>PVIW01000615.1:45142-385373 GCA_004026585.1 Noctilio leporinus
CGGGGGGGGGGGGGGGGGGGGGGGGGGGGAGGGAAAAAAGATTTCCACCTTATTGTTCAGCAGTTGGAAAATTGTTGTCATCTGTTCTGCCTTTCATTTGCTGAGAGTGGAAAAAAAATGGAAAAATTTGGGGAAATAAATCTCAATACCCTCCTAGGACTCTCTCCCTTGCATCCCTGCTGCTTTGCTCCCAGGATTTTTCTTCCTACCTCTCTGGGTAATTGGGGCTAGGATGGGCTTGAGGCTGGGGCTGGGCCAGCCTGGCCTGGGGCTGGGCTGGAGTTGTTCTGGGACTGGGACTGGTCTGAGGCTGTGCTGGGGGGCTGCCACTGAGCTGGGGGCTGTCGCTGGGCTAGGACCCAACCGGGGTGGCAACTGGGCTGGGGCTGGAGCCGGAGCTGAGTGGCCACTTTGCACTCCATGTGGAGCATTTGGGAAGCCACTGTGATGTCATTCAAGAGCTGCATAGCTGCAGGATGATAAGTGAAGCCCTGGGGACCCAGCTGGCTGAAATTACAGACAGAGTTTTATCCCACTGGCTTCCTACAAGCCAGAGTGAGGCAGAGAGAGAGAGAGAGGGAGGGGGAGAGAGAGAGCGAGCAAGCTCGCACGCTGGAGGGAGGGAGTGGTGTGTGTACACGGGCCGGCAGGCTCCTCCCACCCCTGACAGTCCCAGGGAGCCTGAGTAGGACACAGACGGAGCTGGAGCTGCAGCCATGTAGGAATTATTTGAAACTTGAGGCACAAGGAGCGGAGATCAAATCAGAGCCGTTCTTTCCCCTCCCCTTTCTCGCTCTCTGTCCAGAGGGTAAGTGTCTGTTGGGTGGCTGTTTGGCCTGTGTGTGTCCTTGTGTGGCTCTCGGCTGGATCTGGGGAGAGGACAGCGGGGGCTTCTGTGTCCTCAGTCCTGGCGCGAGGCTGTGCAGGGCTGTGACCCTCCGTGCTGCCTCTGGAGGTGGATGTAGTGGGCCTGGTTGCCCCCTCCCGAGTTTGCTGCCCTTAGACATGTAAGAGCTGCCAACTCAAGCCTCAGGGGGTGGCTGAGTGGCTGGGGGGCAGTGTGTTTGAGCTGGTCTCATTCTTTTGGGGTAATGGTTCATGGGCTGAGGTGACAGGGTGCAGGCATCGATACCCCTGAAATGCTTCCAGTGGGATATTTATTCAGGACAACTCCTCTCCTGTGGACTAAGCTTGGTGGCGCTCCCTTGTGCTGACCATTCCCGGACTGGCCTTCGGGCTCCCATTCATGGCTTTCTCCCAACTTTGGCACAGCTCACGAGGGCTCGGCTGTTCTCTGGCCAGGGATTTCTGAGTGTCCAGGCGGGTGCCCTGGCCTGGCAGGGAAGGATTTCAGTTGTTATGGGCTCAGAGCTATTTTTACTGCCCTGAGTGTGTCTGTGATATCTGGAGCCCGGATAGGCTGAGGCGGGGTGTGGGGGTGTCAGCCTCTGGTTATAGTGCCCAGTGTGGGAGCTGAGGCCAGGAGGCTGGCCCTGCAAGGTCACTGGTAGTCGTGTGACCTGGGCCGGTCACTCACCCTCCAGGCCCTGGTCCTTTGGGTCTGAAATAAAGATCACGATCAGGTTTTCTGCTCCTGCTCCTTTTCTCTGGAGAAATCCAAGTAAGATGGTATCTGTGCAAAGTACTGTGGGTCCTTCCTGAGGAGGAGTCCAGGGACACATCCATCACCATGGCTTGACAGGAACCCCATATGTTATATTGTGAGGATCTTGGTCTGAAGCCATATAGTGGGAGAGCCTCCCCGCCCCACCTCAGGCTCTTGCAGCCACCTTCACCTTGAAGGCCATTAGCGGGAGAGCACTGAGCTTGTAGGCAAGAAGACAAGTCCTTTTGTACCCTTGTGCTGGGAGATTTTGGAAGGGCCTCCTGAGCTTCATTCTCCTTCTGTAACATGGTGGGTGGGCAGTGGAGGAACTGACCCCTTAAGGGCCTTTGGCTCAAAAATACCATGGCTTTTTAAAAGCTCTCTTGGCTCTACTGACTTCCTAGTCCCTTTCAGATCTCAGCTTGGTTTGCCCGAAGGGCCCGGAGGTGCCAGTGGGAGGGATTCTAGTTTCCATTTCGATTTCAATGCTGACTTTCTCCACGTTCAAGGCCCACAGGCTGAAGTTCAGACTGGGCTCCATTTGGACATTGGGCCTGATGCCACCTTCTTTCTTTCTCCGAAGAATGGTGGAGGTAGCCAGGGGTGGGGCGCTGGCTACCTACCCTCCCTGGATCAACATAGGCAGGTTTAGTGGGTGACACCGGGGAGGTCATTTTGTACAGGGAACAGAACCACATGTGGAAACCTTGACAGCAGCCCTGAGAAGAATTTTGTTCTCCTCTGCCCACTGTCTGAAAACACAGTGGGTTCTCTCCGAGTACTCTGAAGCATCAAGAAAGACAGGTGTCTATTTGCTAAGCCTGGACCCATCCGTCCCCACCCACCGGGCCCGAGGCCCATGCTTGTCAGTGTGGTATCTGTTGACACCTCCCAATGTGAGCCAAGTTCTTCGGGTTGTACTTGTTCTGTGCCCGCTTTGCTCAGCAGTGGCTGTGACTCTTCAGTGTGGTTCCCCTTCAACCCCTAATTCTGCTGGTCTTCGGAACCTCTGAGGAAGCCTGTTTTCATTTGGAGAAGTTCCAGAACCCCCTGCAAGCTGTGATGAGCAAAGGGCTACCTTGATTCCCAACTGGCTATGGGGTAGGGAGGTTGGCATGGGTGGAGGCCAGGACTGGAACATAGTGGGTCTCTGCTGCCATTCATGGAGTATCTCAGGAGGACCCCAGGTTAAACTTGAGCCACAGGGCTGAGGTTCCGCACCACCCTTTCCATCCTTACCCCTTCCTCATTCACACCTCCCCTGAGCCAGTGAAAACCCAGTGGGTCACTCTGGCCTGAACCCCTTCTTGAGCTCCTCTGGCTGGAAGGCTTTCCTTTCTGTGTGTCCTCCCATTTCTCTAGGGTAGAGCCTGACATTCCTCACAGAAGTCCTGGGTGACAGAGAGGGACCCCCGGAAGCAACACATTATCTTTTAAAGGTGTACATCTTAATTTAAGGCTCATAGACGGACTCTGGGGTATCCATCATCCCCCTGAAGTTATGTGCCAAGAATTGTGTTTGTGCATGTTTTTAAGAAAATTAGTCAAGGCTTTTTATGAGCTGTCCGAGAAGGTCCTTGGTGTAGAAGAGTTAAGGTCTACTGGAGTGGCTTGGGGCTGGGGAATTCTGTGGGGGATGACATGGGGTAGGCTCTGGCTTAGCCAGTCTGTCGGGACCTCCACTGTGCCCAGCCTGTGCTACCACCTACTCTGTAGAATACCCCTTTCCCGTGGCATTTTTGGCTGTAGTACCTCTTTTCTTTTTGCGAGACACTTGTGGTCTACCTTGAACCCCTGGTTTTTCATTTTTTTGAGTGGCAGTAGAAGAATAGAGCCTTTGTAGCTGAAAGTGTTATATAACCCTTTCTAGGCTGTTTAATGTAATACAAGAAGCCTTTAGGGAACACCTACTGTGTGCCAGGTACCGCACTCTGTAGGGCCATTCTGTATAAGCCACGCTGCTTAATGCATTGAACTCCAAGAGGCACTGTTCACATGGACCATGTTTTGAATGATACCGTCTGGCAACCAGGCACTGGGGAGAGAGAGAAACAAAGGCCTTTCCTCAAGGAGCACTCAGCTTAGTGAGGAAGACAAATGTGGACACCACAATGACCACCCAGTATGTGATCCGTGTTCCAGTCGACGTCCGCAAAGGGCAACGGGAAGGTGGAAGAGGGAGTCTGGAGGACTGTAGGCCAAGGAAGGCTTCCCGGAGAACTTCAAGCTGAGCCAGAAGGAGAAGGAAGAGGTTTACCAGGGAGGTTGGGCGTGGTGGGGGCAGGGTGAGGAAGGGCCTTTGGAAGAGGGAGCAGCGTGTGGCACAGCGTGAGGCACAGAGTAGGAATGGGCATGTAAGTAGTAAGAGTAGAGTTGGGAGTGGTCCTTGGAGTATTGAGGACAGTGACGGTTGGGCTTCCATTGGCAGGCAAGGGTCGGGTGATAAGAGGTCTGGTGTGCCTAGCTGGGGGGTGGGGGTGGTAGGCCTTTACTCTGTGGGTGATGAGAGAGGTTGAAATGGCGAGAGGAGGCTGTTCCAGGCTGAGCTCAGGGTCCTTATCTCCTAAATCCTATCGCTCAGCAAACCTGCACGTAAGCATCTATGTCTCCGTGTGGCCAGGCCCTGCATGGTTAAGTGGTTGAGCAAGCTGAGTTGGCCGTTTAGATGGAGATCATCCTTCTGAATGATGGGTGTGTCTGGCCGAGGGGTGGGGTGAGGTAGGGGGGCTCTGCCTTCTCTCCTGAAGCACATACATCCCTGTGGCCTCCCTGATACTCAGCCCTGTCCTCTGGCTCCCCTGCTGCCTCTCAACAGCCCCAGCCCCCTCTGGCCCCTTCCATGGGTGGGGGTAAGCCTGCGGCTAAAGGGTTAAGATGTTCAGAACTTGCTCTCCTGGTTGCCTCTTGGCCAAGCCTCTGTCTTAGTTAAAGGTCACTTACCTCCCAGACACACATGGCCTTTGATGTCCCGTTCCCACGTTCAAGGAGCTAGATTCCCTCCCAGCCTTCCAGGGCACCAGCATGCCTCCAAACTGCCCGTGTTCCGGGTGGGTGCGGGACCTCTCCCTACGGAAGTGCACTGACTTTCCTCCACAATGGTTGGTCGTCACTGCTCTGGGCAATGCATTTTAATGAATTGTTATTCTGCCGAATGTGGCCTCAAAGGACTTTTTATCATGAAGGACCCTGTCCTGGGGACCTTCATAAATCAGTCACAGCTCAAAACAGACCTGCTGTTGGACCGGGTGGGGCCTCTCCTCATTGGGTCGTTGTTGAAGGAGACTTCTTTTCTGGTAGCCAACCAGCCTGGCACTTTTTATTCCTCATGGTGGGACCCTTTGTCCTGCGGTCGAAGTGAGAGAAGCTGAGGTCGTTGCCCTCAACGCTGGCCATTGGGTTAGGGCTTCTCAAGATGCCACCCACTGTGTGTATACCAAAATCCCAGCGAGCTAGTTAACATGCTGATTCTCGGCCCCACTCCAGACCCGTGAGTGCAGGTCTGCGGAAAGAAGGCCCCAGAATGTACATTTGAAAACGATCCCCAGAGGAGATTCTTATGAACCTCAAAATTAGAAAACAGCTGCCCTAAATTTATATCATCTCGGCATCCATGGTTATTTGTTTCGTTCTTTCTTAAGTGTATGGGCCGGTGCGGCGTTCCCCCCCTGCATGCTGGCCTGCACGGCGCTTCTTGCCCCTCACGCTCCTCCGCAGTTTGCTGGGGGAGTTTGGAGAGCAGGTCCACATCCAAGTCAGCTGGGGATTTTCCTCCGTGCTTTCCAAAAGCATGACTCGCACATCTGGATTATGGCCGCCGTGGAATAAGGGCTCCTTGGTGCCATCGAACTCAGCGTCCAGGGCCGAGGGTGGAGGCCAGGGCTTCGAGCCGCTGCTGGGAAGAACCAGGAGACATAGGCAGACAAAGCGAATGGCGCCTTGAAAAGATTGTGCACTTCACAACTCCTCTAGAGAAGTGGGCAGAGAGATGGCTGTGAGACAGGATGCCCAGGCTGGCTGCGGCTTGGGGCCCGGGGGTTCGCCACCCTGATCTGTCTGTAACTTGTGCCACCCCTGCAGTTTATTCTCCTGGGCTATTGTCATCCATGCCAGTACCCATGGCCCCAGCCAGGCAGGCTCCTCCCTCTATTCCCTGCCCCCCTTCTACTGGGTGTCCACCTCCCTCTCACGTGTGGTAGTTTCGACCTGCACTGGCTGTCCCCAGGAGGCTGCTGGGACTTTGGGATGGATCTGGTAGCCCTGGGCTTTAGAGTCCTCACCCCCTCCAAGTCCCCACTCTTCCTCCCCTATTCTTTCTTACTCCTTCCCCTTGCTCTGCCCACCTGTCTCTTTTGTCCTTCCTGCCTTAATAGATTGAAACCGACCTTGTGTATCGGCTTTTTGTGGTCCTGGTAAATAGCTCTTAATGTGGCCATGGTGGATGGGGAGAAGGTGTGGGGGGAAGGGGGTACTTACCTTCATCCCTGATGGGAGGAGCAGGGGTAGGTGCCCCACAGGTCCTGCCAATATGCTGGTGTTACATAGCAGGACCCTCACAGGGGCTGCACAGACCTGGGACTGTCCTATCCTTAGTTTCTCCCCTTATATGCCAAGGAAGATGACCAGTGACAGCTACAGAATGACCTGGAGCATTCAGCCAGCACTGAGCAGTCAGGAGCAGCTCACTGGATCCTTCTTTGAGGACAGAAATAGACCTTTCCATTTGTATTAAACCAACAGGATTTAATTACACAATTTACACTTCGATTTTCTTCCGTAGACTTAGTGGCATGGCACTTATCGTTCCTGATGTTGTTGCTGCAAATAGTAGCTCGTCGGGGGTAACTTACATGGCAGAATCAGTTTTATATTGACGTTTTCAAAATCAATGACGAGCAGGGCCTGGCCAGCGGGGCCAGGATATCAGGTGTTGAGAATCAGTGTGAATTCTCCCTCCTGGCCCCAGGGATGCTTTCTTAGCTCTCCTGCCCAAAGCTCTTCTTTCATGAACTCAGGTGAAGCGCTGGATTGTGTCTGCTTTCCGATTTGCACCCAGCGCTTCCCACTGCCTTCTGCGTAAGTGTAAACGGTGAGGCATGAAACACCCTATGCTTTGCTTCGTTGCTCTCCCTGCTTCCCAGACCAGGCGAGCACGGACTTGGGGGATTAGGGGTGCAGGGCATGGCGGAGACCCCTGGCCTGGGAGGAGCACTCTGGCACCTCAGTGGTGTGGTTTGCTGAACAGGGCCAGAGCCCAGGAATGGGCCTGCTTCTTCAGGGCCAGCAGCACTCCAGGTACAGTGAGGAGGGACAGTTCTCGAGAATTCCCCTAACTTGTATGAGGGCCCATCCGCTCAGGAACTTGGCCCCAGAAATCTGAGTGGATGCAAGCTTCCTGTCTTCAGTACTTTTCCCCTCTGGAAAGAGCCAGCTGGGGTATCTTCCCTTTTGTGTAGCCAGGCACCCAGTTCTCTGGAGTGGCAAGTATGAGGGGCAGGCTCTCTCCCCTGACAGTGTTGATCCCTTTAGGGTTGCTGACTGATGAGCTAGGAGAGGGTAGCCCTGCCTGCAGTGGCCTCTTAGCAACCTTCAGTGCGAGGTGCAAACCCCTTTCCCATTCAGACAGCCCCACCCCTGGGTCCTGTGCTGCCGCAACACCCTGGCCAGTGTCACTCGGTTTCTGCAGCTGATTGAGGTCCTGAGGCCTCAAAGGGGGTGCAGAGAGATGGTTCTGAAGAGTTAAGGGAGCGGGCAGAGCCTCCAGCCCTGGCGGTTACAATGTGTAGACGGTGTGCCCTGTTGCGCACATCTGTGTCGTCCTCTGCTCTGTGACATCCGTTGGTTGGCCTGTGGTTTGCGTGTGTGTGTGCCAATCAGGATGTTCTTGTTTTGTGGTTGTCTGATCACTTGTTTTTGGCCGTGGGTTTCTGTATGAGTGTTTATTTTTAGAGGCTGCCGCTTCTGGCCTGAGGGCCGATCCCTGGGCCTGGTGGGAGCCTGTGTTTTCTGAAATGTTCGTGGCTCCAAGTATTTGTTTTGGGGTATTGGTGCCTTTTCTGTGTCCTTTCTATTGTGTGTGAGGGGTATGAAAGCCAGGGTGGAATAAACATTATGTGTTCTTTGAAGTACTGATTTAGTAGTTCTGATTTTAAATTAGTGTTGATTTTAATTTAGTTTTATTTCCATTGTCTTAATTCTGATTTAAAACCCCAGCTTTACCAGGTACGATGTGTCTGCAAATAAATGGTTTCACCTCAGTTTCTCCATCTTTAAAATAGGCATAGCACTGTCTGACACACAAGATTAGAAACAATCCATGTGTAAAGTATGCAGCAAAGTGACTGCATGTTAGCTATTATTCGTATTAGTATTAGTATTTAGTATTTGCATATTTGTAGTACAGCATGCTTTCTGACGGGGGGGCCACCAGAGTGCTTGATATGGGTGAATTCTGTGTGTGTGTGTGTGTGTGTGTGTGTGTGTGTGACTGTTGGTGCCCGGGCTATGGCTTGTGCAGTATTTGGGAGGGGCTTTCTTTTCTTGCCAACTGGGGGCCTGCCTTGGAGTGAGGGAAGGTGCTTATCCATGTGTGTGTGTGTTTGTGTGTTTATGTATTTATGTGTCTTGGGCTGGGAGTTGGGCTCCTGCTTGTACAGGGTGTGAAATCACTGAGTTCCTCTGGGCGGGTCAAGTTCTTCATTCCTGAGTCAGCCCTTTGGCTTTGAGCCACCAGCGCTCACTTTTTCCTTTCAGAGAAAGTATTGCTCACGGGGTACCCAGGACTGTTGGTAGACAGAATGACACAGAGGACACCTCTCCTCGATGAAAACCTCACCTCTTTGTTCTTGACCCTTAAGATGCTCCCCCTGCCCCTGTCCCTTTCCAGAACCTTCATGGGTCCCAGCATTCAGAGTGAGTGCGTCCCCTTTGACAAGGGGTCTGCTGGCTTTGCTGAACACCACCTTGGTCCAGAACTTCCAGGTCCTTGGGGAGCTGGCAAGATGCCAGAGGCAGGGTTAGGACTGGGTGTCTTGACCCCCAGAGCCCCTGCCCAGTAGGTTCTGTTGCCTGGCCCTGAAGCTGGGTGTTGGGATGGGTTCTGTCCAAAAGCCTGGGGCAGGGGTCCTTTGGGCCTTTCACCTTTCTGTCACCTTAGCTCTATCTCAGGGAACTGAGAGGGGCTTTAGGATCCAGGGAATGGAAGCCCTCACTCCTTCCCTGGGGAGGTAGAAGCTGTCCCCGCCTCCCACTGACATCTGCTGCCTGTTGCACTCTCTTGCAGAGGTTGTGGGACACACTCAGGGGCCACTGGATGGGAGCCTGTATGCCAAGGTGAAGAAGAAGGACTCCCTGCACGGCAGCACTGGGGCCGTCAACGCTACACGCCCTGCCCTGTCAGCCACTCCCAACCATGTGGAGCACACCCTGTCTGTGAGCAGTGACTCGGGCAACTCCACAGCGTCCACCAAGACAGACAAGACTGATGAGCCTGCCCCGGGCCCCTCCAGTGCCCCTGCTGCCCTGAGTCCCGAGGAGAAGCGTGAGCTGGACCGCCTGCTCAGCGGCTTCGGCTTAGAGCGAGAGAAGCCAGGCGCCATGTACCACACTCAGCATCTCCGGTCCCGCCTAGCAGGGGGCCCTGCTGCGCCCTCCTCCAGCCGCCACGTTGTCCCAGCCCAGGTTCATGTCAACGGTGGGGCCTTGGCACCTGAACGGGAGACAGACATTCTGGATGATGAGCTGCCCAACCAGGACGGGCACAGTGTGGACAGCATGGGCACGCTGTCCTCCCTGGATGGGATCACCAACACCAGTGAGGGAGGCTACCCAGAGGCCATGTCCCCATTGACCAATGGCCTGGACAAGCCCTACCCCACGGAACCTCTGGTCAATGGAGGGGGCTACCCCTACGAGTCCGCCAGCCGCGTGATGCCTGCCCATGCCGGCCACTCGGCCCCCATGCGGCCCTCCTACTCGGCACAGGAGGGTTTAGCTGGCTACCAGCGGGACAGCCCCCACCCAGTCTGGCCACAGCCAGTGACCACCTCCCACTATGGCCATGACCCCAGCAGCATGTTCCGCTCTCAGTCCCTTCCGGAAACTGAGCCCCAGCTGCCCGCAGCTCCAGCCCGCGGGGGAAGCAGTCGGGAGGCTGTGCAGAGGGGCCTCAATTCCTGGCAGCAGCAGCAGCAGCAGCAGCAGCAGCAGCCTCGCCCGCCTCCTCGCCAGCAGGAAAGAGCCCACTTGGAAAGTCTTGGCCCCAGCAGGCCCAGCAGGCCCGGCCCCCAGGCGTTGGCAGAGACCCCCGTGCCTGGCCTCCCTGAGTTCCCCAGGGCAGCCTCCCAGCAGGAGATCGAGCAGTCCATTGAAGCCCTCAACATGCTGATGCTGGATCTGGAGCCCTCAGCGGCCACCCCCCTGCACAAGTCCCAGAGTGTCCCTGGGGCCTGGCCAGGGGCCTCCCCACTCTCTTCCCAGCCTCCTTCCTACTCCTACCAGTCTCATCCACTGACCCAGTCCAGATCTGGCTACATCCCCAGTGGGCATTCCCTGGGAACCCCTGAGCTGGCCCCACGAGCCTCCCTGGAGTCCACCCCTCCTGGCAGGTCCTACTCACCTTATGACTATCAGCCATGTCCCACTGGGCCCAGCCAGAGTTACCGTCCAAAGAGCCCGGCCTCCCCCTCCTCCTTGCCTGCCCTCCTTCCAACCACCCAGAGCCCTCCAGGGCCTCAGCAGCCCCCGGCCTCTCTCCCTGGCCTCACCACTCAGCCTCAGCTCCCGCCAAAGGAGGTGACTTCAGATCCATCCCGAACTCCGGAAGAGGAGCCCTTGAACCTGGAGGGGCTGGTGGCTCACCGGGTAGCAGGTAAGAGCCTCAGGGGTCATCTGTGTTGGGTGTCCCCTCCTTACTTCCTCCTCGTTTATCTTCTTTGGTATTGGTTGGTCTTCTGGGGGGAGGTGCAGGCTCAGCCCTCATACTTCAGCAGGCACTGCTTTGGCCTGGAGAAAAGGCTAGCAGGAGCCCACACACTAGTCATCCCTTCTTGCATTTGTTGTCTGTGAGGCTACAAGGCAGATACTGAAGATGGAAAGATCAATGTCTTTCAGTTCTTGTCCTCAAGGAGCTTACAGTCCAGTGAGGGATAGGTAATTCTATCAGAATACAAAGTGTGCTACAACAAAGGTAGAGATCAGAGCCTCAGAGCCTGGGGAAAGCCAGGCTTACTACCTAGGGCAATCAGGGAAAGCTTCCTGGAGGTGGTGATTTTGAGGCCGGAGTGCATATTTTCTAAGGAGAGAGGAAAGAGGTTCTCTGCAGCTGCCTGCAGTGCTCTCAGTACTTAGACTTCAGTTTCTGGGGGAAGGCCTGGAGAAGGCTGGAGGGAGGTCTCCATGGACACAGATTCCTTCCTGGCCCTCCCAGAGGCATAACAAAGCCTGTGAAAGCTCTGAGTATTCAACCCTGATGGGACCTTTCAGGATATATTTTTGTTTATGGGGAGGCCAGGTCCCCCTTCTCATCCAGTTGTCCTGTTAATCCTTGATTTAGGACTAGTTTTGTATGGGAAGCAGGCACTGATAAATAAAGCTTCATTTCCTATCAAAACATGAATGGGCTTATCTTTCTGGAGAGAGAAAAGAGAGCAGAGCAACTGGAGGAGCTTATTGGGGAGATAAAGGCAAGAAATGGCAGACCATCCAGGCCCATGTGGGGAAACACAGGAAGGGTTGCCTTCCTTCCCGTGGCCCTAAGCCTATGCCCATTCCATGGGGCAGCCAAACTGGGTGGGGTTGGGGGGAAGCCTGTAGGTTGATTTTGTCGTAGAGGTGAAGTCCAGGCAGGGGTGAGCAAAGATGGTCTGGGGCGAGGGCTTGTGCCAGTTCCTCAGCTGACAATGTAGAGGAAGCTCAGGGAGGAGAAGAGGAGTCTAAGCAGCTGATACTACCCTGTACCCCTTTATCCTAAATTTAGAGGCAGCTGAGTCACCATGCCAACTGCAAGGAGGGAGGGAAACACCCTCGCTGGGGATGGACGGTGGGTTTGGGGAAGTAGCTGGGGCAGGCCCGTTGGCTATAGGGCTGGGCCCTGGACCGGGTGTGGGGACATGGACACCATTCTGTACTTTAGAGCAGAACGCTGTCACCAAATCAACTGTCCATACTTGAAATTGGCCATCATGGAAGTATTTGCACCATTGAAGCTGGTGATCCAGGCTTCACCTCCCCTGGAGAGCTACTCTAGCAGCATGTTGTTGCTTTTACCTGAGAGTCAAAACGTGGGTGGGATAAGTAGCTATGTAACCCTAGGAGTGAAAGAAAGGCTCCATGGGGTGGCCCAGATGGGCCTAAAATCTTCTGCTTTCTCCCATGTCTGGGCCCCTGAGGTAAGGACTCCCTATCTTCTTTGTCAGCAGAGATGCTTTTTCCTCATGGTTTTGTTGAAAGAAGGGGAATGGAGCTTTCTCAATATTTTGCAGAATTGGGGTAGTGGCCTGAGGAATAGGGACACTCTAGCCTAATGAGGGGCAGGATCCAGGGAGTTTTTCTCTGGGGGAGCAGGAAGAATTTCCTCCTCTTACAAACCCCTTCCGTATAGCTCTCCTGGTGTGCTGCAGGAAGGCACGCCTGAATAGTTTAGTAAGGACGTCCATCTTGTGGTGCATCTCTCTTCAAAGGCTTTTTGCTCCTACTAGCTTCTGAGGTCGTGACTGACTATACCTCTGTATCCCATAGCCTGCCAAGAAGTCCTAAGAAGGGGGTGATATTGTTGGCATATCTCTGCTCCCTTCTCCTCCACCAACTGTGAGTGACTCAGTCGGGAGAAGAGGTGAGATGTATGGAGGGAACAGTTATATTTGGTTTCTAGGGCTGTGGAGGGCCTCTTTGGTCTATGCCCTGTTATGAGTAGTATTTCTTATATCAGCAGACCCTGCTTGTACAAGTTTTTTACTAGCCCTTTATAATGCAATGCACGTGTAAATAAAGGCACATAGGCAGGATCAGTGTGCAGAATAGTCTGCCAGGAACAGTAAACTTTTACCACCACTCCTCTCTGCTCACTCTGCTTCTTCAAGAAGCTGGAACATAAGCTTTAACATGAGTAACCCAGGGAGCTCAGATCTGAGGGAGAGCTTTTCATGACCATGAACTTGATCTGGTTTCTCCTGGCTTTTCTCCCTCAGGTTTTCATTTTCCTACTTGGCTGTTCTCCATGCTCAGTACTATGTTCCTGATCCATTCCACTTTGATCCAACAACTCCTTACATTTTATTTCAGCCTAGATCTCAGAGAATAGAGAGGTAGTATTCTTAAATTAATGAAGGGTAGGTACCAGAAACCTGTAGCACACTTTATACTTTCTTGTGAAACGTTAGAAACATTACTGTTACAGCCAGGGACAAAATAAGAATACCCATTATCACCACTATCATTCAACATTGTATTGGATGTCCTAACCAGTGCAATAAGACAAGAAAAGGAAATAAGAGTCAGAGTTGGTGAGTCCAATCACGTTATCTTATGATCCTGATTCTGTGACTGGACTGAGCTCAAATGTCTGTAGAGGTAGAGATTTCAATACATGTTAGAAACAAGATATGGATCTTATCCTTAAGGAGTCGAGTTCAGTAAGGGGAAAAAAGAACTAGAACTTTGAAATGAAGTCATTTGTAATAAGGAAGGCATGGAGAAAGTTCTCTGGGAGTGAGGGGAAAGGAGATATCACCATCAGCTAGAGAGATTGGAGAGGCTTTGTGTTGAGTATGGGTTTTAAACAGAACCTTGGACAATAAGTACAATTTTGAAAGTGAATGGGGTCATTGGGGAGAGCAGATTTATAGTGAAGACAAGAGCTTAGGAAATGTTTGAAGAATAGAATAGGTTGAGAGCATATAGACTGTGTGATTTAGTCAAGAATGGTAGCCTAGGCCCTAACTGGTTGGTCTTAAATGCCAGACTAAGGAGCTTGAATCTTGCCTAGTGGCAAGGTAAGAAGCTGTATTTTGGTCAGGAGAGTATGCCATAGTCAAAGCGGTAGTTTGGGAAGACGGATCTGATGGATCTGGGCAGGAAGGATGCAAAATGGGAGCTTATTGGATAGGGTAGGGATGGGGACTGGATGAGGGTGCTGACTGTGGAAATGAAAAAGATGAGATGGATACTAAGGATGCTATGACACTAGCAGGAGTTTACACATTGGATGTCGTGGGTGAAGGAGAGGGAGACATCCAAGGTGATTCTGAGGCTCCTTGAAGAGAAATAGAATGATGGTTCCCTGAATAAGCTGGGACTTGGGAGGAAGAGCAAGTCTGGTAAGATGTGCTGAATTTGAGGTGGTGGTGAAGCCCCCAGGGAGAGATGGAAGGAAGGCAGTTGAATATTCAGAATTTGAGTTTAAAAGAGTAGAAAAGGCTATGCATTTTGGAGTTACCCTCACAAAGGTGAAGTGTAAAGCTTTGGGCATTGGTTTCTCTATGTCAGAGGGTGTGAAAAGAAGAGAATGTAGGGTAAAATGACTGTGCGGGGAACGGAAGCCGTACAGTGGGCTGAGGGTGAATGTTCTGGGTGGTGAGAGGAGATGGGTTGTGGGCCATCACAGAAGTCAGGACCGTAAAGGGTTTCTAGGAGGAGGAGTGGGGGACCAGCAGTGTCACTGTGAAGAGGTCATGAGGAGGAAGGTAGCGAACAATGCGTTGGGCTTGCCAAGTAGGTGGCCCCAGTGATTTTCAAAGACATATTTTCAGTTGAGTGCCGGTGACAAAAGTCAGACTGAGGGATTGAAGAGTGAGTGGGGATGGAGTGCAGACAGCATGTCAACTACCCTTTTGAGCGGTTTTGTGATAAAAAGGAGAGAAGGTGGTAACAAAAGAGGTCAGCAAGATATTGAGAACTCTCTTTTTGTGAACATAGGAACCCTAAGAATGTCTTTAGAAAGAGAGGTTGAATATGGAGGGTAGAAGGAGAAGGAAAAGAGTTAAGAGAGTGAAAGCAATTGATTGAGTACGAACTCTTAAGAAAATAAAAGGAGACTGTCCCCTAAGGAGCCCAGGTGGGTCATTTAAGCTCAACCAGGAGGTGAGCTTCCTCTTTATGAAATAATAAAGGATAGGCACAGGTATAAGGAGATACTGGTGCCAGTTCCTCAGCTGACTGGTACAGCAAAGTGCAAAGGCCCTGGGGCAGGATTATGCCTGTTGTATTTGAGGTACCCATGAAACATCCAGGATGGTGGGACACAGGATTCAGGAGTCTCAGCGGGGAGGCTAAAGCTTAGAAATGTGACAGTGGTCAGTGTGTGGATGTCATGTGAGCATTCTGGAGTCTCGCCCATTCGACGGTAAGAGACGCAGGAGGAGCCAGCAGACACCAGTGAAGTGTGGAGGGAAGCTAAAAGGGTGTCATTCCCTGCAAGCCAGGATGGAGTGACATTGGTCACTGGGAGGCCTCTGTGTGGGAAGGGGGCTTGGAAGTCAGCTAGGGTGAATAAAGAATGACATAGCAGGTCCTCGCGGTGCATCCAGGCAAGCTCATTGTAACGACTTCAGTGGCGCACAGCAGCTTTGGGCAGGAGCAGAAAATTGCGAGTGGCTTCGCAGAAGAGGATTTCCATGGTGGGTGCGGTGAAAGAACAGAGGGCTGAGGGGGCCTTGGGTGCGAGGGAACATGGCCCTGGGGCTCGGACTGGCGGGTCACAGCTGAAGCCAGGAAGAGGCAGATGACCCTGAGAGGAGAGAGGACCCCGGATGCGGCTGTGCTGATGGTGAGGGGCAGGTGACGTGGGGCAACAGGACTAAGATCTCCTGGCCCTGTGCTGGGCTTAGAGATTAGGGGGACATGATGTCCTCCAGGACAGGAGTTCTGCTGCCCGTCAGAGAAGCAAGAACCTGGATCCACCTTCTCTTCTCGCCTGATAGCCTCCCCTCCTCCCTCCAGTGTGTGGCCGGACCCCAGACTCGGCACACCAACTAATATTGATTTTCTCTTTGTTTTTGTTTTGTTCCGTCTTGTTTAATGGCTTGTTTCTTGCGTTTTTCATGTGTTCTGTGTTCATCTGTCCCCTGTGCTATGGGTGTGGTGCCTTCCTTGCCTGGTGTGACCCCTTCCCTTCCTGCTTGGCCTGCCCTCCCTGCCGGCTCCCCTGGGTGGTGTGGGCAGCGTACAATGCCAGACTGCAGGGCATTGGGCAGAGTAGTTACCGGCACCCTCCTCTCCACCGGCTCCGATCTCCCTCCCTGCCTGGTTGGTCCCTCTCCTCCCTTTCCCCTCATCTTAGCTTTTAGTTTCTCTCTCGCCCTCCTTCATGTGCTATTCCTTCTCAACTTCTGTCTACTTTCTTCCTCTCTCCTTATTTTTCCATTTCCCTCTCCTCTTCTTCTGTTCTCTTCTTTCCATCTCTTTCATATCGTTTTGCCTCTCTTTCCTTTTCTTGACACCCCCTTTCCCTCTTCTTGCCCACTTCTTCCTCCTCCCTCCTTCTGCATGAGCGAGTGCTCCCACTTCTGCATGGACACGGGCCCGATGCTTCTAGCCTTGGCCTTCCTTGCTGGGAACAGGGTCTGGGTAACTAGACTAACCTTCAGGTTCCCTGTGGATACATAGGCCTTTGCAGTGAGGGTGCTCAGCGAGGCCACAGGACAGCTCAGCTTTCTGGCCATCCTGGCTAGACCACTGGGGATGCCGGGCCAGGGCCTCAGCAGGAGCCAGGCTGTGCGATGCATGGGCCACCGGGCACAAGACAAAGAATGGTGCCCCAGCTTCTGCTTCTCTGTCCACTGTTGAATACAGCACTTTCTGGGGACAGAGAACCCCATGGCTTCATTATGAATCTCTGATCCCAGGACCCATGGCCAAGTCAGAAGTCCTGAGTATGGTCCTGGGATCTGACTGTGATCACCTCTGTCACCCGGGCTAAGCCTCTTCATCATGCAGGGCTCCATTTCCCAGTGTGAAAAATGGAAGGATCATGGTCCTGCCGTGTGTGTTTTGCATGGTGGCTTGATGTGCCCCAAGTTGGTGGACCCTCATCAAGGGTCACGTTGCTCTGTTTGAGAGTAATGTAGTTCACTACATCTACCCTGGTCTCCTGGACAAAAGGGCCCCTAGGTGTTTAGATGTAGGGACTGAGTCTCCTCATCCTTTCCCTGTTCCTTGGAGCTGGAGGCGCAGCTCAGGAAGAAGATGGCTTGCCCCACGCCATGACCTTGATCAGTTCTAGGAAAAGCTTATTGAGTGGTGGCAGCAGCTGGCCCCCAATGGCAATATCTGGTATTTCCTGGACCCTCTTTCTTCTAGTCCATGGATAATGGGGAGATGGCTCTAGCAGAACACCCCTGTCTGCCTCCTCTCCTCTCGCTCCACCTTTTCTCGGCCCAGTGGTGGGGAGTGTAGTGTTCAACTGGGCCTCAGGTTTGGGGTCAGCTCTGGGGTGGTGGGCCTGTCCTGAGGGGAGCTGGCATGGCTTGCCCTAGGGCTGCTAGTGTGATCGCCGTGTGGCTTTCTGGTGCCCTGGCCCAGCAGGTGGCCTTCCGGATCCCCTCACTTACGGAGCCCCAGGCATGCTGTCGGACACCTGCCCTACCACCTGGAGCTGAGGAATCCAGGCTTCTGGAAATTGGAAGGCTGGAAGGAAGAGCTGGGTCTGTGGGGGTGGAAGCGGCCAGGCTGGGGCTGTAGGGGAGGCCTGTGATGGAGCCTGACACTGTGGCATTTTCCCATGGGACCCAGGGACGGTTGGAGTCGTGAGTGTGTGTGTTGATGGTGTTAGGGCTGCAGCCCCCAGAACTGCAGTGTGTGTGTGTGACTGTGAACAAGTATGTGTGTGTATATGTGTATGGGTATGAGTGTGTATGTATGAGTACATGTGTAAGTCTGAGTGTGTGTGAGTGTGTTAGATGATAAGGATTTAGTGCCTCAGGTCCCGCCTGCTTTAGCGGGGAACCTTGGATCCAGCTGCGCCCTGAGTGCAGCACCGTCTGGGGAGCAGAGAGGACCCCTGGGAAATGAGGCTGTTCCGGCACCCTGCTCTTCAGGTCTGGCAGCTCATGTGGGGGTCCTGGGCTGAGGGGATGTCCTGTGGGCAGTGGGGATGGCCCAGTGCCTGCAGTGCATGAGCAGCCCTTAGAGGGTGACGAGGGTGCGTGGAGTTCTTCTCCTAAAGAAGACTTCATTGCCCAAGGGCGTCCCACCGCCCCTGCTGCTGGGCTACTCACCAGCCTTGCTGGGAAGGCCCACTAGCACCCCTCTGCCTCCTCGTCCCCCCTCTTCATGCGCTCCCCCTGGCTGTGCTGGGGAAGGGGCTGACTGCGGAGCTTCCGAGGGTGATGCTGGCCTCCTGCCCTTCCCGTGGGGTGAAGACTGGGTGTGCATATGTATATGTGTGCGGTGCCCGTGTGCCTGCAGGGAGTGAAACACACAGGGACAGTGGCCCTGAGAGAGAACACGCCTAGAGGCTGAGAAAGGCCTGCTGTCCAGGGTGATGGAGAGGGGGGCAGCCATCGGGGGAGCAGGCCTATTTTTATTATCAGTCAGTCTCCAGGACATGAGGGTGGGTGTTCTCTCTCTGACACTGGCCGTCAGCCTGTGTCCAGACAGCCCAGCTTGGCTGAGGAACAATGGGGCTCTCTTCTCTCCCCTCTGCCCTGCTTCATCTCCCCTCCCGTAAGGAAGGACAAGAGAGAGGGGAACATGGCTCTCCAGGCAATGAGGAGCAGATCTGGGCCTGCCAAGGGGGACAACAGTGAGACTCTGTGTTCAAAGAATGTGAGAGGCCCTGGCTGGTCAGTGGTGCCATGGGCAGTTGGCAGGGGAGGGGCTGTCGCATGGGAGCGGAATGCGGGGTCTCTCCCCTTCCGCAGATGGAGGCACCCCTGCAGCGCCCTAGCTCCTTGGAGGCCGTGCTGGCACTCCCCCTGTCTCTGGGCAGAGCCCGCTCCCGTGTGCCCATCTGGCAGCCATGGAGAGGCTCGGAGAGGGGAGACGGCTCTCCGAGGTCCTCCACAGTTGGGGAGCTCCCCTAGCAGCCCAGCCAGCCCTACTGCTAGGCGTTGCCCCGTTTGCAGCACTGCAGGCGACGGTGTTCTGGGAGCTCCAGGGAGCATGCTCTTTGTCCCCCTGTGAGATTCAGGGTCTCAAATGGAAACAGGCCCCCTTTCAAGGGTGGACATCAGAGGCCATGAAGGAAAACTGGCCACCCCTCCCCAAGACACAGGGGTCTGCCAGGAAGAGGCCGCGGGACTGAGCCAGCCGGAACCAAAAACCAACCCTAATGCATTTCTGCTAACCTTGGGGCTGAACTTAGTTTCAAACCCCAAGAGCCTTTCCCGAATGGGCCTCCTTTGTCACAATTATTATTAGAAAATCAATGGCTATGTCTGTTTCTCTCTAATGTTTTTGCCAGGAATGAAACCAGCAGGAGGGCTGAGGGCAAGGGGCTCGGTGGGGGAGGGGGAAGTGTAGCTGAGGGCAGGGGCACCCGCAGGCATTGTCGGGGTGCAGGCAGCTGCCCTGAGGGCTGGGGGCCTGGGATTGTGGTAGGGTCCCTGTCCGCTGCTCAAGGCTTTCAGAGATGCACCCCTTCTTTCTTGCGGCCCCTGGTTAGGATGAAGTGACCCCCAATTTTCTACCCTGAAAGTCAGGGTACTTCAAAATGAAGGGCTTATTTGCTTTAAGTAAAACCGTTTGTGAGTCCTGTTTACAGACCCCATTTGGGCTCTTTTCTCTCAGATGAGACGGCAAGTGCCTGTTAATAATAAATAGCTCCACGTGGAGATGTGAGACACCACCGGGTACTTCTCTGCGTTTGTAAATGTGCGTGCTGGTCCGCCTGCTCTCCAGGCCTCCAGACGGGGGCCCCGATTGTGGGAGAGTGTGAGTGCGTGTGCCAGAGTGTGTGCGCGCGCACACGTGTGCCCATTCCCAGACTTGGCAGCCTACTATTCATGACAAGTAGGAAGGCCTCCCAGCATGTGCGTCTCATGGCAGCCCTACGGCTGTGCCAGATGGGAGCTGGGAGGCCAGGCCGCCTGTGGTGTGCAGACCCGGCTTAGACCATCTGAGTGAGGGTGATATCTGCTTGGCTGCTCTGGCACATTCCTAGGGGATAGCAGCGTATGTGTGTGCTTGCATGCATGCACGTGTGTGTGTGTTTGTGTGTGTGTGCATGTGTGCCATGGATCAGTGTTCCCGAGTGTGCTGGCGTGAGGCTGATGTGACCAGGGTCTCAGTCCCACATGACCTTTGGTAAGTCCCAGCACGTCCCCTCATTGGACCTGCTCTTGGGTGGTGGTGAAGGCAGGGCTGAGAATCCCTTGGCACTGCGCAAGGTAATCGGGATGAGGAGCCTGCCCTCAACCTGGGTCTTGGCCTCTGGGACCCAGGGTGGGGTGTGGGGGGTAAGTTTTCTAGGATCCTGGAGCCAGCTCAGTGAGGCAATGGGTTCCGTGCCTCAGCCCAGCTGTGGGAAGAGGGGGTGGGAAGGAAGCAGGGTGGGGTTAACAACATCCCCAGGCCTGTGGAATGGAAGGAAGTACAGAAAAGCAGATGGAACACATGATTCCAACACTTTGCCTGCTGTTCTGCTGGGAGGGGCAGGGAGGGAACCTGGATCATCTCTGGGACAAGAAAACGGGTGGGTAGCTAAGGGCGGGCATAAGGGAAGTTGGTAAGAGGTTTTCGAGGTGCACTAGATAAAATTGGGGAACCCCAGAGAAGATCAGCAATATTCCAGGGGCCAGCTGGGGCTGGGGACTTTATAACAAGACTTAGTCATTTCTTTGTTCCTTCTTGGGAGCACCATTTGCAAGATGATGCATTATGCGCTCTTTCCAAAAGTTCTTCCCCACGGGCCTGATGTTGCTTGTTGGTTGATCAGTCGCCTTGGAGACTGTGTCTCCTCCCTCCACCTTCCCTCATTTGCCTGGAAGCCCTGGCCCTCTGCCTCCAGGCCTTGGAAGGAGTTGACATCTGTTTCTTGTATCAGTCCTTTGTGCTCTGGGCGCCAACCCTTTGCGGAGTAGATTCCTGGTGAAGGCCAGCTCAACCTAAGCAGGTCCCCCACCCAGCGTGTGGGCAGAAGGAGGTAGGGGGGAGGTGCAGAGGGGAGACAGGCCCAGCTCTACATGGCCCCTGAGTTTGCACTGTCTTCTCTGGGGGAATTAGCCTGATGGATCCTTTGTCCTCTAATGTGCTCACAGCTGACTCTGCCCTGCCCTTCCTCCCAGGGGTGCAGGCTCGGGAGAAGCAGCCTGCAGAGCCCCCGGCTCCTCTCCGGAGGCGGGCGGCCAGTGATGGACAGTATGAGAACCAGTCTTCAGAACCCTCATCCCCCCGGAGTCCTGGGGTTCGCTCCCCTGTCCAGTGTGTGTCCCCAGAGCTGGCTCTCACCATCGCTCTCAATCCTGGAGGGCGGCCCAAAGAGGTGAGTCCCTGGGCCATATTCTGGGGCCACAGAAGGTGGTAGGCCCCTCCTAATGCCCCAGGAACATGATGACCAACTAGGTGGTTCTGACCTGTCCATAAACGCAGTAATTTTTCCGCTGCATCCTCACCTACGGCTTTGGCACGTGGAATGTGGAGCTCATTTCCTTCCCTAAGTTGCTTTTATGTCCTCATGTCTGCCATTAACACTGAGATTGAGTTCCCTTCTTGACTCCTAAAGAGTGCCCTAGAGCAAGGTGGTAAGGATCCTGGGTGTGACATAGGGGACCATGATCTGTAAACCTGATGTGAGTCCATTAAAATCCAGGCTGAGTCATTCTGGACACGAATGATTTTTGGACATCTTTTCTCTTCTGCCAGGGTCCGAGTCCCCTGGTGCTAAATCCCTGTCTGGTCTTATTCTGAAATACTTCCAGGGCAGGTGCTCCTGAATCCTGCCTGGGCCTTACAAATGGCCTTGCAAAATGCCCACTTTCCATTCTCTTGGCTACAAGGAGTGAATGGGCAGCATCTGCCCTTGACCTCTGTGTTCGCCTGGGCAGAGATGGGTGGTCAGGCTAGTAAGAGGCTTTGTGGGCTGGTTAGTGGGACATGCCTTCTTCTAAAGATTATGGCCACCAGTGTACCTCCTTTTTCTCCTGCAGCCCCATCTGCACAGCTACAAGGAAGCCTTCGAGGAGATGGAAGGAACCTCTCCAACTAGCCCGCCACCCAGTGGGGGTAAGTTCTCCCCTCTCGACCTATCTTCCTTGGGCCCCTCAGACCCCTGTCTCAAAATCTGCCTGCGTAAGCACCCCAGGTTCGGGGTGGGGAGTGCTAACAAAGTAGGCAGAGCCGTAGTCTGTCCCTAGTCATCCTGTAGCTCATTTTAGTTCCGCCCCCATCCCCCACTTCTCTTCATTTCTGATCCACACCCCCAAATCTAAGGGTGCATCAGTGAAGTCTAAGGGTCCCACTGAATGACTGTGGGGCACCTGGGTTCCCATGGTGTGGAGTTTTTCTAGTTGTTGAGAGCCTTTGTATCCTGTGTACAAAACATCCTCTACCCTAAAGTGACTTTTGGTGACTTGTGTGTCTCTGACATACTCCTTGACCTTCTTACCTCTGATGCCCGTTTCTATGTGCATCCAGACGCCTCATTGAGTCTCCGTCAAGGCAAGAAAGGCCCAGCATGCTCAGGTTGACTGAGTTCCCCTGTCACCCACCCTTGGCCTTCAGGCAGGAACATTTAATCTGTACCCCAAATACACTCACTGGAGAGGGGAATCCCCCAAAAAGCACAGATATTTCCACCCAATGAGGAGACCCAGATGAGCACAGGAAGGGGACAGTGTTCCTTCTTATGGCGGAAGAGACATGCAGAGGAGCCTGGAGAAGACCTTTGTGGGAAAGTAGTGAAGGACCGATACCAGGCTGCGAAGGACTCGGTCTCTGTGAGAGGCCTGGGTTGGCAGAGGAGGAGAGGCTGGTGTTGCCATGTTGAGCACACAGGAGGCCGATGTAACTGGAGGGCATGGCTCTCCCTAGAGCTGTGCTGTCCAATGGAAATATAACATGAGCATGTGTGTTATTTAAAAAAAAATTTTTTTTTCATTGTACGGTTGCCTTTCACCTGCCTCCAGCTACGGACCTGGCTGGAGACCTGGCTTGCAACCTGGTTATGTGCCCTGGCTGGGAATCGAACCAGCAACCTTTGGGTTCACAGGCTGGCGCCTTATCCACTGTGCTACCAACCAGGGCTATTTAAAAAGTTTTAATGGCCACAGTAAAAAAAAAACAAAACACCAGGAAACTGGAGAAATTAAATGTAATGGTCTTTTTCTAATTTAACCCCAAAATATCTGAAATATTATTTCAATAAGTAAGTCAATATAAAATAATACATATTTTTAAAGATTTTATTTATTTATTTTTAGAGAGAGGGGAAGGGAGAGAGAGAGAGAGAGGAAGAGAGACATCAATGTGCGGTGGCCACTTGCATGCTCCCAACTGGGGACCTGGCCCACAACCCAGCCAGACTGTGGTCCACAGGTTGGTGCTCAATCCACTGAGCCACATCAGTCAGAGCAATATAAAACTAATGAGATATTTTTCAATCTTTTAAAAAATGTGGAAACTGGTGAAACTAATTGAAATAGGTTTTATTTAATCCCCAAAGATCCAAAACCATGATCATTTCAACATGTAACAATATCTTGAGATATTTTGTGTTCTTGTTTCACACCAAATCTGGGAACTCTGGGCATGACAGCTCTCGGGCAGGAAGGGCCACACTTTGGGTTCTCGATGGCTCCGTGTGGCTTGTCGTGGCTGTCACACAGGACGAGTGTGAGTCTGGGCAATCTGCTCAAGAGACAGCTCTGTGGCCTTTTATGACTCCATGGAATCTCTCCCTGGTCGTACCCTTCACCTTCACACTTACTCTGATTCCTTGTCAGTCCAAGCAGCCAGGATATTGGCTGTCACCCTGTTTGGGACAGAGGCCATGTGGGCCGAGCTGGGGTTGGCTTTTGCCACTTGTTCCTGCTCCCATTCTTCTCTTTCTCTTCTTGCTCAGCCCTGGGTGCCCCGGGGGGAGGGGGAAAGAAGTGGGAGTTTTCATCCATGCACAGGGCTGGGAGAGAGGGCAGAGGCGGAGAAATGTAAGGAATTCTCCCGGAAGCAAAAGCCTTGCCTGGCTTGAGGCCACCCCCTCGTTGGCCTCAGTGAAGGGGCAGACCCTGGGGAATAGGGGCATGAGCAAGTAGGGAGCTGGGGAAGCATGAGGGGAACCAAGAGAAACCTCCCACACTTGAGGGCTGTAGAGCTTTTGTGGTCATTCCATGAGCTGTGGCCCCTGAGGCTGGGCTCCTTCTTCCATAATTAATTACATTGAAATTCACTTGTGTGACAAACGTTAGTAAGCACTGAATAAGTGTTCATTGCAAGATACCTCTGTGTGTGTGTGTAAAGGGAGAGGGAGAGACAGCCAGACACACAGACCTAGACCTACCCAGTGCCTGGATGTGTGCGTTTGTACATAGTTGTCCTGTCTGCTGTATGTGTCTCCTGGGCATCTAAGGACAGAGTGAGGTGTGTGTGCAGGAATGGGCTGCTACGCACTGGACCCTTGTGACATCTCACTATTCTCGCAGGTACTTACACACCTGCATGCACAAAAAAGTTATATAGGTTACTTGCATTGAAAGGTTGTATTTTTAGCTAGTTTCCTGTAGGTCTCACTATCTTTTGGGGAAAGGAGATGGGGCCCGGGTGGGTCCCAGAGCTGCTGTGTGAGGGTCCTGGACAATCAAGGGCCACTGCTAGTCTGTTGAGATCATTGGTGTGGGGCAGGCAGCCTGTGGCTCCGGTAGATTTGCATGGCTGCGTGTCCTCAGAGCCCAAGGCCCCTGCAGGCTCCTGATGGCTGTGATAGGAGACAGAGAGCTCATTTTTTTTTTTTAGTTCTCCTTGGAGCTGTGTCAGGATATGTGGCAGCTGCCATTGAGAAGTCTCGTGACTGGGCGAAACAATCTCCCTGTGGATCAGCTCAGTCTGGCCTCTTCCCTGGCTGGTGGGACAAAGCCTGATAGCCCTTTCTGACTTTGTGTGCTACGTGACACTTGTAACCTGGACAGGTGGCTCAAGAGGGACCTGGGGTTTGTGCAGGGCGTTGGTTCTCTTGCCCAAGGATTGTGGAGACTGGGCTTCTCCCTCTGCCAGGGCACTGAGGTTTGGGGGATATGGAGAGCCCCGTGCAGAGAAATTCTCTCTTGTTGGGGTTGGCAAGTGGTGAGGCCTTTGGCCGCGGGCTGCCCTGTATTCTCAGGGTGGGCGTGGTCCCACCTGCCGTCCCTTCTTCTCCATCTGTCCTTTCCAAGATGTGCCCCCTGGATGCCCCGGTTTCTTCTGCTCTCCTCTCAGTCCATCTAAGTGCCCGCTTTAGAAAGACTGTATGTGTTGGGGGAGGGGGAGGGAAGGACGGGAGAGAGAATAATAGATGAGAAAATCAGAGATAGCCAAAAAGACCCCTGTGGGTATGTTGTAAATCATGGCAGGTACAGGGACTGTAGTGAAGAAGCTAAGGGCCTAGGGAAAGAAAGGATTTTCTCAAGGTCAAGGGGCTGGGCGAGGACAAGGACACCGTGTCCTGACTCACTTTACCCTTCCAATTTCGGAGAAACATCCAGATGGGACAGGGCAGTGGAGCTGTAGCAGCACCCCAGGGCTGGGGCGGGTTCCTCTGTTCCTTCCCTTGCAGCCCAGCCCTCCCCAACAAGCCTTCACTTATGGGTACCCTCCCTCCTGCTCCTCCCTGTCCCCTGCACCTGCCCACACCCCCACCCTGAGACCACTCACCCTGTCTCCCCTCTTCTTTCCCGCACAGTGCGCTCCCCTCCAGGTCTGGCCAAGACACCCCTCTCTGCGCTGGGCCTGAAACCCCACAACCCAGCAGATATCCTGCTGCACCCCACGGGTGGTGAGTGACTGGCTAGAAGGGAGGCAGGGGAGGCCAGAGGGAAGAGTGGGGTGGGGGTGTTGGAGGATCCCTGCGGGCCTGAGCAGAGCCCAGAGGGGGTAGGTTCTCCAGATCTTCCTGGAAACAAGACGGCAGCCTGTGTTTGCGTCCAGGTCTGAGGTCTGGGGTTGAGGTGGGTAGATCCCCTTGCAGCCTTCCTGCCTACGGACTTGTGGGGTCAGTGCCAGGCTCAGTGTTCAGATCCTTGTGTGTGCACTCACATACACACACGCACAGACATATACCCCCGCACACTCATACCCCGGGTTCATAACTCCTGCTTCCTTGTTACATTTCCTTCCAAGCTCCTCTGCTTCCTTTGGGGGAAGGAGAAAGGGGTGGGGGCAGGACCCTCCGTGGCCATTTCAAGCAGGCTGAGTCCAGAAACTTGTTCCCTAGACTGGTTTTAGGGCTAGTCTGGGGCTCGGGGTCCAATGTGGCTTCTTTCCCTTAGTCCCCAGAAGACTGATCCTACCAGGTAGGAACACAATGGCATGGATGTGTTACCCACGTGGATACACGGCTGGGCACAGCCTCCCACTCAGGAGGTGCCTGCATGGCCAGGGACACTGACTCGCTAGGAGGAGAAGGGGGTGGGCTGCCTCTCACTGGGCCAGCACACCCCTGCTCGAGAAAGCCCTGGGGCAGGGCCTGCGACTGGGACAGGCAGGGCTGGGACTCCTGAGAGCCAGGCCCTCTTTAAACAAGTGCCCTGAGCGCCCCACTGCCCTGGAGCTCTGGGCCCTGTCACCATGGACCTTACCCCTCACCTTGGGGCACCCCTGTGGAGTCACCTCCGCCCTAGCCTCACCTCTGCTTTCCCACCTCCCTTTTCTCAGCACCTTCTCTCTCTCAAGAAGTAACCTCAGTTAATTGATCTCTCTTTCCTTTTTGCTCGCCCTCTCCTTTGCATCTCCTGCCTCTCTCTTTCCTCCCCACCTCTCTTCTCATCTTCCCTCAGAGGAGGATGAGGGGAAGGAGGTAGCCGAGCTGTCCCAAGGTAAGTGCTGGCTTGCTGTGTGGCGCTTCTGGCTGCCGGCTCTGGGAATGGCTTTTCACACGGAGCTTGATCGGTGAGGGGGTGGGGGGCAGCTCTCCAGTGACCAGGCATGCAGCCTCCTGGTCTCTGCCCGCTGCGGATGACCTGTCGGTCACTCTAGAAACTGCCTGAGTCCTGACTGCGGAGCTCATAGTGCGGATTCAGGCCCAGCCAGTGCCCAGGTGCCAGTATGGTGCTAATTTGCTGACAAAACACCCCTCCTGTCATTACCACCCCAGTGGCATCTGCGCCCTCCTGCCTGGGGGTCAGCCAGCCCATTCAGAGGGCGAGGGAACTCGCACAGAGGGCAGGGCCTCATTTTCCCATTTCCTGGGTGAGCTCCGCATGCAGAGCCCTGGAGCAGGGGTCCTCGCCTTTACACTGCCTGACGTTTGGGCCTGGAGAGTTGGGGCTGCCCTGTGCGTTGTCGGATGTTTGGAAGCATCTCTGGCCACTGCCTGCTACATACTGGTAGCACCCGCCTACTCATGGCCATGAAATGTCTCCAGTGTTGCCAAAGTCCCTTAGGGGATGGTCACCTTCATCAGAACCACTGTTTTAGAGCCATGAGTGGACCTCATGAAGCTCTTGCCCAGTTTCTTATCAATGCAGATGGTAGGTCTGTCTTTTTTTTCTGGAATTTCAACGTCTTTGGAAAAGCTATGGACCCACCCCTAGGCAGGCGGACACTGTACACGTAATCGTGATCGTTTCAAGGAGTTAGCATGTCTGTGTCTCAGATTAACCCCTAATTTAGGTGAACTCCACGTTGTACCCAGGAAGGCAGAAAGGAGATGACATGGGGTTGAAAGCCTTTAACTTATTAGGAACGGAGTTCAAATGATGAACGCAGCAGCAGGTGAAACAGAGAGGGAGCTGGCCTGGGTGGCCTGGGTGTGGTTTCGTGGCGTCTGGGGTGGTTCAGGCCATCAGGCCATCTCCCCCAGGAGAGCTTAGACGAGAGCTAGCTTAGGGTCAAGGCGCCTTCCAGCTCTGCCCTGTTAGGTCTTCTGACTTCCCAACTGGATCCTAGGTCTGTGTGGCCTGGTTTCTTCAAGCCGTCTGGTTTTCTTAAGCCTGCTTCCACTTGTCTTTGCACCGACCACTTTGATATCCTGCCCCCAAGTGGGCATGAGCTGTGCCACTGTGAATCCGCCTTCCGCCAGCAAGATGGCTGGAGCTTCCGTAGAGCTGGGCCCGCTTCCAGCCGAGGTTGCTCAGGCAACCACAGCAGGCTGCCTGGGGGTTGCAGAACAAGGCACCCCGAGCGGCTGATCCCAGGACGGGGTGAGTTGCCACCTGCTCCTGGCTGCTGGTTCCCAACAGGGCAGGGAAGCTGGAGCCCGGAGCCAGCCTTTGTGTGCTTCGGATGCCCACCCACACTGTCCTCATGGTTGCTGACTGTAACAGACTGGTGGGACCTCAAACCCTCTCCAGCGGGAAGGTCTGAGGTAGATTATCCCACAGGCTGACAGGCTCTGGCTGTTTCCTGCTTTGGGGAGACACCTCAGAAGAGCGAGCATCCGTAGCCTGAGCCTGAGACCTGCCCTTTGTACACATACACATCTCTCAGCTGGCGAGACCCGAGTCCTCCCATGCTCCTTTCCCTGTCCTTCAGCCGCAGAGTTAGGGGGAAGGTTGTTAGGGGCCAGCTTTGCCACACCCATCATTTTCACAGCTGTGGTGCTGAGGTCATGCTTGTTGGGTGAGGGTGGGGGCACCTGCCCAAGGTCACAGGAGGCTGCAGGGCTGAGAATGGCATTATCTCCTGTTTCTTAGACAAGTGGCTAGTTCAAAGCCCTCCTCCTGCATCCAGGCACCGTGCCCTGGGATTCCAGCGTGGGGGTCAGAATTGCTGCTGTGGCCTGGGGAGTGGGGCGTGTTGGAGGCAGGGAGCTAGGCTGTGGGCAGCCCGTTGCATTTTCCCTGACTCATGTCCTACCCCCCAGTTAGACTAAAGCACATTCTTTGCTGACCCTCTGAAGCTCTGCTTGCTTTCCCTGCTGACACTTGGATGGAAAATTAAAAAAAAAAATGCCTGTGAGGAAAAATGGTCTGAGGCAGAATTCCTCCGCCAGGGAAAAAGAAGACTTTAGGGGACTCTGCTCTGTTCTTTAGGTGCCATGCTAAATGCTTTATATTATTTTTTTCTATCATTCATGGATTCACTTGGTCAGTACATATTTTGCATGCCTACTATGTGATAGGCACCGTGCCAGCCTCAAGGGTTGTCATGATAAGCAGGCCCATGGTTCCGAATCTCATGGAGCATGAACAGGAGCCAGAATTAAATGATCACAGAATTACATACTGTGACAAATGCTCCGAAGGGAAAGGATGCAGTTTTATGAGACCTTATGGCAGAGATCCTGACCTTGACTGAAGATGTGAGATGTGGGAGTGAGTGACATTAACTTGGGGGGTCTGGGATGGGAGGAGAGCATTCCACATGGAGGAAAAGGGCATGTGCAAAGGCCCTGGGGTGGGCAGTCGACGGCATGTTTTTTTGTGGAGAAACTGCAAAGTCAGTGAGGCCAAGAGCAAGGGAGAGTTGGAGGCTGGAACAAGGTGGGAAAGAGAGCTGTACTGCAGAATGAGGTTCAATAGGCAGGAACAGGACCATGTGGAGTCATTGTCATATCTTTCCTGTAATCACAGAAGCACCTAGAAGAAGGTGTTAGGAACCCTATTTCACAGATGAGGAGATGATGCTTAGGGATGTTAATGACTTGTTTAGGCCCACCTAGTCAGGGGCACAGCTGAGAGGCTACACCGGATCAGCAGACGGAGGCTGCACTTCCATGTGAGTGCACTGGGCGCACTTCTGCATATAAACAGTGACTTTACTGGGCCTGGGACCTGAGTATTCTTCTCAGGTATAAAGATGAGCAAGATTGCCTGGTATGGACAGAGATGTCAAGAGACCTGCCCGTGTGAGGTAGAATGCTGAGCAGGGCAGGGACAGGGTACAGCAGGGCTCAGAGGAGGGGCATGTGTCCTCATCTAAAAGGTCTGGCATTCTGAGTTTTGAGCTCCTGGATTGGGGGTCAGAGGGTGTCCTTACTTCCTCCCTCTCCCCCACCCACATGCCTTTGTTTACTTGGAGTGGGTGGGCCCCTTTGCTCCAGGCAAAGCCTCTTCTGGGAGGCAGAAAGGCAAGGCACTCTAGGGTGTGGCTAAAGAGCAACAGTGCCCTCAGCCTGGAGGGGCCAAGACACTCTTGGGCCTCCAGCTGCTCTCAGCCGCCATCAGCCACTTGGAATGTGCTTGGGTTCCTGGAATGTTCTACACGAAGCACCCTCCTTGGCTCCACCTCTCTTCCCATGGCCAGCCCTGTTGCCTCTGGGTGCCGCTGCTCCAGGATTGGAGGAGAGGAGGGAAATTGCAGGAGAGAAGGTGGAGGGAGGCAGCCGCTGGGCAGCTGGGCAAAGGCGGCAACGGTGGGGCTCCTGGTAAACTGCTAATTGGAATCAGCAAGAAAAAATTAGAAGGAACTTCCCCATCTCTTATCCCTTGATCCTGGCTGGGCAGGTGGGTATTCTCATTCCCATTTTACAGATGACAAACTGAGTCCCAGAAAGGTTCCTTAGCCTGTTCTAAGCGCACCATCCAGCAAGTGAAAGGAGGGGAGCCCACAAGTGGTACATTGTACGGAGGTCTGGGGAGGGAGGAGAATAGACAGGCAGAGGAGGCATTTTCAATATAGAAATCTCAGTCTGAAAAGTTGGGAAGACGCAAGATTTTAGCCCAATAGCTTGGTTTTGAGCAGTTCTGGAGGTGGACTCTGAAAAGCCACTAGCTTCCCAAAGTCCCTCCTGCTCTGGGTTCGTGAGGAACAGAGGTTGGGCGATGGGGCTTCGCTCCTCTCTTGCTGGACCAGGACTCGCCGGTGGGAGGGCTCGGACTTCAGAGGTCACCCATGTGAGCTGCAGCGTGACCTTCTGTGGTCGGCAAGAATTCCGGGGAATGAGAAGAATGAATGTGTGCCTCTTGGGTCTTAACTTATGACGCACCTCTGCCTGGGTGGGGTTGGAAGGTAAAGATCACGCATCTGCTCGTTTATGTGGTGCAGACACGTATCTGGGGCCTGCTAGATGCCGGGCCCTGCACAGGGGGGCAGCCAGATCCCCTGGCTGTCTTTGGGGGTTGGGGGAGAGAAGGGGTGCCACAGGTAATGGGGACCCTGGTAAAGCGGAGAGCCTGGAAGGGTTCAGGCCATTAATGAGAGAGTGACTCCAGGCAGTAGAGGATGGGCTGAAAGGGTGGGCTCTGGCCTTGGGTCTAAGTTACCATTTCTGTGGGTGTGAGGCCCCCTTATGCCAAGCTGGGTTACCCCAGGGCACAGGCGAATCCCCCAAGGCTAAAGACAGTGAAACTATCACTCTCCAATTTTTAGGTGGCCAATGTGCAGTGGGGCCAGAGGGCAGGCTGTGGGCCAGACTACCTGGCTCCCTAGGCCAATTCTGCCACTTGGAAGATACTTATATTCTCCACATCCTACTTCCTTCATATAATTGTGTGCAATGGTTCTCATTATTACTAAAATAAACTGTGGAGTTGACTCTTCTCCGGCTGATGGGCTGCGGTTCTGGGTAGCAGCCAGCCCTGGGTGCCCCTGTGAGGCTGGGGCCCCCGTCTGGCCACCCTAAGCCAGCACCGGGAGTCAGGAGACTGTGACGATAGTATCTGTGCCCACTGTGTGTTCTGGGACAAGTCACTCCACCTCTCTGGGCTGAGGAGAAGGGTAAGGCCTGTGGTCATCAAACTTGCTCAAATCCGGTCCACCACCTATTTTTGTAAAGATAGACACCCTCGTTTGTTTACGTACTGTTTTTTTGCCTATGGCTGTTTCATGTGACCATGGCAGGACTGAGTAGTTGTGACAGAGACTGTCTGGCCCACCAAGGTTAAGAAATTTACTCCATGCTGTCTGTCCCTTTGCAGGCATCCTGCCCCACCCCCATCCCCCGTCACTGCGGTTGGAGGAACTTGGTGTGAAAACTAGGACAGGCTGGCAGCCCCTGGCTGGAACTGTGTGCAGAACCGCCAGCCTCTATGAAGAGTCCTGTTCTGAAGGACTGTCCTCTCCCTCCGCCCAAGGCCTCTGGGCCCGGGTGCAGGATGTCAGACCTCCAGGCTCCTTTAGGAGCCATGCCCAAGAGGCTGTGCCCCTGATACCATGGGGATTAGGTGCCTTCCAAAGTAAGGTTTTTTGGGGCCCAGGGGAGGGGTTGTTCACTGACTCAGTGACCAGCCTAGAGGCTCCAGGGGCCCGGCCTGCCTGGCGCTGCGCAGGTCCCTCAGTGCCCCGGGCTGGTTTCGGCAGATGCCCTAATTGCAGGCAAAGTGTGGGACTGTGCTCAGTCACGTTCCTCCTGAGGGAGACAGGACTGGTGCCAGGGTTGGAGGTGACAGGAACGTCATCCATCCCTCATCATGTCCCTTGAGAAGCCCAGGGCACCCTGCTGCTTCTCCCCAGTTCAGATCCAGTTAGTTTGGGGGCTGGCCTCAGAGGGGGGAGTCGGACAAGCACTGGCCGGGCCTCTGGTCATTCCTCTCCCCAGGCCTCAGTGTCCTCATCTGTACGATGGCCTTTCTGGCTTCTGTCCTTCCCAGCCCCCATTCCTCTCAGGATGTTTGGAACAGGGAACGGGGATAATGGTGTCAGTCTCCGGAGGAATGCTAAGTGTGTCAGGCAGGGAGGTGGGTGTGTCTTGGCATCAAGGGGCTGGGTGTGACTCGCCCGCACAGGTCTGCTGCTGGGCCGCAAGCCTGTGTCTGGGTCCTGGCGTGGGGTGCAGTTTGTGCAAACCCTGCTGCTGTCCTGAGACAGGGGCAAGCCTGTCTGGAGCTCTAGGTCCACAGAGAGCCCACACTCCAGTGCTGCCTGGGGCTCCTAGAAGGGCCTGAGGGGCAAAGAAAGCCTCTGCAGGGGATGCCAGCTAGGGATGGGCACCCTAGCTCTGGGAGGGAAGATTCTGTGATGGCTGCATTCTGTGGTGGGGTCTGTTTCTGGGAAGCTTCTCTGAGTGAGGCCATGGATAAAGGTTCCATGGGGTTCCCATAGCTGCTCTAAGATGCCGGGAGGAGGGGTGCCCAGGGGCAGGCAGGAGCCCCAGAAATGCCTTTTGATTGTGTGCTCACCTTTGGGGGCCGTCCCCTGAGGCTGGACTCTGGAGAGGCGGGCTTGCTCCTTGGCAGGTTGGATGGGGCCCACGTTTCCTTCTGTAGACCTGCCCTCAGTTTCTGTCTCCTGGCCCCTTCCAGAGCCCCGGAGCTACGTCGAGTCGGTGGTGCGGACAGCCGTGGCTGGGCCCCGAGCTCAGGACCCTGAGCCCAAGAGCTTTGGTACTCCAGCTGCCCAGGTCTATGGCCATGACACACCCGTGAGGAACGGGACCCTGGGCGGCTCCTTTGTGTCCCCTAGCCCCCTCTCCACCAGCAGCCCCATCCTCAGCGCTGACAGGTAAGCGGGGAAGAGGAGCGTGTGGGGTGGAGTGGGGAGGGGGAGAAGCCAGGCCTGGGACAGCCTGGCTAAGGCCCCTTGGATCTGCTCAGGGTATGGACAGGCAGCAATAATATCCAAGTTGCAGTTCCTCAAAAAACCAGCTTGTCAGATGCCTTGAGAGAACATCCCCTGAGAGCCACGTCTGTGGGAGCTACAATCCCTGGGCCGAATTCAATTCCGCCACCTAGAACTGTGCTGGAAGGAGTCAGGGCGGGTGGAGGGTATGAACGGGAAGCGGTCCCTCCTCGAGTGGTAAAACCTAGCAGCAGTAGTCACTTTGGAGTGAGTGCTTCCTATGCACCGGGCACTTTGATAAATGCTTCCTCGGGTTATTTTATTGTATCCTCACAGCAACCCCGTGAGGTAAGTACTATTAGCATTCCCACTTTCCAGAAGAGGAGACTGAGGCACAAAGTGGTAAAGTGGCTAGCTCACAGTCCTGCCCCTAAATGGTAGCAGAAATAGGATTCAGACCACAGCTTTCCTCCGCTCCCCGAGACCTGGGTCATGATGCCCATCACATGATGGCTCAGAGGTGCCTAACGCAGATGCAGGAGTAAAATTCCCAGAGCTCAGAGCGAAGGGCCATGGTTTCTGGCTAGGGGTGCCGGGGGGATTTCTGGGGGCCACAGGTGTTTGTGGCAAGGCCAGAAGGTTGAGCATGGTGTTGAAAGGGGAGGCAGGAGGAAGAGGGCTTTCTAGAAGGACAGCACAGCCAGGACAGCGGGCCAGGGGGTGTGGGTGTTTGGGGGTGCAGCACTCAGGGGGAGAGTGTCATTGTGGGGCGCAGGTGAGGAATGTCACTGTGGATTGTGAGGAGAGATGTCTTTGTGGATATGTGGCTGTCATTCTGAATGGGTCAGACAGAGGAAGACCGGGAACTGCTCAGGGGAGGACTCTGAAAGGGCCCCCAGATTTGGGGTGCAGGGAGAAGCTGCTGAGCTCAGGGTGGGCTTAATGACAGGGAGAGGGAGCTTGAGACCAGCCCAGGCAGGGCAGAGGGCGGCCGGTGTGGGAGAGGCACTGCCCCCAGCCAGGACTCGCCCCTAGCCCGGGAGGACGCTGCTGACCACCTCTCCCCATACTCACTCCCCGCCACATCCTGGGACCCCAGGGTGCTGAAACCCTCCAGCTACCTCTTCGCATGTCCACAGGCCCTAGATAGACAGGAAATCCTTCACTGGCCCAATGCAGTGTGCCCCCTCCCAGGCCAGGGCAGGTGGCTGGGTAAGCAGAGGCAGTTTTGGCTGAATTCACAGAATTCTGGCACCTCCAGCCCAGCATGCAACCCCAGTTCACCTTGCTCCCACCCCCATTCCCCAGTCTCCTGATGGGGCAGATAGCTCCATATCTTGGGGGGCCCTGCCTCTGGGCAGGTGGCATGGTACTCCAAGGAAAGGGGATCTTCCTCACCTGCCCATCCACTGTGGCTGGTGGTCAGAGAGCCCTGACATTAGGAAGTTTTCACTGCTTCTCTCTCACATTCCTCTGGCTGTCATCTTGGCTCTTTCCAGGGCTTCGGAAGCTAGCATTTCTCCTCCGGGATTAATCTTACTGTAGAACTCTGTTTCGGTGTCCCCCACCCACCTCTACCCGCTCAGCCTCACACGCATTCCCACTCCTCAGGATCCAGGTTACTTCTGGCAGCAAGTGGCTGTTCCACTCTGACCCCTTGTATGATGTGAGTGAGGTTGGCTTAGTCCTGGCCTGGCCCCTGACTCCTCCCTGCCCTTGGCTCTGGCCTGCCCACCCCCACCCCCCACCTCCTGCCACATCATCCGAGGGACCCCAGTTTATCCAACCCAGCCTGAGAACCCTCCCAGGCTGCAGCTCCAGGCTTGGGCCCATCCTCTTATGTAAGGAGCCGCCCACCCCTCGGGCTCCTGGTGCAGAGCCTCCCGGCCACCACCCTGCAGCTGCTATGGAGGCGAGGTTCCTGCCAACCTTTGTCTCTCCTGCCATGTCATCGAGGGATGGAAGTTTGTGCCTGGAAAGAATTAGGGTCATCTAACCCAGCCCCCTCATTTTCTTCACATGGGAATACTTGAACAGCAGGATCCGGATTTCCCAACTCACAGGCCATGGCGTTGTACTTCTCTGTGGACTTGGACTTAACTTCCGAGTAGAATCTTTGATGTTGATTATTGCCCCAGGTACAGCCTCCTCTGACCTGAATTTCACCCGTCTTAGAATTGGGTTTGGCCTCTGAGCTCATCTACTCTAACCTTCCATTGGAAGATAGTCCCTTCACAGCAATCAGGTGGAAAGGTTGGTCAGCCTCTGCTTAAATGCTCCCAGGGATGGGAGTCTCATTACTGTGTGAGGGAACTTGCCTGCATTAGTGGCCAGATCCATTGGCTAGAAAGCAGACTTTATAATGAGGGGCAATCTCCTATGAGACTTCCTTGTCTTTGCTTTTTGGAGCAATCCAGGAATGAAAGCCTAGTTCTAACACTCAGCATGTCAAGATAATGATGGCACACCTGGGGAGACCGAATCAAGGTGGGGAGACTGCCAGTAGGAGCAGGATTCCAGGGGGGTTGAGCCCCCTCTCCAGTGGTCAGAGATACTGGAGTTGACAAGAGGACAGCCACCCTCATTTTCTTTTTATTTTATTGAATTTATTTGGGCAACATTGGCTAATTCTATAGGTTTCAGGTGTTCAATTCTGCAGTACATCCTCTATATGTTGTATTGTGTCCACCACTCCAAGTAAAGTCTCCTTCCAGTTCCATTTATCCCCCTTCTACCCTCTCTTACCTCCCCCCACTCTCTTTTCCTCTGGTAATCACCATACTGTTGTCTGTGTCTATGGGTGTTTTTTCTTTGCTTAATCCCTTCACCTTTATCACCCAGCCGTGCCGCCTCCCTCCCCTACGACAGCTGTCAGTCTGTTCTCTGTTCTATGACTCTGTTGGTTAATTTTGTTCATTGGATTCAGGCACCTTCAGTTTCAATGAAAGAGGGCTCCTTGCTTTGAGGTGTGGTTGAGGAGCGAGAGCAGTGCAGTGAGGAAAACACGTGCTTTGGAATCAGGCCCAGCCGACCTGAAACCCGGGTCTTTTATGAGCCATGTGACCGTGGGCCTATTGCTTAACCAACCTGAGCCTCAGTTTCTTCTTCTGAGGGTTCCACAGGGTGACGTAAAAACCTTGATATTCCCGTGCGTGCAAGTGGAACTTACTGTCATTCCTGGTGGTGGGAGGGAGATCTGGTGTTCGCCGAAAGTCTGTTCTTCATTAATACCATTTGCTGACATCTCAATCCGCCCTTTCTCTCTCTAGCACTTCAGTGGGGAGTTTCCCATCAGGGGAGAGCAGTGACCAGGGCCCCCGGACACCCACCCAGCCTTTGCTGGATTCTGGCTTCCGCTCCGGCAGCCTGGGCCAGCCCAGCCCTTCGGCTCAGAGAAACTACCAGAGTTCTTCTCCTCTTCCAACTGCGGGCAGCAGCTACAGCAGTCCCGACCACTCACTTCAGCAGTTCAGCTCCCCAGAAAGCCAGGCCCGGCCTCAGTTCAATGTGGCGGGTGTCCACGTGGTACCCGGGAGCCCTCAGGCACGCCACAGGACAGTGGGCACCAACACTCCCCCTAGTCCTGGCTTTGGCCGTCGAGCTGTGAACCCCGGCATGGCTGCCCCCAGCAGCCCGAGTTTGAGCCACCGCCAGGTGATGGGCCTACCAGGAACTGGTTTCCATGGTAACGCAGTCTCAAGCCCCCAGAGCAGTGCAGCGACCACTCCAGGAAGCCCCAGCCTGGGCCGGCACCCTGGGGCGCATCAGGTTTCAGGCCTCCATGGCAGTGCGGCCACCACTCCAGGGAGCCCCAGCCGGGGCCAGCACCCAGGGGCCCATCAGGCCTCAGGCCTCCATGGCAGTGTGGCCACCACTCCAGGGAGCCCCAGCCTGGGCCGGCACCCCGGAGCCCACCAGGGCAGCTTGGCCTCCAATCTCCATAGCAACACAACAGGCAGTCCCGGGAGCCCCAGCCTGGGCCGTCACCTCGGAGGGTCCGGATCCGTGGTTCCCGGCAGCCCCAGTTTGGACCGGCATGTGGCCTACGGTGGCTACTCCACCCCTGAGGACCGAAGACCAACGCTGTCCCGGCAGAGCAGTGCCTCCGGCTATCAGGCTCCTTCCACGCCCTCCTTCCCTGTGTCCCCTGCCTACTACCCTGGCCTGAGCAGCCCCGCCACCTCTCCGTCACCGGATTCCGCAGCCTTCCGGCAAGGGAGCCCGACACCGGCCTTGCCAGAGAAGTGGAGGATGTCCATGGGAGACCGCGTGGGCAGCCTCCCCAACTATGCCACCGTCAACGGGAAGGTGTCCTCCTCGCCTGTCACCAGTGGCATGTCCAGTCCCGGCGCGGGCAGCACCGTCTCCTTCTCACACACTCTGCCCGACTTCTCCAAGTACTCCATGCCAGGTGGGCCTCTTCCTCACTCCACCGCTTAGGAGGTCTGTCCTGCTGTCTGTCCGGGCTCCCTCTTGGCAGACAGCTGTGGGTGGATCACGGCCACGTGGCCTCAGATGCCTTATCTGTATCATGGGAGTCGGAGGCGTCCCCAGCCGCTGCAGCTGGTGGTGAAAACACCCATGATGATAGCATCATTGTTAGGATGATGGCCACTGCTGCCACTCGGTGAGCGCGTGCTCTGTGCCGGCCTCTGCGTAGTATCGTATTCATCCTCCCAGCCACACACGAGCAAACAGGCTGGGAGGGCTCAGTCATTCGTCCAGGGCCGGACAGTTAATACATGGCAGGGCCAGGCTGCCGACCCAGGCCCGTGCTACCCAAAATGGGTGCCCTTAAAGCAGGATTGGAGTTTTATCATGTTTCCCTAGCTTGAGGGTTATAGTGACTTAGCGTAGCTTTGACAACCTGCCTTCCAAACCTGGACTCCATTCCTGTGCCAGCCCTTTGTTCTCACTTTTGAGTCCCACTGCGCACACATAACCAGTAAATCTGGCAGCCAGATGTGATAGGGGCCAAGGCCAAGGGCTGGGCATTTCACTGGAGTTAGTTTCTACCAACCTGGCTCCACCGAGGCCCTTGCAGGTTTGCACACTGAATTCTTCACTCATCACCAGAACTTGGCCCTTTGCTTCCGCTTAGAAGGCTCATTACCCAAACATAAAGGTCAAGGCCTCAGCTGATCTGCAGCTTCTCATCCAGACCTGGGATTTGCCTGTGTCTTGCAGAGGGGCCTGGGGGCTCTGAGGCATTCTGGGAAGATTAAGAAGGTCTGGGGCAGCCTGGCTCGGGCCCCAGCGGCCCAGAGTCTGTGTGTCACTATCAGGTCCTGCCAAACCGGGACACTTACAGTGACCCTGTACGCCCCTGCTTCCTGCTGCCCACCAGAGACATCTGGTTCCCAGCCCCTCTCCTTGGAGGATGCAAAATTTCTAGTAGTTGGGACATTTCCTGTTTCCCACCATCTCCCCTGCTTAAAATAGCCATCGGAGTCAACACAGGAAGGCACATGAGTCTGCAGCCACCTCTGACAGCTCATTAGACAGGCCCAGCATCAGCGGGCCCAGCTGCCTAGCCCAGGGGTCCTCCTCAGTGCACAGCTGCCAGGGAAAGGAGCCGACCTAGTCCCTCACTGTCCTCCAGAGACAGATCCCAGAAGCCCAGCAGAGGTTAAGTGACATGTTGAAATTGACTCCATGCTGGACACACAGCCCAACAACCCCTGCCTGGTCTAGATGTTTTTCTGAGCTTCACAACATCATTAGTGTAGGTTCCCTCTGCTCCAGCCTCTCTCAAGAAAGGAGAAGAAACATGCATTTCCTCTTTTTGCTCTCTTTCGTGCCAGAAGATGAAGGGAGAGGTTGGAGAGCAAGGGGCACATCCCCATACCTTGCCAGGAGGATATGGTGTAGATGGCACTCGCCTGGGAAGGTCTTCCAGGAGCCACTCAATGAACCATAGAGAGGCTCACCTTACAGGCGTGGGCAGGCCACTGCCTTCGCTGAACCCCACTTTCCTCATTTGTAAAGTTAAATGCTTGGGCTGGATATTCCCAGAGGTCTTTCTAGAACCTAATGTTCTATGAAATCATGTCGGGTCTGCAGAGGATCTGTTGGGGCTGAGCATCTGCTGGAGAAGTGGGGTACGCAACACACAGGAGGTGGCTTCTAAAATCTAGGCCAACCCTGCCCCTATTTGTCCTGGAGCAGGAGTGACTTTTTTGCCCTATGTAGTACAGAACTCAGGGTTTCCACATGGGGAGTGAGGAGGGAGTTGGGGAGAAGTGGAATGAACTGCATTTTTCTGTACTGGTCCTCAAGGTCATTAGGGTCAGGTTGGGAGGAAGGGGCTAGAGGTGGGATGTCTGAGCCTGTGCGAGCAGCTGCAGGAAGGGTTTAGCCTGAAACTTCCAGAGAAATGGGGTGACGGGGTTAGGTAGTCTTTCGTCTGCTTGGTGAGAGTGCCGTTCCAGGCTCCTGGACAGGGGAACAGCTCTGTGACACCTGATGACTGGTGGCAGACGGAAAGGATGACAAAGCTGCCTAAGGACCCTTTTAGCCACACTCTGATGATGCTGGAGGAGACTAACTTTCTGGGTTAGTTTCCCAGGACAGCATAACAAAGTTCCACAGTCCTGGTGGCTGAAGACAAGAGAATTGATTCTCTCATGGCCATGGAGGCTGAAAGTCCAAAGTCAAGGTGTTGGCAGAGCTGGTTCTTCCTGTGGACTCTGAGGGAGAGTCTATTCCAGGCCTTTCTCTTAGCCTCTTAGTGGCAGCGCTTGGTGTCCCTTGGCTGTAAACATATCTTTCCAGTCTTGGCCTCCAAGTTTACAAGGTGCTCCCTCCTTTGTCCCTTTGTCTCCTCCTCTTATAAGGAAATTGGTCATGTTGGATCAGGGGTCCATTCTAACCCTGCATGACCTTATCTTAATTTGATTGTATCTGCAAAGACCCTCTTTTCAAATAAGGTCACAGGCACAGGTATCAGGGGTTAGAACCCCACCTTTCTTTTGGGGGAGGAGCCTAATTTAACCTATAACACTTTTTTCCCTCCTCCTCTAGACAATAGCCCTGAGACTCGGGCTAAAGTGAAATTTGTCCAGGACACTTCCAAGTATTGGTACAAGCCTGAGATCTCTAGAGAGCAGGGTAAGTACTAGGGGGTCCTGGGGTCTCTTTGAGATTGCAGCTGGCTGCTGAGTACTGGGTAAAAACTTTAAGTAGGCTCCTTCCTCCTTAAGCAGGACATGGTGCTCACGGAGACAGGGCTGGGAGGATCAAGGTCAGACAGGATGAACCATCCTCAATGGTGAAGTGTTGGGGAGCAGAGCCATGAATGTAGATGCTCCTTTGGGAGGATCCTTAAAATCAGCAAAGTCTTGGTTTCCTGGGCTGAAACTTTAGCTCCCCTTCTCACGATGTGGGAGATTTTTGTACATTTTCCGGAAAAACAAAGTTGGAATTATGGGGGTGAAGATGAGACCATCTCAGGCCCCCAGGGAATGTCTGTGTGGAGATAGGACAGGGTGCTGGTGACTCCGGCCCCTGGGTCACATCCAGACTGCTGCGTTTGCCAGTATAGTTCATGGGACATAAGTACATCTCTGCCTTTCTGCCCTGTCTGTGGCTGCTTCTGTGTCGCAGTGGCTGAGTTGAGTAGTTGCAATAGAGACTACATGACCCGCAAAGCTTGAAATATTTATGTCTGGCTATTTACAGAAAAAGTTTGCCAACTTGAGTAGAGAAGGACCCTTAAGAGTATTGGAATTCTCACTTGAAAGAATCTCCTGTCACCTAAGAGGGAATGGATCCTAGAGAACTGATGAGGCTTTAGAAAAGCCAGCGCCATGCATTTCTTACTTTCTGTTCTCTCCTCCTTTCCTCCCCATTCAGCCATCGCCCTCCTGAAGGACCAGGAGCCGGGGGCCTTCATCATCCGTGACAGCCACTCCTTCCGAGGGGCCTACGGGCTGGCCATGAAGGTCTCTTCTCCCCCTCCGACCATCATGCAGCAGAATAAAAAAGGTAACACTGTCATTTTGAGCTGGGCCTCAGGACTAGGTGATAGGTAGGGTATCTGCAGACCCTGAGGTGCCAGAAGGACCTGGGGTTTGACAGGTTTCTAATTCTCATGGGAACTGGTTCCTGCTAATCAGACTCTTCAGCAGAGTGAGTCTTGGGCTTAGTAATGGTTGGGGTCAGAAAATAGGGAAGCCGGATTATTGGGGATTCTGTGATTGCATTTCCTGGAGGGGGAGGGAGAGTCGTGGTCTATCCATTCCAGGGTTCTGGTCATCGTACTATCCCTGAGACCCTTTGTCCCATGAAAAGCCTGCACGCTGGAGAAGTTTTGAAGTGGTGTTGGGAGGTGGAGGCTGAACTCCACAAGAAGTGACTAATGCTTTCATTCTTTTCACCCCAGGGGACATGACCCATGAGCTCGTGAGACATTTCCTGATAGAAACTGGCCCCAGGGGAGTCAAGCTCAAAGGGTGCCCCAATGAGCCAAACTTCGGTGAGATGTCCTCCTGCTTTTCTCTCCACAGTCAACCTGCAGAGTCTCAGGCCTGTCCCAGGTTCCCCCACCTCAGGTCCTGCCAGTTCCCCTGGTCCCCGACACAGTGGAGAAATGAACAGCGGCTTCCCTTCCTCTGCACTGCGGTCCCTTCACTCTGCCAGATTCCTTTCTGTATTTGTCCTACCTCACTGAGACTTGTTATCATTGTAGTTTGATTAACAGCCATAATAACAGCTTCCTTTATTGACCACCTACTATCTGAAAGGCACGTCTAGGACCCTTCCATTACTTCTGGTCTCATGACAACCCTGCATGGTAGATGCCATTGCCTCGTTTTACAGATGGGGAGGTGGAGGCTCATAGAAGTTAGGCTTTACCCAAGAACACATAGCTAGTAAGCGACTGACCTGGGATTTGAGCCCACTGCCCTGAGAGGGGCGCCAGCAGCTGGAGGGGCTTGGGAGAGATGCTGGCGTAACTTTCTGTAAAGGAAAGCTATTGGGTAACCTATGCTTGTCAGGGTGACCCTTTAGAATTTTCTCCCTTGGGTCTTGCTGGCAAAGAGGGAATGGATTTTCAGTTTTGTTGGTGGGGTGAGGTAGAGTAATGAAGAAGCTGAAGACTGTGGTTAGCAGAGTGGGGTGGGTGGGCTCCCTCAATGCCCTCGTCCACTTCCAGTAAAGCTGCCCCTGACATGCTCTCTCCCTGCCTGCAGGATCCCTCTCTGCTCTGGTCTACCAGCACTCCATCACCCCACTGGCTCTGCCCTGCAAGCTGGTCATTCCGAACCGAGGTAGGACCCCGATGCTGCTTCCTCCCCAAGCGCACCCTTGAATTGGCTGCTTTCAGGTTTCCGCCCTGCCAGCACTCTGGAGCTTGGGCCGGGGCTGGAGGATATGGGCCATTTTGCCAATCCGGGGAAACTTGAAACCACTCTCCTATTTTTTTTCTATTAAAAAGAAGAAGTAAAATTGTATTAAAAAGCTTAACTCCAGGAACATACCTAATTGACTTGCCAGATTGTTCTGGAAAATTCTCTGGAGGCTCAAGGAAATCCAGGTTGAATTCTCAGAATAAACCTCCTCCCAGAGGAGGCACTAGAAGTAGGAGACAGTCTTGGGGGAGGACCACGTCCGGAGGATGAGATGGGTGTCATTGGGCAGGGCCAAGGGGCGGGGGAAGGGAGGGCAGATTTAGGTCGTGATGGGCATCCACGATGAGAGTTGGTGTGAGTGGAGGGGGGAGAGAACACACGGGAAGGATCGCTTCAAGGAGAGGTGGCTGAGCTCTGCATGGCATGGGAAGGAAAGGGAATGACCAGATGTCCCTTGAGTTTCTAGTATAGATGGCTGACAAGGTGGTCCCTGACTGAGGGGACATTGAGCTGACAGGGAACAGGAAGCCCTCTTTTGATTGTGGGATGTTTGAATGGAACCCAAGAGCTGGGACACAGAGGATGGGAACCTGGATGAGACATTGGGGGACAAAGGAGACTTTAGTTTCTCTCAGAGAGGTGTCCCAGCCTTGGAAGATGCCAGATGGACCCCAAAGCTCTTCGCAGTATAGCTTCTATTACAGCACAGGCTTCTAGTGTCCAGCCCCCAAGTACACAGGGCCCACACCAGGGAATATGCTTGCCCGGAACTTGAGACCTAGACACTGGGAGCGGAGGTATCTTCTCCCTACCTTACTCCCTGCCCTTCTGGGACTTTCTCCTCTCTGAAAGCTCTTGGGGTTTTGGCCGCACAGAAACCCTCCAATATTATTCAATAGTTTCTGTGTATCCAGTTCAACTCATTGAATTATTAACGATAATTGACGGCCATTATGAGCTTAAAAGTTCAAATACAACTTAAATAGCATTATTAACCATACAATTAGATACCAATTAAATTATATTCCTACAGAATTTACCAAAGTAATTCAGCAATGATAAGTTGACATTTACATGCTATCAACGAGTGGTTCTCAGAGCATGGTGTCCATAGCAGCAGCGTCAGCACCACTGGGAACTTGTTAAAAATGTGAATACCCTCCATCCCGACCGGATCAGGGTCTCTGGGGTGGGGCCCAGCAACCTGGGTTTGGAGAAGCCTGGGCTCCAAAGTCTGAAGAATGCTGTGTAATTGATACTCAATTCTTTTTAGTATTGAAATTGTAATCGTGCTGCGTTAATAGTTTAATGAATGAGGGCATTTATTGATCTACACAGACATCCATGCAGAATACCACCAACTGCCACTTGAAGGCATGCTTTGCGCCAAGCTCTGGTGCAAACACGGTGCGTGGACCACCTCAGAAACCGAACGAGATGCTCCTTGCACCATCATTTCCCTTTTATAGATACGTAGCATGTGTCGGGCTGAGGGTCTGCACCCATCTCTGTTTGGTCTCTAGAGCTCTCGGCCAGCGAGCAATTATTGACCATTCCAACTGGACACGCAGGCACCGACTGCCAGGGCTGGATCTGAAAAGCGGTATCCATTGCACAAACTATTTGTAGAGCCCGCTTTAGGCCCAGCCAGATACGGGCTTCTTTCCAGTTCTGGAGTTTTAATTACTAGCTGAATGAAATTTTTGTCTCAGACCCCACAGATGAATCGAAAGATAGCTCAGGCCCCGCCAACTCAACCACGGACCTGCTGAAGCAAGGGGCAGGTGAGTGACCACTCCAGACCGGATCCCTGCCCAGGCCCGTCCTCCTTCCTGCCCTGTCCCCTCCTGCACGTGCAGGCTGGACATTGCTCTCTGGCCCAGATGTCTCTGGGTGGGCACACTGCATTTCCAGGTGCAGGTGCTTTGGTCTGGGGTCGGCCTGAAATATTTTGCTGCCTTCTTCCTGAAGAGAGGACCTAGGGACCATCCCCACCCACTGCAGCCCCCATGACTTCTCCTTGGGTGGGTTTCTTCCAGCCTGCAACGTGCTGTTCGTCAACTCTGTGGACATGGAGTCGCTCACCGGGCCGCAGGCCATCTCCAAAGCCATTTCTGAGACACTGGCGGCTGACCCCACGCCAGCGGCCACCATCGTTCACTTCAAAGTTTCTGCCCAGGGAATTACACTGACTGACAACCAGAGAAAGTAAGACTATTCTGCCCGCTTCTCCTCCTGTGACCCATCTGTCCTTCCACTGACCCACCCACCTAGCTTCCATCCACCCTCCCTCTACCCGACCCCCCAACCCCCCACTTGATTCATCCGTCTGCATCCATTCATTCCCCATCTGCACTCCCCCTTATTTACTCCTTCACCCAGTTATGTCTCCACTTACCTACCCCTCCATCTACCCATTTTTCCATCTTTCTACAAATATGCCTGCTTTGGGTATATAGCTGCAAAGGTAACTGATAAAAGTACTTGCTTTCTAGAGCAGAACCCTTCCTCTCATGTTCTAACATGTCCCCACCCCCTTTCCTTCCTCCTCCAGGGTCTCCCCATTTCCCATTCCTCAATGCCAGTTTCTTCCTTCTTTTGCTAACCTCTAGCCTTGGAGAAGCGTTTCTATGTTGCATCCGTCTGTTCCCATGCGATGCTTATGTCCCCAGTGTGAACAGCTTATGTGTCTTGGTCCTAAGGGAGGGGCTGTATTGACCTATGACAGCTGCAGATGATGGGGAGGTGGCCTGACCTGTCACTTCAGCAATCATCCTGTTTATCTGATGTCTGTGTCACAGGCTCTTCTTCAGACGACACTACCCTCTCAATACCGTCACCTTCTGTGACCTGGATCCACAGGAGAGAAAGTGAGTCTCTTGTAAACACCTTCCTTTCCATCCAGCTCTAGAACACTGAAGTCTGTGCGTGTGAATGTGCATGTGTATTTGTGTGTGTGTGTGTGTGTGTGTGTGTGTGGTGGGCGTGTGTGTATTTTTGGTTCAGTTTGAAGGTCTGCATGTGTTGGTGAGAATGTCATTGTGCTGGGAATATTTTTGAGTTTTTCCCCCAATAAACTTGGAGACCCTCTCAGGGACTCAAATGCCCGTTTTCACCACCTCTGCCATGTCCCTGACGCTGAATCTGCGTCTCTTCTCCATCCTGGGGCAAGCTCCGTGGGAGGCAGGCCGCAATGATCTTTACGAGAATGCTCCCAACACATAGGGTGGCTCCTCCATCTTCCCCCAGAGGGTCCAGGCATGCACAGGGCTGAGCTCTGGGGAGAAGGTGGAGTGGTTCATGCTGTGTTGTCTTTACACAGGTGGATGAAGACGGAGGGAGGTGCCCCCGCTAAGTAAGTGTGGCTTCTGCCCCCACCCCCAGCTGGTTGGTCTTTGTGCTCTTTGGGAAGGGGTGGGGGGAGCAGGGGCAGGCAGAGAATCCGGGACTTGGGGAGGCGCAGGGCAGCAAGGGTTACTCAGCTTTGGAGAAAGGCTTGACCAGTCATCCATTGTCACCCTCCCTCTACGAGGACTAGACTGGCTGGGATCTGAGGATATGGGCAGGAAGCCGAGAATTCTTTAGAGGCAGGGGCAGTAGGGCAGGGGTTGTTTAAACGATCTTTTCTGCCCTGATCCCGGTCTCTTAGATTCTCATTTTTGCTTTTTTGATGAACTCCTGTCCACACTGTGGCTGGGCTAGACTTCCTTCGAACATGGGAGCCCGGAGGGTCTGAACTCTGGGATGGCCCTGGCACTTGTTGGTCGATGCTTCCATCCACTCAGTATTTCCTGAGTGTCTCCAAGGAGCTTAGCTCCGGGAGAATTCAGATGGAGTAGGAGGCTGACTGTGACCCAGGAGGCCTGACACGGGCACAGGGGTAGGATAAATGAATAAACAGCGTTAACATGCTGCCGCAGTTTTCAGGCTGAGTTCCAAGGAAGCCCAGGATCCTCAGACTGCAACTGAGCTCTTAAGGGGGAGGAAAAACCCTTTATAATCTGTAGTTATATGTCAGTATGAATCAGTTTTCCTAAAATCGTAAAAGCAAAACAAGGTGTAGGAATAACCTGGCTACCGAATCTGTTGTGGTCTGTAATTTTCCATGTTACTTTGTAGGGCTCATCCCAATAGCCCCATTTTTCTCACAGATTGACTTTATAATGGTAAATGTTGTGCCGTAGAACTGGTACATGTAGAGCCATTAATACTGCTGTCACCTATGTATATTTGGACTTCATATAAGATTGCTTTAGAAAAAGAAAATTTTCACTGTAGAAAAATTATAGCCATTTCCTGGGTACAGTTCATCATGCCTGTGGGTGTCACAAAGGAGAGCACATGACAGTTTCCAGACAGAGACAGATTCTGGAAGGTTTGGGGCAAGAGCTGAAATTTTAAAATGGGTCTTGGAAGGTAGGTACAAGTTGAATAGGTGGAAATGGGTGTTAGGGGTGGGACAGAGATGCCATTGAAATATAAGCTTCCTGAGGGCAGGATACCGTCTGATACATACTTGCCCCAGGCAGAAATGAGAGGATGAGGTAGGGAAGAGGAGAGCGAGGCAGTCACAGCGAGGCCACCTGGGTCAGAAAGGACCGGGGCTGACCAGCAGATCAGCAGACCAGCAGCTAGCTGGCGTGATGCACAGCGGGCAGTGTGGGATGGAACCTCAACTTGCCCCAGGTCACACAAGGAGTTAGCCGCCTAGCTAAAAGGAGGACCCAGGTGTCCAGCCATCTCAAAGTTTGTTTCACACTTGCCTCAGCCTCCTCCTGGCTCACAGGGGCCATTAGGGTCTCTGCCACCAACTGGAGGCCAGAGCTTTGTGTTTGAAGAAGCTCCTGCTCACTGATCATTGGGACCTGTGAGGGGGTGAAGGGTCAGGAACAGAAGCGGGCTGGTCCCTGGCCTGAAAATCATTCTCCTCATTCAAGAGCAGGTTACGTGCTGAGTTTCCAGCTGATCTGGCCTTGCGGAGCTGGGGGCACAGGCCTGGGAAAGCCCCGTTCCTTACAGAGTAGGGCTAGGGTGAGGCACAGAGATGCCCAAGGCCCTGAATTTAAGGAAGGCCTGGCTATCAGGTCCTTGCAAGCCCCGCTCCCTGGCCTTGGAGGCTGAGGCGCCTTGCTTGGGTCCACTTCCCCAACCAGAGGAAGGAATTGGCTATTGCTGAACTAGCCCTGGAAGCCTTGGAGCTGAAATAAACACCAGGGTGGGAGGAGGGGACTCTCTGTCCTGGCAGAACCTGGCAGCCAGCGTTGGTATGTCATAGTGTCTGCAGCTCGGAGCCACGCCCTCCCAGTGCCCTGAGCTCCCGCCACCGCAGCCCAGCAAGCCTGGAAAGGAGATGTGGGGGTTGGACCCAGTCCCGGCTTTTCACCTTCTTGAGCAGACCATTACCCCAGATCCCTGGCCCCGTAGTTCCCAGCCGCCGCCGCCGCTGCAGAAAGCCACCGTGTGTGCACATGCATGCATGTATGTGCGCTCTTGCAAGCTGGACCCAGTGTTCTAAGTTTAGCTGCTGCGGTCCAGTCCTAGGCAGGGGGGCTTCCGTTGGCATCTCCAGCTGTCCCCATTCCCCATCTCTCTCCAATTAGCAACGTGCTGGCTGGGAGGGGACCTGAGCTCACATTCTGTTCTCTGCTCTCATATTTTTAACTCGGTTGTGCGGAGAGAGAATGCCAGCCCGCTCCAGTCTTAGTGCAGGGAGTGGGGGTTGGGGGAGACAGGTGTGGGGTCTCCCTCCTGTTCCCATTCTCTGTTGTGTGTGTGGTGAGGGGACGGTAGTGACCCCTGTCCGTTTGTCCCCTTGACCTCCCCCTGGTGTGTGAGGAGGCTCTGCCCTTTGACAGGTAGACAGCACTTTACTCGGTGCTTATACATCATGCGTAAGAACAGTTGGGTAGGGGTGGGGCTGGGGTGGACTGAGAGAAGCTCAGCAAGGAATGTCCCCGTTTTATTTTTGGTCTCATTCCCCCCTCTTACGGCCCGTCTTGTCAATTGCCTGCAGCCTCCTTCCCCCTGCTTCTCCCCTGCCTCCTAAAGGGGAATGTCTGCCTGTCCTGAAACAAGTGACACTGGTGTCTCCAGTGTCAACTTGACTTTCTTGTCAGTGGAAGAAAGAGCTAAGTTTCCCTCTTATGTTCCCCGCCTCCCCTCCCCCAGTCCTGGTGCTTAGGAGAGGTGGAGGGGCAGGGGGGAGAGGTCAACCTGAAGTCAAGTTGGCTCACCTAGGCGGCTCCCCAAGGCCTGGGGCCCCTGCCCTCCCCTCACACCTGGCACCCCTCTCCTGCCCCTGCAGGCTCTTCGGCTTCGTGGCCCGGAAGCAAGGCAGCACCACGGACAACGCCTGCCACCTCTTTGCTGAGCTTGACCCCAACCAGCCTGCCTCTGCCATCGTCAACTTTGTCTCCAAGGTCATGCTGAGTGCTGGCCAGAAGAGATGAACTCGCCCAAGGCCCAGGCCAGGGCAGTGGGGATGGGGCCTCTGGGGAGGGCACCCATGAATCCTGACCACCTTTGAATCCAGAAGGAGGACTTTGGGCCAATTTTGGAGAAGGAGAGAAGAAAGTGCAACACGGGGAGAGGGAAGTGAATTGCGGAGGGGACGGGGAGAGAGGGAAAGAAAGAAAGGGAAGGATGGAGGAGGAGAACCCGATTTCCTTGGGTAGATGGATACAGCGCAACCCCCAAAGCCTTCAAAACTGACCAGGTCCACCTAACTCCCCCTCCCCCGCCCAGACGATGGAGCCCCTCCAAGGGGGCAGACGTGATCTCCTTGGGGATCCATTCTTTCGGGGGGGAAACGAAAGAGTGTCTCTCCAGCCCAAATGCTTTGCAAAGAGAAATCCAGTTGAGAGAATCTTTCCCTGGCCACCTCAAGGGTACATTGCCAAACTGAAAAGAGCCAGCAGGGGATACCAAGTAGCAGAACTTTTGCTTTTGAAAGTATCTCAGACGCAGGGCACCCCAGGTCTCTGTTCTGCCTCTGATGTATAGTTCGCGTGGGTATACATGTATATGGGGTTCTGTGTGTCAGCACCCTCATCCTCACATGATGATTTATATTTGCCTCTCAGCTAGAATTATAAACAGGCGTACTTGCTCATGTTCCATGCAATTGCACACATATGCACACTATCCAGAGAAGGTTAGAATTGGGGTAACGCAGCATCAGGGAAGAGGGGCCATCAGCCCTCTTCCCCAGGAGTCTGGGTAACAGACTTGGTCTTGGTCCCTGTACCTGCATTCTGGTGGCCCTGAGTTCCACCAGCCTCTTCTCCTTGACCAAGAGCCCAGCAGGAGTGGGGCTGGCCACCCTGCAGCATTACCCCTGTTCCACCTCCACCCAGAGGCACTACCATGGGTTTGAGGAGGTGGAGACATGCATTTCTATAGCCTTGGGGAAGAGACTTATCAGCTTCAGATGCTATTGACCTCTAGGCATCTTCCCTGGCTTCCAGGGCCCAGCAGCGAGGTGGGCAGGTCGCTCCGATAGCTCCCAGCCCTCAGCCCATTCTTGGGTTTTGTGCCTACACAAGCCTTATCTCAGACTTGCTTATCTGCATGATGTCCTTTTGGGTGCTGGGGTTGAGCCTTCCTGCTCTGCTCTGCGTTGTTCTGTCCTGCAGGGTCCCCATGTGGGGCTCATCCTGGGGAACTTGCTTCCAAGAGCCCTGCTCCTCAAGGCCCAGGGGCAACACCTGTAGTCCTTGTCCTCCCTTCTGCAAGCGTTTGGGCTCTGACTTTTGCTGGGCTGTTCAAGGTGACTTTGCGGAGCTCTGGGGGCTGCTCTCTGTATATCATGTGGCCTGTGTACAATACCAGAGCTTTACTGCCTTGGTTTCCCCAGCAGAGCCACGCTGCCCGTGAGCAGAGGGCAGAAGGCACGCATTTAGGCCAGAGGGCCTAGAGTCCACCCGGGCAATTGGGAAACCTCCAACCTCCCCCCAAGGACTCCAAGCTAGAATGGAAAATTCACCAGGACTCCATTCTTGAGGGGCATCTTAAGCCTCGAGGGGTCCCCTAGAGAGAGGCATTGTACTGATATATAAATATATATAATATATATGTGAGACATACTGACAGAATCTGTAAGCTAATAAAATATAAGAAAAGGTGAAAAAAAATGACTAGGTAAATTGACAAGAAGTATTTATTGTTCCCCCATATTGTTTTATTGCCACCCTGGGCATAAACCAATTCCTAACCCTCTTCCTGTTTGTAAGTGGAGCCTGAAATGTAGGGGCCTTTATTCTCGGAGCAATCAGGGGTCCCCTTGCCCTGGCCTTGGCCTTCCGTAAACTTGGTCCGGGGCTCAGCAGGGAGGGTGCACATGTTCCAACCCTTTGGCCCCCTGGTTCTCTGGCCAGCCCAGGTCTTGGGTCAGGTCCTGAGAGGGGCCCACTCACCATGGTTCGAGTGAGAGCGTAAGCCAGCAGGGGTGTGGGTGAGTGTGTGGGCGTGGGTAATGTGTGCGTCTCTTATATTTTTTCTCCTCCAAGAAGCTGTATCTGTGTGGACATACTGTTTCAGGGAGTTGAAAAGGAGTGTGTCTAAAGAAGGTGGGGAGCAGCCCTCTGCTTCCCAAAGGTTGAAACCTTGTGCTTGGTGACTAAGGTTCTGCCAAAGTGCTCTTCCTTCTGAAGCCTTCAGGCCAGATCCTGGGATTTCCCACTCCTCATTCCCCACTGGCCTCAACTCTCTTCCCAGATAGGAGATATTTCACCCCTGCCTTTGTAAATATCTTAATCTCCCCCTGGACAACCCAGTGATGCTCTTCTCCTGGTTTGGATGTCCTCTCCGCAGTGAGGCCGGCCGGAGTGTTAGGCCATTGGGGGGACCTGGGTCCAGGGTCCGCCTTCTCACAAGCTTCCCCACTGCCCATCACTGCCCACTTGCCAGGCATCTCAGCCCACCCCGCTCAGGCCTGAGCTGAATGTGACCCCTCGAGCAGAACCCAGGGGTTCTGATCAACTCACTCCCTGGGGTCCCTCTGGCAGGAGTTGGCTTCCTAGTTTGGCCTTTCCAGAAGAGTGATGGGGAAGGGTACCCCAGTGTCCACAGTGGCCCCAGCTCTGGGTCAGACACTGGTTGGGAAGACCCTGTAGTCCTCCCGTCCCACAGATTAGGCCCGTGCACCCATTCGCACACGTGCACACACACACACACACACACACACCACCGCACTGCAGTGTATTCTTGCCAAAGATGTCCTTTAAACAAGCACTTTTAATAATTATTGTTATTACTGTGTAAATGTTTATCCTTTTCTCTCTTCCCCCTCCCTCAACATATTTGCTGTTTATTGTCAATCCATTTGTCAGCCAGGAGAGTGCTGGTGGGTCTTGAAAACAGGCTGGGGCGTGAGGGTGGGAGAGGGCCTGGGAGAAGCGTGATCAAGCTGGTGACTCCGGGAAGCAGCCCCTGGAGCTCAGGCCCCAGCGCCAGGCTGTCCAGCCAGGCCCTCCAACGCAGCAAACAGACAGGCCCAGGGACAGCTGCGTGGTTTGTTCCAGGTGGAACAAATGGGGAGGCCTGGGCATAGGAACAATGGAGAGCTGACCCCAGAGGGGAAATCGGGAGGAAGTGAGCTGTTTGGTCCACCCCCAAGGGTGGCTGGAATCCCCTGGCTCGAGGTCAGGGTGTCCTGGCTCCCTTCCCTAGCCAGGTGTTTGAGGGACAGACGTGTCCTGTCCTAGGTTTGGGAAAGGCCTTTAGATCTTGGTCCTTTCCTCCGTCAGCTCCTAAAACTTGCGGACGGGCAGGATTCTTTCTTCACTGGGTTTTGAGGAATCTCTGGGTGTGTCAGAAACTGGCAGGACAACATGCCTGGTGGCTGTGTAACCAACAGCAGAGGCCTCTGGCTGAGCAAGTGTGATCCTTGCATACAAGGGCTCCTGGGGGGGAGATGAATAAGCCACTCTCTGCACTCCCTGGAGGGGCGGAAGCAGGGATTGGGCAGACTCTTCGTGCGTGCAGGGCTGTGGAGGCGCCTACAAGTGGAACACATCACGCCCGGGATGCACACTACCTCCTTGCCTCCTGGGTCTTCACTCCTTCTTTGTTTTTCCCCCAGCTGGGGAGATCAGGTGGGCCAATGCCCTGTCCAAAGACAGCCTCCTGCCCCTGCATCTCCCCACACTCGGGGTCCTTGTAGAGGTCAGAGGCAGGGCCCTGGAGTTACTCTTCATCCAGGTCCAGGCCCTGGGATCGCGAGACTGGAGTCCCCTGGCCGGTGGTAACACGGGACGTGTGTGCGTGTGTGTGCAGGTATGGGTGTCTGTGTGTGCATCTTTGGCTTGTCTCTCTAGGGAACTTAGGGGTTGGGTCGGAGGCGGTGGGCAATAGAAGGATGTCGAGTTCAATATCATCCAGCGAATGATAAGGAATCAGGGGCAAGGCCTGTAGGGCCCTGACTGGTGGAATCTCGCAGTGTTGGCCATGGGGGGTGGCTCTGCTGTCCTCAGACGTTCGAACTGTTGGAGGACCTGTTTTTCCCCCACGTTGGGCTCTTCCTAGCAGCTAGGTAATTAATTGTAGAGGGATGTCCCAAGTTTGTTTTCCAATCAGTGTTAAACAGTTGGAGGCTCTCCTGTGTCCATGTTTGGTGTGCGTCCGCATGCTGCATTTCCCTGGTCCTCTCCTCCCTCTGACCTGCCATTCACAACAAATGTAAGCGGTTTTACTGCCCCACCCCACCCCACCCCACCCCGGCCTCCCACCCTCTGCAGGAAAAGCAGAATAACCCAGCATCCTCCCATCCCCTAACTGTATTTATATAGGTGGAAATATACTTTCTGTTTTGTATCATTGTTCCTATAACCTCTGCCACCTTGTATAAACCCTGATGTATGCTACTTACCCTGGATATGAATGTATTGTACACTGATGCTGCCCCACTCCTGTACAGCGGCTTGGTTTCTTGGCAACCCATTGTATGGCTTTATAAATGATAAAGTGAAAGACAAATCGTGCCATTGTCTAGCTGTGTTGTTTGGAAAGGGATCTGCCAGGTGTCCGGTGGGCAAAGAGTGGCCTCCTGCAAGCTCGGTCCGTGTGGCTTCAGGGCCTCTCTGCTGGGCAGCACACCCCCGGGTCTCCCTGCAGCTTCCCGCCGTCCCGGTCTTGTTCTCAGTACTGTCGGTGTTTCATCTGGACCTTTTCTGCTAGAATAGAAACTCAGCTCAAATTGGCTTAAGAAACTACAAAATGTATTGGTTCACTTGATGAAGAAGTCCAGGCACAGCTGGGCCTGGGGGCTTGCGTGGTAAAATCAGGAATTTGCCTCCATCTCTTGGTTCTGAGTTGGCTTAGCTCACAGGCCGGCTCCATCTTGGGGGTCCTGGGTGAATTCTTGGCGACTCAGAAAGTTTGGGGTGGCACCTCCTGAGGCATGCCTCGCTTAGGGCGGGGTGCGGGGTGCGCTGGGGGATCTCAGACAGGGTGCGCAAACACCTACATGACAGCCCCAGTGCCCCACTGAGCTGACAGTGCGGGTGGACCAGTGGCTCAGAGGCTGACCTGAGTGCATCTGGGTGGCGACCTCTGTGAGGCCGGTGCATCAGGAATGGCCGGCCGCCTTCTCAGACTGTAAAGGGGTCTCAGGACTCCTTCACTCTCCAAATTACCGAGCTTCTGGTCACCTGGCTGCTGCCTTTCCACACCTACCACGTTATACATGGAAGCGGAGAGCACTGAACAACATTGACCCATTCACTTCCACAGCAGTATTCAACTCACTACATGTTAGCATAAACAGAGGCTTTACGAAAGGGGATGTTTCCCCAGACGGAAGAGGTTGGGTGAGGAGAGGAGCACCGTTTCCGCCCTTTGGAAAAGCTTCGGTCATGCCTGGCTTAGCCGAAGAAGTCAGAGCTCTTCTCTTTGGCTTCTGCACTCACGCTGTTGTGCGGACAGGTGCCTCTGGAAACCACTACACGCATGAGAAAGTGAGAGTGAGAAGAACAAAGAGGGGCTCAGTATTATTAAGAAAAACGTTTTGACTTCACACAACCCCTTGAAGGGCCCCCTGGGGCCCAGACTGTACCCTGAGAACACGCTGGCGGGGATACCAAGACAAGGACGCGCAGTCCCTGCCGGTGGTGGCGGAAGACCTTCTACGTGCTAGGCATTGTCCCATGTCATCTTCCCAATGCGCCCATGAGATAAGTGGCATTAAACTCAAGTGACAACTGAGGAAACTGAGGCTGTGGGAGATCCCACTGCTTCTGATGGGCAGAGCCTGGGCTTATTCTTGATGCTGACAGCTGGCTTTGGGCAGATGTGCCAAGCGCCAAGACTTGGCTGGGTACATGTGTGTGTTTGTTCACACACACCCAGGGTGGGCTGCCCTTGTGCCCATTTTACAGAGAAGGAAACCGATTCTAAGGTTGCTCAGAATCACAAAGCCGGCGAGGAAGCAGCAGACAGGCTCCGAACCCGGGCAAGCTGCCTAGCTCACGCCTTTGCCTCTGTGCTCAGGTTTGCCTCAGAGGACTCTGAGGTGGGATGGGCACCCGGAAGGGAAAAATGACAGCATGCTCAGGTAGGGTTGTCAGGGAGCTGGGCAGTCAGGCTGCCTCCCTGGGGAGCGAAGCTGGGCTACTGCTACGTGATGGTGAGGTCACCCTCAGGTGCCCCCCGGCTGTGGAGTGATGTGGGTACCGCGCCTGGGCCTGGTGCCGGCGATGGGAGGGGCAGATGAGACGGACAGGCTACGGTCTGAGGGCTAGGCTGATCTAGCCTGGCTTTGAGGCGACTAGACAGTGAGGCAGAGAGGAGGCATGGCCCTAGGTCTCAATTGGGGTCTGTACTGCTGACGGGGACGGGGCTCTCTGCAGCCTGGGGCTGGCGGGGCCCGGGGCAGGGGGATGAGGCTGGCCCTAGGAGCTGGATCTACGGCTGTAGCAGGTGTGAGGGGTGTACACAGAGACCAGCTTCAGAAGAGGCAGGAGCATCAGCTGAGGGCCGGAGCGGCAGCAGAATGGGGATAGACGCTGGGGGCAAGGAGTCTAACTAGGTCTCCAATTTGGCTTAAGGTACCAAAGCTGGTTGCGCCCCAAGGTTCTGAGAGAATCAGCTGGAGGTTGAGCTGGGCACTGGGACTTTTCATCTCTCCCCAAGGGGTTCTGTGGGCAGCGAGGGCCCAGGGTAACTGCGGGAGGACTTGCTTTTATTGATCTCCCACGGCCCACACGCACCGGACGCGGGCTTGGAGGAGAATCCCCTCTGCACTGGCTTGGGTGTCCCCACAGTCAGCCTGGCCCCGTTTCCCCTCTGTCTCCTCCCCTCAGGATTCCAGGTGTCCCTCCTCCTGCCGCTGGGCAGCCTTCAGCCCCGCCAAGGCCTCTGAAGTCCCTCCTCATGGGTATTAAATTCTCCTTCCTTTTCTAATTTTAGATTTCATTTATTTTTTAGAGCGAGGGGAAAGGAGGGATCAAGAGAGGGAGAGAAACATGGGTCAGCTGTCTCCTGTATGCACCCTGGTCAGGGACCGAACCCACAGCCTGGGCATGCGCCCTAATCGGAAATCTAACCCCTGCCCTTCTGGTGGGTGGGGTGATGCCCAACCCACTGAGCCCCACCAGTCAGGGCTCTCTTCTCTCTCTCTCTCTTTGTAAAGAATTGGCTTTTCCTCATGAAAATGACCGTGTATCAGCCCTGGCAGTTTCTAAGCAGTTTTAAATACGGGAAGGCTGCTTTGAAAAACACTGATAGTAGGTGTCAGACCCAATGCACCAGTGCGTGCGTGTGTGTGCATGTGTGTACGTGTGCGTGCGCGCGTGTGCATGTGTGTGCGCATGTGTGTACATGTGTGCATGTGCGTGTGCATGTGTGCGTGTGTGTGTGCCCGCGTGCATGTAGACAATGGGCTTCTCTGTGCCTCCCCAGAGGCATCTCCTTTCCTGTCCCCTTCCCACCAAGCATGCTGGCTGAATCAGTCCCAGGGTACCAGGCCAGCAGTGTGGCAGAGCTGCTCCGGGGTGAGCCAACCTGAGCTGTACTCGTCAGCCCAGTGCCACCGTCTGAGGAGGGGAGGGAACACCCCCAGGAGTTCCGCAGATCGGACTTCCTGCGAGGCCTGGTGCGCGCTGGACATGGGACGTGGCCACACTGCAGCTGGTGGCAAAGGGCCAGTGGGATGGAGTGTCACAGACCCCGGGAGCTCCATTTGGAGTAGAGGAGGCAAGGAAGGAGGGGATGCTACCTGTCTGATGTCCCGTGGCCTCTTGGGGACAAGAGCCGGCACTCTGGGCTGCACCGTGTCACAGGTGAGGGCTCTGTAGGGAGGTGAGAGGCAAGAAAAGCTGTTGGTAATGGAAAGGGATGCATTGGGAGGAGTGAGTTCCCCGTTCCTGCAGATTTGGGTGGGGGGCACCTGTAGAGGGCCCTTCCTAGCAACAGGCATGGCCTAGGGGAGCCCCCTTTTCCCATCTGGGCCCAGGGTTCGGTTGTGGCTGGGCCCTACAATCACACATCAGCCTCCTCAACTGTGGCCTCCCTTGGAGAACGCTGGCTTCAGAGCCAGGCATGGCTGGGTTTGGTTCTGACTTTGCCGAAACCCCAGGAAAGCTTTTTCCCCTCTCTGGTCCCCAGTCCTTGTCTGTAAAATGAGATAGTTCCCACCCTGGAGGGCTGGTGTGAGGCTGGAGGACACGCAGCACCCAGGATGGCCCTGGGTCTACCGCTGGCTGGAGGCCCCCAAGGGCACGCACTTCCGTTCCTTTGCTTGGGCCTCTGGCCTCCTCCACACCATTTCCTCAGGCCTCTGGGGAGACTTGGCAGCAGAAAGGACTTGGAGCTGAAAGCCTCCCCAATGATATTGATCTCGCCGGCTCCTGCCTCCAGACCACAACGCTTGGGGATGGTGGTACAGCCGCCTCCATGGCTCCAGCTTTTATGGGGTTTAGAGATCAGCTCTGGCCATCAAGACAGGACGTCCGGGGTCTGGGCCCCTCCTTCCAGCATGCTCCGGTCCCTGACTCCTGGGTGGGTCTTAGGGAGCCACCCATTCCTGGGTCGGGTCCTGGGAACTAGGGGGTGTCTGTGAGGTCACCAGCCCCCTGCCCTGCCCTTGTCCCATATGTTGCATGAGCAGATTCTGACCAGGTAGCACCATAGCTCATCCTTCAGGGGACTCAATCTGGTTGCGGACATTAGCAGCAGGGGCCATATGGGGCAGAGGTCCTTGAGGAAAGCAGGAGACCACCAGGGAGAAATGGAGAACATATCAGTCATGGAGCTTCAGAGCTAGTGGAGAATTTGAGGCCACCTTGAGGTAAGTCAATCAGTCAATTCACCAGCTATGTGTTAAGCACCCACTGTGTGCAGGTGCTGTACTAGGCACTGAGCGATGCCGATGCAGGTGTGTTTGGGTCTCTTGCAGCGTTCCAGGTCTAACGGCAGTGGGGAAGGGAGAGTGAGGAAAATATCCGAAGGATCAGCAGATACTTGAGTGCCAGGTGATGAGTGGCCTGGAGGAAAGCAAGGCAGCAAGAGTTTGTATGGATGTGGAGGGTCTGCAGAGAGCAAGAAAGGCATCCCTTAGGGCCCAAAGGGTGAACAGGAGTGAATTGGACAGATGAGGGAGAAAAACTGTTTCAGGCAGAGGAAATAGCATGTGTCAAGGGCCAGGGGCATGAAGGGTAGTAGGGTGTGTCTGAACCCTACGTACCTCCCCTGGGTGGCGTGTGTTACCGTTGTAACTTGACATTCATTTGAAGGTCAGATGGAATAGTGGTTAAGTGCACGGGCTGTGGGGTCTGACTTCCTGGGTTGAAATTCTGGCTCCATGTTACTAGCTTGATGGATAGCTTGGCACGTTGTTTGACTGATCTGTTTCTGTTTCCACATTTTGTAAACATGGGATGGCAACGGTGGTCCCTAAATCAGGGATTGTTGTAGGAATTGAGAGTCTCTACCTGTAAAAATGGCTTGGGGCAGCACCTGGCCCACAATAAATGCTCAATAAATGTTAGCGCCATTTATTAGTTATCTGCTCTTTTCCCCTCCCTCACTGGACTACAAAGGCCCCAAGAACAAGGACCCAGGTCTGTACCTGAAGCCCAGCATAGTGTCTGGCATGTGGGAGGCCCGTTATCAGTGTTTGTGGAAGGAGTGAGGTAATTGCAAGGTCAGTGTAGCCCAAACATGCCCCGTCTATGGAGTGAGTTAGGCAGGGCTGTTTTGGTCATGTGAAAGGTTTGGTATTTGTTATAAGAAAAGTGGAAGTCTTTGAAGGTTCTTAATCAAGGGGCATGGGGTCATGTTGGCATTTTGCAAAGATGGCTGGGCTGTCTATTTCAATATCCGTTACACTCAAACTATATATTAGAGGTTGTCTGAGATGTTTTCTTCAATGCTATCTCATTTATCTGACCCTGGGAAATAGGTATATAGCGAAGGAAACTAGAGCTTAGAAAGATTTAGGTAGTTTCCTCAAGCTCTGGCAGCTGGAAAATGCTACAGAAATGGACTTAAGATCTAGTTAGCTCTGTATTGTTTAGGATACGGGTTTAGTTTCTGTAACAGAGGTTCCAAATCACCAAACACTTCAACGTGATAGAAATTTACTTCTCTCACAAGGCTTTTGCTTGTACTACTGCTCCTCCCATGAAGTTGTTTAGGAACCTGGGCTCCTTCAGTTTTGTTGTTCTGCCACCCTCAGCATGTGGTCCATCACGATTGCACCAGCTCCTGCCATTGCAACTGCATTCCAGATAGTGGGAAGCTAGAGGAGAGGAAGAGAAGGCATGCCCTTCTATTTCAGGACAGAATAACATTGTTTACATTCTACAGGGCTTGCAGTTACGAGTACCCAGAACCCAGTTTATTCTCGTATTATTATTTATTAATTATTGCATTATTTTCCCATACTAACAACTGTAGACCTACTTTTGCCCCACCCTGTGTACATTGGTTCTGCTCAGATAGCAGAAACCATCCCTTGGCCTCAACTAGCTGCTGGGAAATGTTATTTTTTTTGCTCTGCAGCTACAAACCCAACCATACTCCCAGGGGTTTATTACTCGAGGAAGAAGAGGGGAGTGAAGTGGGGGTAACGGCTGGCTTCTGACTCACACTCCAAGGCCAGCAGGAAGGAGCGCTCCTTTGCAGCTCCAGAAGCCAGAGGTGAGGGCCTACTCTGCGCTTATTTCTGGGGACACTAAGTGCAAAAGCTCAACCATTGGTTCAACAGGCGCTGGAAGAAGAGCCAAGAGAACTGTTTGCCCGCTGGCAACGTGCTGCATGGAGAAATACTGGTTCGAGCTGCAGATGGAGTTTGGACGTGCACATGCTGAGAGAAAGAGCTGGGGCACTTCCTGGTGGAAATGCTCTCTTGGAGATTGGAAGTGAAGGGCCAGGGCTGGGGGTGAAGACTCAGGAGTTATAGTAGATACCACGTGGGTAGCTTTACAGCCTATGGTTGCCTTCTTTCATGGGAAGGACTTGACATCGAGGTGTGACCCCCAGTGGCCATGTCTGCAGGTTGGGGTACCTGACCACTTTCTCCTTGTCACATAGCAGGCTGGCCCAGGGTCCAGCATCTCAGGTCAGGAAAGTTCAAGCTCTTGCCTGGACTGGAGAAAGGAGAAAAGAAAGGGTCTGGGGTCTGGGATGGTTGGCTGCATGGGCTTCTCAACATTGTCTTCATAGAGGTGACCAGACCCAGGAGAAGGATGGCCTTGTGTCTCAGCACAGAGGACAAGGACTGGGGTAGTTGGGCAGAGGTCCCTGCATGGCCCAGAAACTGCAGAGAGAATGGCCTACCTCACAGAGCCACACAGACTGGAGGATGGACATCTCAGAGGTGACCTCTGGGGACAGAAAACTTGAGGTCCAGATGGGCCCTGGCACCACTGAAGCTCCAAGTGGCGGACACGATGTCAAGTTTCTCCTTCCGCAGAGGGACTTAGGTGGCGTAGAATGTAAGTTGAGTCACAAAAAGCTTATGCTTCTGTGGGTTTGGATTTAGCCTGGTCTGCAGGTACTACGGAGCATGCGGGATCCTGGGACCAGGGACCATCAGCGGGGCAGTGAGGGGAGCAGCGAAGAGGGTCTTGTGGAGAAGACGGCGTTCCCAGGGAAGGAGGAGAACCTGGAAGGACCGGTGTCCTAGCAAGTGCAGTGACAGCTTCTAGAGGGAGGACATGGCTGCTCAGCAGGGCGGCCACCTTTTTAGAATCAAGTTGAATGAGCTCTGGGAGAAATTGACCATGAGGAGGTCATCCTGGTCTCTGCCTTTGAGAAAAGGATGAGGGTGAGATGGACTGGGGCAGGGGGGAGGCGAGGAGGTGGCTTAGCGCGTTCTGGGGCCCAGATTCCCTAAGAGTCGGAGACCCCACGAGGGAGCAGTGGGAGACAGACAGTAAGCGTGGTCGCTCTTTCAATAGCTGACTGCCACCCACCCCCGCTTCTTACCCTGAATGGTTCCCTCTGTTTTCAGGTGGTCACCTTGGCCTACGTTTCCCCTGCATAACACACGGGTGGGGGAAGCAGAGACCCGGAAAGAAGGGGGTTTGCCCTGGAAACTTGAAGCCCCGCTGGGTGGCCTCCCAGAAGGAGCTGCCACCAAACCTCGATCTTTCCTGCCCACGGCTGTCGCGGCAGGTGTCAGCCGGGGAGGGCGAAGCCTTCTCTGAATGACGCGCCTGCGGAGGACTCAGCCCAGCCCAACTCTACCCCGGGTGGAGGTAAGAGGCGAAAACCAGGTGAGCTCAGCAGCAGCCTTGGTGAGCACCCGGTGCTCCATTACAGCCTCTGGCCGCTTCCTCTTCTCCCTTCCTGCCGCAGGGGCTCCCGCCCAGCCTCTAACGACCCAAACACGGGTGTTGGGGAGACCGGCCGGCGGGTGAACAAGAACGGTGGGCAGGGAGCAAGCACCAGAGCGGGTGTCTGTCCCGCGCGCGGCGGGTGTGGGGACCTGCAGGGGGCTGCCCATCTCTCCCCTTTAGCTCCTCCACCTTTCCCCGACCAAGTGCCCTTCTCGATTCCTTTCCTGGTGTTTGTGCCCACAGTTCCCATCACTGCTCTCTTCCTGTCTCCCGGGCAGCGTTCCGGTGCCCACCCAACAAGTCACCTGTGCACAGGCTGCAATGGATGACAGCGGCCTTTCGTGGAGGATGGAGGCCAGGGGAACCCTCCCTATGCAGGGACCTTGGAGAACAGGAGGGACAGGCATGGGAAGGTGGCGTCAGGGGGAGAGCTCAGGGAGGACTTTGGAAATCCAGGCAGAGCTGGGGCTCCGGGACGGGTGGCTTTCCACTCCAGCCTTGTCTGCACCTGGGATGACTTTCCCCCCGCAAGCATGGGCCTATGGCTCCCTCCAGTGGCCGTTAGTGGCTCTGCAGGCACTTCTGCCTTCCGGAAGAGGTCACAGCGGGCCGCTGGCTGAGCCAGCCTCCAAGAGCCTGAGAGACCAGTTACTAGTGAGCAGAAATCTGAGAGTAACTGGCCCTTAGAGGCAGGATGTTTATTAAAAGCTCCAGGAGAGTGGAGGGACAGGGACCTGGTGGCCTCTGTTCTCATGATCAATCACCCCTCTTTGTGGACTGGAGCTGGTCCAGGGTTCCTCAATGACCTGTGGGTGGCCAATGGTGGCAGCAGATGAGATGCTGGGCCCAGCGCGTGGGTCAGTGGAAGGGGGCTCTGGACAGGTAGTTGGAGTATTAGTAATGTCGTTAACATTAGGGGTTAATGAAAAGAATTTCCCTCTCAAGCCTTCAGTGTCCCCTTCTTGAGCATGGACCGTTGGGACAGGTGATGTCCTGGGTGCTTTTATGCAGCCCTGTACAGCCTAGTCCAAATTATTACTCCCGGGGTCTGCAAGGCCAGCCTGACCTCCCCCTGCAGCGGGCCAGCCATTCCCCATCTCTGTCAAGCTGGCAGGGTAGGTGAGTATCCCTCCTATAGTTCCTGTGGACTTTTAGAAGGACCTGGCACTCTGAAAGTCCTACACTGCTCACCCTTGTGCCTTCCCCTTCAATTTGAGCAGGTTCTCAGAGCTCCCGTGCCTGCTGAGATGCGAAACAGCTGCTTCCTATCCTGGGCATCTGGGTCTGAGAACCAGGCATGCCAGCACGTGTATTCAATGACAGCGTCTGTATTCCCCAGGCTTGGTTGGTTAGTTTACTTCCTCTCTCTCTCTGATTTTAGTTATTTAGTTTGAGAGAGAGGGGAAGGGAGAGAGAGAACATCAGAGTGTGGTTGCCTCTTGTGTGCCCCCAACTGGGGGCCTGGCCCTGCATCCCAGGTTGGGGGCGCATGAGAGGCAACCCAAATGCCCTGACTGGGAATCAAACCGTCCACCCTTTGGTTTGTAGGCCGGTGCTCCATCCGCTGAGCCACACCAGTTTACTTCCCTTTTCTTGCAAGTCAGTGACCCCCGTGAAGAGAGTGAGGATGCATATCCATGTTTTCCTCAAGGACTCTCAGGCTTCTCAGCCCACCAAATTGCCTTCTGATCTTCATGAAAGAGAAGCTGCATTGGAATGAAGATAAATATAAATCAATGAATAGTCTCTTCCCTGAAGAGGAGCGAGGGCAGTGCTTCTGCACCGATAAACCAATGGGGAAACAAAGACAAGAAAACATTGTCCTTTCACTCACATGTACAACATGGAGTCAGAGCACATGGTGGGGAAGAGTCATCTTTAAGACCCTCTGACCTGGGCTTCATGCTCCCAGGTGAGTTATTTGACCTCTCAGTGCTTCAGTTTCTTTGTCTATAAAATGGGATAGTAATAACTTCCCCGCAAACCTTTGTGAATATTGGTGATTTTCTATGTAGGATGTCTAGCCTGCTGCTTGTGTGGGTTACTGGGAGGAAAGTAACCTTTAGTGACCACCTATGATGTGCAATGCCTTGCTCGAGATGCTTAAGATCTCATTTACAATAAACTCAATGAGGTCATTATTATCCCCATTTCACAGATGAGCAAACCAAGGCTGAGAGAAGGTGACAGTTCAGTTCCTAAGAGCTGGCAAAAAGGGTTTGACCTCACACCTATCTGCTTCTAAAGACTGTGGACTTCTTTAGAAAGGTGTAGGTGGGGTGGAGGCATAAACTTGGGAAAGCAGAACATTTTGTGAAATCAGAGGAGAGCAAGACAAGAGGGAGAGTGGATGCAGGCAAAGGCCTTGGAGAGGAGGTTCAGGGCTCCTGAAACCCGAGGGCCATCTCTTCTCACTGTGCCCTTCAGAGAGGGGACGGAGCTTTCCACAGGCCACATGCCCTCTTAGAGCCTGGCTGGTCCAAAGATCCAGGGACAGAAAATTCTAGAATAGTCACCCAGGAGCTGACAAGGCTCATCATGGTCTCCATAATGCCTTTGGGGAGGATCCAGGGCCAGGCCGCAGGTGGCAGGACGTGGACCACAGGGGCAGCAGCAAGTCCCTTGAAGAGGGGGTGGTGGTGGGAAGCCTGAAGGTCACTATGGGGGCCTCCTGCCCAGACCAGAGCTGAGAGAGCTCCGAGGCAGCACTGCAGGGAGGTGTCACCTCCCCTAACTGGAGGGGCTGGGATGCTCCAGGACTTGATAGGAGGGAACCAACCTCACCGGAAGAAGCCACAGAGTGGCTTGGTGGAGACTCTGTCCGTCAGGTGTCCTGCTGTGGCCAGTGAGGCCAGTGACCTGACCCAGAATCCCTTCCCTGCTTCCTTCCCCCATTTGCCTTTCTATCTCTGCCCTGGTCCTGGGGCAGGGCCTGGTTTTCAGGAAGGAGGCTGTAGGGCCATTATAAAGGGGATGTCGCCCTCTTGTGGCCTTGGCGGCCACAAGCTACTGCGAAGCTGAGGCAGGAAGACGAGGAAATGCCCGGGACAGCCCTATGTCCCGTTGATGAAACACCATTGTGCTCCTCCTCTGTGCCAGGCTCCTCTGTGAGCGATGTCCAGGGGGAGGGTCCATGGGAGAAAGAACAGCACCTTTCAGGATTCAGTGCTTGGAGTGTGGTTTGCTCCGAGGTACTTTGGTGCTATAAGTGTCCCAGGCGCACTATGATAGTGACAATGGCAGGGGCTAGCAGAACAAAAGGATGCTTACCAAGCCCCTAGCAGTGAATCAGGCCCTGGGCTAGCCATCGAGGATTCAGAGATGAGTTGGGCTTCACCCATTTGCTCCACGGTCTTTGCAGGACGTGGATGAGAGAGCAGGTGACAACGATGCATTCATCTCCAGGGGGGAGGGACATGATGGTAGGGGCACCGCCGTTTCTCCTTGGAAGTGTTTCTGAGCAATACCCTGGCCTCTCTCCTCATCATGCTCAGCCTTTCCATGTCAGAAGGAGAGGATCATTGAGTTGGAGAGTTTGGGAGGAGAAATGAAGTCAGAAGTCCAGGGTCTTCTGCTTGCTGTCTGCCCCCTTGGAGCCAGCAGGTTCCCAGGTGGTTTGCATTCCAGTCACCTCCCTGCTAGGTGGCCAGGGGCCTGTCCTGTGTTGGGGGGCTGTGGTATTCAGCCCTGTTTGTCTCTTGGATAGGAGGGCTCATTCGGAGTGATACAGGAGCAGGTTCTGGTGGCCACAGATCTAAAATCCCACCCTCCAATCTGCTCTATCACTAATGTTTTGATTCTCATCTTCCAACTTTGGGCCAATCTCTTCATTGTTTCTGAACTCAGATGTGGAAAGAGGATGCTATTGAGAGGTGGCTCTCGAACAAGGGTGGTTTTGCCTGCCCCCATCCAGTGGGTCTAGGAATGCATCTAGGCCAGGAATGCTAACAGCATCCTGGAACACACAAGGCTTCTCCTTACAACAAGAATTATCCAACCCAACATGTCAACAGTGCTGAGGACAGACCCTAAAGCATGAGATGTTATGAGAGAACCGAAGTGCCTAATTCAGCCTCGTTGGGGCAAGGTTGTGTGAAGGGGGAATTTAAAGAAGGCTTCTGGAATGAGGTGATCTCTGACTTGGGTTTCAAAGTAGAAGTTGGAGATTTCCTTGCAGATAAAGAGTATGAAGTGAGACATGTGAGAGAATATCCAGGCAGAAGGAACAGAGTGTGCAAAGGCACGGAGGACGAGAGGCTGTGGAGCAGCTGGAGGAGTCTGCTTGGGGCAGGAGGGGCTGAAAGCAGGATTAGGCTGAAGAGGTGGGCAGGGCCAAGCATAAAAGGGCTTTGCATACCATGCTAGGGAGCATGCTTGTATCAAGTAAAGAAAAGCATCAAAGCCCTGGCCGGTAGCACAGTGGTTAAGGCGCCGGCCTGCGAACCCAAAGGTCACAGGTTCGATTCCCCAGCCAGGGCACATAACCAGGTTGCAAACCAGGTCTCCAGTCAGGTCTGTGGCCGGAGGCAGGTGAAACGCAACCATACATTGATGTCTCTCTCCCTCTCTGCCTCTCTCCCTTCCCCTCTTTCTAAAAAATAATGAAATAAAATCTCTTTAAAAAAAAAAAAAAAAAAAAAGAAAAGCATCAAATGCATTCAGCTAAGTACACAAAACACCAATAGGCACATCCAGTTCAATGAATGATCAATTAGGTCATGTCATTTCCCGTTTTTGGCTATTTTGAATAGAGCTCTGCAAATATTTTTTGTGTAAGTTTCTTGGTGGTCATGCTCATAACTTTTTTGGGGGAGGTGGTTATATTGACCTAATGATGGAATGGCGGGGTCATGGAGTGTGCTTATGTTCAACTGGAGTTGATAGTGTCAAATAATATTCCGAAGTTCTTGCAGAAATTTACACTTCTACCAATTATGCAAAAGAATTCCTGTTGCTCTTCACCTTCAGCAACACTTAATACTGGCAGTTTCTTAAATTTTAGTTCTTCTGGTGTATGTGTAATGGCGGGCATTTCATTATTATTATATTAAAAAATAAGGTTTATTGGTATATAATTTACATGTAGTAAAACTCACTGTTTTAGGTCTATAGGTCTATGAGTTTTCACAAATGTATATGCTTTAGTATAAAAATATATATTTTCATCCTCCCCTAAGTTGTCCTGCTCCTTTTTATAGCCAATCCTCTCCTGTCACCTGTAAGACCAGGCAACCACAGGTCAATTTTCTGTCATTTTAGTTTGGTCATTCCCAGAATGTCATGTGAATGGAATCATAAAGTATGTGCCTTTTGATTTTGGCTACTTTCATTGGCAATATGTTTTTGAGATTCACTCAACTTGTTGCATGGATGAGACATGGGTAACCTCCAAATCAATATGCAAACTATAGGAAAAGTCCAAAGAAAAGGCTAGAAATAGAAAACGCAGAAACAGAAATAATAATTGCCTTTGAGGGGCTTCTCTTTCATCTCTCTTTTCTTCTACATCATCATTTTCAGCGTAAATGGTTGGCTAATCCAGGAGAGTAACATGAATAGGAAAGAACGTGACAGGTTCTTTGTGTTTCTTAGAATGGTGTTGCCCTTTCCTGAGTTTAAAGCAAGTTCCGGTTCCAATGGAAAGAATGGCTTCTCAGCACAGATGTAACATGCTTACCTTCTATGGCTATGCATGTATATCTTTTCCCATTAATTTAATTTCAGCTTATTCCTGTATTTATATTGTGTGTTAGGTTCAAGTTGTTTTAAAAGTTTATTCTTATGACTTCTACCCTTCTCTTTAAATGTACAGGTAATGTCTTGGTCTGTTCAGGCTGCTATAGCAAAATACCACAGAATGAGTGGCATATAAATGACAGAAATTTATTTCTCATAGTCCTGAAGGCTGGGAAGTTGTGGCTGTGTTGTAGTGAGGGCTCTCTTCTTGGTTCATAGACACTCCTTACATGGTGGAAGGGACAGGGAGCTCTGTGGGGTCTCTCATATAGGAAGGAACATTCATTCCATGAGGCTTTATCCTTGTGACCTACTCACCTCCCAAAGGCCTCACCTTCTTCTTCTTTTTTTTAAAATTTTATTGTTGTTGTATTACATCCATCCTCTTTTTGCTCCCCTCTGTCCCCTTCCCCACCCACCCATTCCCCCCAAAGTCAATCCCACCTGTTGTCCATGTCCATGGTTCCTTTATACGGCCTCACCTTCTGATACCATTACATGGAACATTAGGATTTCAACCTAGGAGTTTGGGGTGGGGCACCAACATTCAGACCATAGAAGGCCATTCATATTTAATGTAATTATTGATATGTTTGGACTTAAGTCTATTGTTTTAAAGTTTGTTTTATGTTTAACTCTCCTTTTTTTTAAAAAAAGATTTTATTTATTATTTTCAGAGAGAGGGGAAAGGAGAGAGGCAGAGAGAGAGAGAGACATCAGTGTATGGCTGCCTTTCACCTGCCTCCAGCTACAGACCTGTCTGGAGACCTGTCTTGCAACCTGGTTATGTGCCCTGGCTGGGAATCGAACCAGTGACCTCAGGGTTTGCAGGCTGTCACCTTATCCATTGTGCTACCAGCCAGGGCAACTCTCCCTTTTTTTATTCCCTTGTTTCTCCTTTTCTGCTTTCTTCTGGAATGCTTGAACATTTTTTGGAATTTATTTTAATTTATTAATTTTATTTTTTACCTACACTGCTTTGATTTTTTTTTTTTTTTATTGTTGCTCTAAGGATATATCCTTACCTTTTCTCAATCATTTAAGATTACAATTGTACCACTTCCCATAAAATATAGAAACCTTGCAACTGTAGAGATCAGTTTACAACCTCATCCACATTTAAGTTACAGTTGTATGTATTATATCCACATTACTGTAAGCACCACAAGATAATATCATAATTCTTCATATACACTTGAAATTTATTCATATAAATTTCTTGAGCTCAGAAACAGAGCTCAAGACCTATAATACTGAGACTGGATTTCTAAAAATAAGCTGAATATAAAGCCAAATGGCGCCCAGAGATATCTTTGATATTCAGATATTCACAATTTCTGATGCTTTTCATGCATTCCTAAACATATACATTTTTTTTTCCTGGCATCCTGTTAGCCAGAAGATCTGACTTGAGCATTTCTTGTAGTGCAATTCTTTTGTCAATAAAATCTGTTGCTTTATGTGAAAATGCATTTTGCTTTCAATTTTGAAACTTCTTTTCACTGGATATAGAATTATGGGTTGGTAGTATTTTATTTTAGTACTTAAATGGTGCTGTCTCCTAGTTTCTGACCTCCATGATATCTGAGAATCTTCAATCATATGCACTGTTGTCATCCAAATGAAAATGTAGTATTTCACTTTTCTCTAGCTCCTTGCAAGATTTTCTCTTTTTGATCATGATGTAGCCAAGAATAGTTTTATCTGAATTTACCTTGTTGGGTGTTTGCCACACTTCTTGACTCTACGTATTCACGTCTTTCATCAAATTTGGGGAGTTTCCAACCATTTTTATAAAAATAGATTTTCTGCTCCATTCTTTCCTTCCCTTTGGGAATTCTAGCACTATATGTTAGACCTTTTGAAATTGTTCATTTTTTTTTCTATTCCCCTTCCCTTCTTCTTCATATTGGCTGATTTCCTCAAGTTTACTGATTTTTTCCCCCTGTGTTGTCTCTGTTCTCTAATCAAGTTCATCAAGTGCCTTTTCTATTTCAGATAATAAATTTTTTGGATAAAATTCCTTTTCGGTTTAGTTAATTATTTTTATTTCTGTTAAAAATGTCTGGGTTTTTAAGTTTTTTTTCATGTATTTTGAGATTTTCATATACCCAGTTGAGCCAAGATATAATAACAGTGTGAAAGTCTTTGTCTGATAATTTCAACAACTGGTCTCTCAGGAGAGACCTCCTGTGGGTCATCTTTTCCCTTGAGAATGGGTCACATTTTTCTGGTTCTTTGTATGTCAACTAATTTCCACAGCCAGTAGCTGTGTTGTCCAGCTGTTTCTTTGAGATGGAGCTTTGAAATGGATGCCTCAGCCATCAAAAGCTTCATGTGAGGCATTTAATGTTAGATGTTCTAACCTGCCACTAAGGGTTGGACACTACTTTTTATGCTGTTGTCTTCTGCAAGGAGCTCCGGTTTCCCTTGCTACAGAATGGTATTTAGAAACTGTTATATTTGCTCATCATTATTGGGGTGTTGCTATTCCCAACCCTTGTTAGTGGAGGTAGGAAGTATAGGCATATACATAGCCAGAGTAATTAAATGAAGAAGCTGTAAAACATAGGGGGCTCTAATGCCCTATTTAACTATGCAAGCAAACCAAAACTTAGGCCAGGGTCAACGCACTGAAACCGGAGACAATGAAACTTAAGAACAGCCAATCACAGTCAGCCAGGCTTTCCCAACTAAGGCAGTTGTAGCCAATCAGAGTTGACTTGCTTGTCTGCATCCACTCAGTAAAAACCCCTTCCCAGCAGCTGCTGGCGGGGTGCTCCCGACCACTTTCAGTTTGGTGCTGCCCAACTGCACTTGCTGTCTGCTCAAATAAGCTCTTGAAAATTGTAATGTGCCTCAGTTAATCTTTTAACAATACTCAAACAAACAGATATGTGTACATATACAGGTTGCACGCAATCAATTGGCAACATTTTAGTAAAATAAACAACATACCACAAAAGTGTAATATTTTGAAATAAATTTATTCTTATAGATAAATACATAAACATAGTGATGATTTTAAAAATTGTTCAAAAAAGTCTCATGCAAAAAAGTCTCCATTTGCTGCAATAGTAGACTTGATTCAACTTTGGAATCTTGAGCACACTTTCATTTACTTTTCTTTATCCATGGACATCATCATGTTTTCAATCTTAGCTTTAACAGCCTTTTTATTGGAATGAGGTTGTTGATTAACTTCTCTCTCCCAAATGCTGCATACATAATAGTCTAAAGGATTTGCAACTGGTGAACTAGGCAGCCAGATTTCCTTTGACCAGAATTCAGGAACACTGACACTGAGAAATTCTTGCACCTTTTTGGCGTTATGTGCTGGTGCACCATCTTGTTGGAAGATAAAGTGATGTCCATTTGCGCCTTGCTTTATCCATGGTACAACTACTTCTTTCAAAACATCAAGCTAAATATCCTGGATCTTCATGGATGATCTGCATTCTGTGTACAATATCTGAACTTGTGCGATCCTTGCGTACCTTATGCATTTTCCTTGTTGATGTGATGACAGGATAAACCTTCTTCGCATTGTCAACTGTACATAAAGGGATGTTATTGAAGCCTGCAATTTTCTTAGCAGTTCACACTGTATGTGGTCCAGAAATTATGGTTGCTCTTAACATTGTATTCCTCCAACATGACGGTTGCTCTTAGAATTTAATACTTTATACCTGAAACAATGATGTTAAATCATACCCTTAGAAACATAGGTTTTCAAAATTAGTAAGAAGCACATGAAATAAGGAGATGCAAAGTTATTGCCAATTGATCGCGTGCACCCTGTATGCATACATACATACTCACACATGCATATTCATATTCCATGCATATGAAATCTGTAGTCAAACACATGTAAACACATTTACATCTATATTTATTTTTATATCTTGATATATTGAAAGCTGAGTCCATATCAGTATCTCTAACTCCACAGGGTTTATTCTTGTTTTCTCTTTATATAGTATTTCTACTCCCATCTCGGATAGTGAGAAACTGGGTTCCCATTGTCCTTAGTATAGTCCCTATTTGAACCGTCTCTCTGTGTGACCAACCTCTTTCCCTGCTGCCACCCAACTCCCACCCCTCTGTCCAGATACCCTCCTCATCCTATGTGGGATGTACTTATACTGAAAAATTTACTCACTGTCTGAAATTCCAGTTTAACTAACATCCTATATTTTGTTTGCTTAATCTGGTAGTCCCCCTTGAAGGGCTAGCCCAGCTTCAGCACTCTTGCAGGGGCAGCTGGGCGGCTTTTGGGTAACTGAAGCCCCACCCCACCATCCCCGCCGTCAGGTGTAGATCCCTAGAACATGACCCACCCAATAGACTTCCTTTTGCTCATCTCCACTTTGGAGTCAGCCTCCTGGAGACTGTGGCCGGCATCACAGTCTCTGTTTTATTTTTTTCCTCTAGGCCTCAGACTCCTGACCTACACCGATGGAAGTCCAGTTCCCAGGGCAGCCGGGCCCCAGGGCCTGGGCTTATTTTAGGAAGGACTGATAAAAAGGGCTCAGGCAGGTTTCCAGACCGGCAGGACTCGAGATGGCGCTGATGCCCACTAGGGGGCAGTCTTTACCCACGTGTGAGCAGAACAAGAGGCCGGGGAGGGTGGGGGGTGGGCTCAAGGAGGGGTGCGGGGGTGGGGGTGGTGGTGGTGTACGTGCAGGAGGGCACGTGCGGGCTGTGCAGGCCAGAGCCAGAGCAGGCATGGCCTGCGCGTGTGCACACTGGCGTGTCCCCTGGTGTGTCCTTAGCCCTGACCCTGGGCAAGTCGCTCCTGTCACCTGGAGCTCAGTTTTCCTATCTGTCCAAAGAAGGGGTCTTTCCATTCTGACAGTCTGTGTTCCTTTGTTGCCCGGCACCATTGAATCATCTCTTTAGTAATCTCAATGCTTATTAAAAAAAAGAAAAAAAAATATATATGAAGGGTTCCAGGTCATTGATTTGAGGCAGGAAACCCAGGTAGGGAGGAGAGAAAGAGGAATTTTTTTTCCCTATTCTACAAAGCACTCTTTAATTGACTTATTTTTTTTTTTTTTTGTATTTTCATCTCAATAGAAGTTTTATTTCAAAATAATCTGAGTTTGTAAGTCCCATGAAAAGGCGTTAATGCCCTGGGATGCTGCTTCTCAACTCACTTCCGGGAATCTGGTCCCACCACTCATTCTCAGAACTGTGGGGACTTTCTACCCAAGGGTCCGTCACCTGGGGGGAAAATGAAGGGCTGAGGGCTCCGATGTCAGGGTCAACCTTCCTGATCCTCCCTGTCACTCAGTTGCTACCCCTCAAAGTCTCACCTGTAAATTGGGAGTAGTTATAATGATGTAACATGGTATTGTTACTATTGTTATTAAATACTCATTGAGTGTTCTGGTCTCAGGTATGATCTACTATGCCTCTGTGACCTTGATCTTCTTTCTCCCTGTGGGACCTTTGCTTCCTTATCATCAACAAGGAGTAACAGTGCTAATTTTGTGCCGTCCTGAGAAACGGGGAGGATGTTTATGAAATCACCCCGTATGGAGTAGTTCCAAGTCCCTTTTCTGAACCAGTGCTGCTTCCCTATGGGAGCTTACTCTGCCTCTGCTGGTCACCCTGACCCCCATGAGGTCACAGTGATAAGTCAACTAATCCCTTTCTAGGCCATCTGTGCGTAGGGGACAGCATGAGTGTAGGCAGTCAGGAAGGCTCCGGGCAAGGATGGACTGGCTTCTGGATGACTTGCTGTCACCCCTGAAGTGTCACCATGTGACTTAGTGCTCCTCTGCCCAGGGTGGGGCTGGGGGGCGGGGGGAGGGTAGGAGGGGTGGATCTGTAATGTCCCTTGGAACTGGAAGTCATCTCTTTAGAGGTGGGGCTGTGTCACCCACTGTTCTCCCTGTATTTCCTCTGCACTGACCCTAGCTCCCATGAGGACAGCCTGTTCCTTTGGGAACCTCTGCTTCTGAAGGCTCATGCTGCTGGGTGGAGAGCAGGAACTGCTTATAGATACCAGTCTTCCTGGCCTTTTTTCCCCTGGAAGCTTGAGTTCTCTGAGAGGCCAGCACTCCAGGGGGAGTTCCCCAGGTTCCTTCCTCTGGCAGTGTCCGCAGTGGGCAGGACCTCAAAGCCGGCTGCCTCTTGTGTCTAGGACGGGGTTTCTCAGAAAGGGCAGAGCTCCTGGCATCCTGGGGACTATGTGGCTTTGGACCAGGGGTCACAGAAGTAACCAGTGGGGACAAATGACCAATGACCACATAGGCTCCCCTTCTCAGGATGCTGGTTGGGGTGGGGTTGTTTCGTGAATGACCGAGACTGAATTTCCTGCCCCCAGCTGGGACAAGGCCTCAGAGACAGATTTAACTTGATTCAAAGACATTTTTAGTAATGACATTTCTCGCACACCTGAAATAATGCAGTTGATTTAGGGTTGCTGCTTCTGAATTTCCTGACCACAGCACAGGCCCCCGGGGCCCCTCTCCTGGCAGGCGGTGAGCCTGTTGCAGCCCTGTTGCTGCTCCGGTGCTGCAGGCGCAGGCCAGGCGGAGCCCAGGGCCTGCTCTCCCGGCTGCGGGTCCCTGGAGATCTCACGTCTTCCTGGCAGAGGTTTGCTGGAACGAATGACCTCGGTAATCGCCACCATTCATCATGCTAGCCATCTGCTGGGCACGCTTGGAAGCTCTTTGTGTGTATCATCTCGTTGGTCCTTGCCACAGCTCCGTGAGGTTGGCGTTGTGCTGTTTCCACCGGGCAGGTGAGAAAACCAAGGCGTGGGGAGGGGGTTCTTCAACCAAGCTGAAGGAGCGAGCAAGCAAGAGGCAGGGCCAGTAGCCACCCAGGCGGCCCAACTCCAGAGCCTCTCTTCAGGACCTTGGAGCAAGTAATCAACTGCTTGAGCAAATAACTAGACACTGAAACAATACATCCCCCTAATCAGGGGATAGCAAGGCTGGCTGAGTTTATGTTCTGACTTGGACACTTTTCTTCCGGGAACCTTTCCCTCCCAGCTCCCTTCAGAACCCACCCAGTCTGTGGGGGAAACGAGGGTCCCTTGTCCGCCTCAGCCTGACCCTCCGGTGGCCTCTGGTCCTGACTCTGGGCTCAGAGTCAGGAGCGCTGGTGCCTTTTCCACCCAGGATGGACAAAAACATTCTTTTCTTTCTTTCTTTCTTCAGTGCCATTTTGTTAAAGCAGAAAATCCTTGAGGGGTGAAGTCACACTTTCCATGCCCCTGAAAGTTCTGAAGAGCTGAGGAGTATTATTGTAACCAGAGGAGGCTGAGCACAAAGGAAGCTTATAATTTTGTAAACAGAGGCATGGGAGAGGCCTGTCTGCGATGGCTTTCCAGGGGGAGGGAGATGGAGACAGCAGAATTCGGAAAAAAGCCAGAAGCAGGGACAATTGCAGGACTGGTCAGCACTGAGGCCTGGCACTCAGGCAGAGAGACCGCCCCCTCCCCCTCCCTCTGCCACCATTCCAGTGCCCCCCTCCCGGGTCATGGAGGAAGAAAGTTCTGAATCCCTCCTGCCTTCTTCACCAGTCTCTGCTCCCTGGTGCCCCCTGGTGATGTCTGCTAAATTCCAGGTTGGCTTGCTGATGAACCAAGATCACTGGGTTTGGGATTAAGAGCCTAGGGTCCCAGTGCTGACTCTTTAGTCTCAGTTTGCTCATCTGCAAAATGGATCAGCGAAGGAGCTGCCACTTAGTCTCCCCTCAGCTAGTGACGGGACCAATAATAGTCAGTGGTACTGTCATATTCCTGGGGACTCTAGAGGCCTCCCTTTGCCTCACATCAGAAGGATGGGAGCCAATATTGAAGGCCATGTGCTAAGTGCCTTCCCAGGCATCGTATTTAATGCAAACAGCAGACTTACAAGAAAGGTGCAATGGTTATCATTTTCCCTCTACAAGATTAGGAACAGTAAGACGCAGCGAAGGGAAGCGTGGAGCCTGGTGCTGTTCAGACATCTATCTGTGGAGCCCACACAGGTCACCACTGGGTGCTTTGCTCTGCTCCTTTGGGCCCAGAGCCTCCCTCCCAAAGGTTGGGTTCAAACCTGGGACACTTGTCATGGACAATTGTTAACGTCCTTTAACGGCTTTAGAAATTATCGACAGAAGGACCTCTGAGCACGATGAGGTGAGAGGTTCATTAAATCAGAGAGAGAGAGAGAGGGAACCACCATTACTAAGAAGTCCCAGCTGAGATACGCTTTGTAAAGAGAAGAGAAAGGTGACGAGGGTGAGGGCTCTCGGACCGGGGGCAGGCCGGAACCCCCAAGCTGAGGAAGGCAGTGCCCCTGCCCAATGAAAGAGGAAACCCCACGGCGGAAAAGGGTAAGCCCTCATCTCCCTCTTGATGCCAGCTTGGCTCAGGTGAGCAGGAAGACCGAGCAGGAGCCTGGGAAGTCTTGGCCACCCACCGGGGGGTGGGGAAGGGCCAGATCTTGAGGAGGGAAGGGAGCCCTGCTGCTCACTGAGGACCCAGACTGACCCCTTCCCTCCAATAATGTGTTTCCCCAAACCGCTATGTGACCCCTGTCCCTGACTTCTGCCCAGACCAGCTGCTACAGAGGCCTGCAGCTCTGGGGCAAGCTGATGGGAACCCCAAAGGTGGAACTTCTCATCTTTGGATTTGCATCCCCATCCTTGTCCAGGGCTTTTTTCCCCCTCTCTTTTCTTCATTTCTGTGTGGCCTTCATGAGAGCCATGTGCTGGGCAAGAGGGTGCATCACCTGCTCGTATCTAATGAGAGGGGCTGAAACGGCTCCTTGTCCCCACACGTCCCTCCCATGCGGGCTGTCCCAGAGCCTGAGCGCCAGGACAAGGTCAGAGGTTGTTCAAGCTTGGAGAGTGGGAAGAGCCTGGCCCGTCACCCGAAGCCCAGTGTCTGCAGTTGGGGGCAGAGGGATCCGACCTCAGGTGGCAGTGTGCTGGCCACGTATGTCCTGCGTCACAGCAACTGGCCACATTCCAAGTTCCCTTTTGGAACCAGACTCCCTGGATCTAAATCCTGGCTCTGCCACTTCATATCTGAAACACCTGTGCCTCAGCTCCCCTTTCTGTAAAATGGGGCTAATGAGCATGCCTTACCCAAAGGGTTTGAGGTAAAGGACAGAACCCCTGCATGGAAGCCAACATAAAATATCACCTGAAGCTAAACTGCCTTTTCCCTCCTCTGCACTGTAAGATCTTTTTTATTAAAAAAAATTTGACATTATTACTGAGGTTCCCCCATTCTCTCCCCTTTCCCCTTTCCACCCCACTTTCACTCCCCCCACAACCTGCCCAGGGCTTTACTACATTGTCGTCTGTGTCCATGGCTTATGCGTAGATGCACCTCTGTCCTCTGGCTAATTTCTTCCAGTTCCCCACCCCCTCCTTTCCGAGATCTTTCCATCTGTTCCACATACCTGTGCCTCTGGTGCTATTTGCTTACCAGTTTATTTATTTATTAGATTTCACATAGAAGGGGATCATGCGACATTTGTCTTTCTCTGACCGGCTTAGTTCACTTAGCATGAAATCCCCAGGTCCATCTATGCACCATGTAGGGTCTTCAAAGCCTTTGATACCCTGCGGACAACCCTAGGGACAACCAGAAGCTCCAAGAGATTTGGCATGGCGGCAGCATTTCTCAGGCTTCTTTGCCCAGAGGAGCCTTTTTCCGTGGTGTCTGTAAAGGGATGGAAGTTCCTCCCATCATAGTCTGGGAAACATTGCTAACCCAAACCCCTCATTTTTATCGCAGAAGAGAAGTAGAGGTCCCCTTGCCCTGTCACTGGGGACCAGCTGGGGCTCATGATCAGGGGTGTCCACTTCAGCTGAGAAGGCAGGTGAAACTGGGCCCCAGGACTGTGCCAATGGCATTGCGTTGTGCTTCCAGGAACCTCAGTAACGGTCTCACTCTGGGGTACCCTGAAAGACCCGCGAGGCACAAGGGTGTCCTCCCTTCAAAACAATGACCTTAGGGATGCAGGTATGGGGACCCCACACCAACACTCAAAGATGGGTGGATGGCAGTTGGTGAAAGTGGTTATTAGGGTGGAGGGAGATGGCCCTGGAGGAGCTTAGCGGGTCAGCTCTGGCTGCAGGGCCTGGGGCCAGCGGAGGCCAGATGGCACACATCAGAGATGGAAGAAGGGCCCTCGGGCATTATCCGGTCTAGAGATTTGCATGAGCTGTGCAACTTTCCTTGAAATGAAAGCTAAACTGGAACCCCACTCGATGAACAAAAAAGAGTAAAAAGGTGTTTTGGTTGAACAAAAAAGATGAAAGAAGGTGTTTTGGTTGAAATGTGTGGGGAGGCATGAAGAATACTGACCCTGCCCTGGCCTCCCTGTTACAGACAAAGGAGGTCATTCTGAGCCACGGCCCCAGATCCCGTCCACTTGCCTGCACCCTTGGTGTAATGACTCCTCTGGGAGGAGCCCCAGGGGCATGCCTGCTAGGGGCTGGGGCAGCTGAGGCTCAAGACCTGAGCTACACCAGCAAAAACAAAGGGCTGGCTGGACCCTCTCTCCTCCTGAGCTGGTCCTCACTCCTTTCTAGCATTTCCATGGGGGAACCTTCCTGCTGAGGGGGCAACTGACAGGACTCCCAGGCCCCCCAGCTGGAGCCTGGAAGCTGCGATCTCTCCCTCCTCTGCCATCAGGTTATTTCTGGCCCTGAGAGAAAGGAAAGATGATGCCTACTCCCTGGTTCCTCTTAAATCTCTCTGCCTCCTTGAGAAGCACTTAAATACCCTCGCTGCCACCATTTCAGGTGGGACTTCTGAATACAGTTACCCAGTGTCCTGGCAGCTTCAACTCAGAGCCTTGTTGGGTTTCCAAGGTCAGCAGGGTCATCATGAGTTGATTTCTCCTCTCAGTATAGCTGGCCTCCTAAAGCCACTGTTCCCTCCTTAGCTTCTGTTTCTGGGTCACTCTGGGCAATGGCTCTGAGCTGGTTTGCACCAAAACTAACTCCTGCTCTTTTCATCCAAGTTAGTCTAGCAAGGGAAGGAGAAGGTTGGTGAGGGGAGACACAACCATCCCGCTGTCTTTCTTCCACAGGGCTCAGGCTTGACACCTCAGGGTCAGAGGCCCATGTAGATTTCTGTCGTAGCCCTGTCACGTCCTGACACAAGTTTTTTCACTTTCAGGACTTGCTTGTGAATGATGGGGGAACCACCCTTATCTGCCCAGTCTGTCCTCTCCTCCCACATGCAGGCAGCCCCTGCAGAGGCTGGTCAGATGCTAAGAATGGTCCATAAGTAGGTCTGGAGGGCCCTGGGCATAGTGCAGGGGGCCTAAGAAGTCCAGACTCTGGAGAGGTTGTCCCACAGCCACCCACTCACCTGGGAGCTGGCATCTGGCTGGTTACTTGGCTTGTGAGGGTGAACAACTCTCTTTTTGAGTGTGTGCATTGGGGGAAAAGGAGAGAAGTGTGAAATTTCTTATTGTTCATGTCACTGGTCCTGTGATCCTGAGGGGTCAGGCCCATGCCTGGGAAGAAAGGGAAGAGCCAATGGAACGTGGCATTGTGGTACGTGTCATTCATTGTCTTTGTCCTGACCTCAGAGCCCTCAGGACCCCTTCAGCTGCCTTGGGAATCAGGGCTGCCTGAGTCCACGTACGTAGGTGTCGGAGAGTGCACTGTAGGCCAGCTCCTGTGAAAGGGCCAGGCTGCAGGACATACACAGTCCTGTTTACCATCCCGTATGTCCTTTCCAGAGCCTGTGCCAGCGGCCTGCGGAGGCTGTGGGCTTTTCACTGGGAAGCCAGAGGGAGGCTGGGTCCAGGAAAGTTGATTTTCGTCTCCCGAGATGCTTGCATGGGCCCCAGGCCAGCTCTGCTGAGGGCTGGCGGAAGACTGTCATTGTGGACTCCAGCGGCTGCCTCCGGGGCAGCACAGGCTGGCTGTGCTGATGAGGCAAAAAGGAAGGGGGGGCGGTGTGCAGAGGGGGCACAGACAGATGTTCCCCTGGGCTAGAAGCACTGACTGGTGACTGACGCAGGAGGAGCTGGCTAGAAGGGGGAAGAGACCGTGGAAAAGCCCCAGGGGGGCACTGTTGTCCTTCCCCTGAAGGGAAAACCATGGGAAGCAATAGCTAGAACAGAGTTGAGCTTGAGAGGAAACAGTAAATAACAGTCTTGGTTCTTTGGGGTTCAAGATGGTGGCCTAGAAAGGTTGACTCCGCCCGGTAAGTGCAGAGGCCCCGGGATCAGGCAGAGGGACTTCTCTGTTGGACTTCGGGTTCACCTGTGCGGGGCTGCAAACCTCATGAGGTCAGGCCTTCCCGTCTGTTTTGTTCATTGCTTCAAGCCCAGTGTGTAAAGGACAGGCACAGATTATGTCCTCAGTCAAAAAAAAAACAAACAAAAAACCATTTATTAAATGAATAAGTAATTGGATTGAATACAGGGATATAGAACAAGAGCTGGAAGTCCCAGGTTTACTCTGGGACCCTAGAAATGCTGGATGAGGAGTATTGTGGGAAATATTTTCGCTCATCCCTCCGTATGGAACAAACTGAGGAAGGCTTTTTGGAAGTGAGGGAAAAAGCAGAGAGAAAGCTGTCCTGGAGAGTGGTTCAGGCTGGAACACCAGTGATAGAAGGTCATGGTCCAGGTGCGCGGACAGGGGCGGAGAGTCAGGTGTCTCACACCAGGTGGTCTGTCCACCTCCCGGGGCTCTGGAGCAGAGGAGGGTCAGAAGACCAGGTGGCCCAGGGGTGTCTGCCAGCTGCCAGCAGGGCCTGGAGCAAGAGCCAGAGTGGGAGTGAGACAAGGCTCTGGGCCATCAGGGGCTGTCAGGGAGGATGAGACAGGCGCTCAGGACAGGCCCAAGGCAGGAGGGAGGCCAGCAGGCAGAGCTGGAAAGGGGACTCAGGGCTGATGGCTGCCAGGGCACAGGAAGCTGGCCCTGGGGAAGGGAGCAAGGGGCCCATGCTCCTCACTTTTGGATTCCTGTTAAGATTCATTCTAGGACTTGGGCCAGTGAGTTGCAAGTGGAGTCCTATGACTTTCGTGGTGGCAACAGGGGAACTCCACAAACTGAAACCAGACGGGGTTCTAACGGGAGGTACCCCAGCCACAGGCATGGGGGTAAGCAGACCCAAAATAGAGGAGTTGGCTGTGGGGAGGGGAAAGGCTGAAGAGGGCAATTGTGGGGGTCAAGGACACACGGAGGGTCTTCGTGTGGGCATCACGTGAGAAATGGGCTCTCTTCTCTCTGTGGACCAGACTCAGACATTTGTGCCCAGGTTGGAACCATGGCACAATCTTTTCAGGGAGGGTCCACAGCCCTTTCTGTGTGACAGGGCGTCACCAACATCAGAGGTGGCTGAGGGAAGAGATGGAAGAAGGAACCTGGAGATCATGGCGGGAGCTGAGCATTGAGAGCTGGCTGGAGAAGTCGCTGCGTATGAGGAGGAAGCAGGCGGCAGTCAGCGTATTTTCTCAGATGAAAAAAAGGGCTTTTCTTCCGGCCAGAATCAGGCTGGTGAGAAACCTAGGAGGCCGTCTCTTTGTGCCACCCAGTGCCACCTCTCAAAGTGGCTGCGTGGATGAGTAGGAGGGGGAATGCATCCCTGAGATTCATCTGAAGTTGAGCAAAGAAAGAACGGAAGGGAGAGCGAATGTGATTCCTACCCTCAGTTTCTGGGAGGGCCTTGGAGGAGAAGGCCAGGCGTTTGGATGGCCAGGACCTCTAGCCTTGAGGAAGCCAGGCAAACATGAGCCTTTCCCAGACAGGCAAAGGAGCCACAGAGACAACCCATCCGTCACTTTCTCGGAGGTGTGGAGAGCCACAGCCAGTCCCGGCGTGGAACAGGCAGCCCGCTTTCCAGTGCTCCCGGGGGTCCAGTATCTGTTTAAGCCTATGCAGGTGTGGGGGGTGGTCCAGCTAAGGGGGCGACTGGAAGAGTGGGCACCTTCAGGGTGGGTGAGGAAGGATGAGGCGAGCAGTGGAGGGCGGTTCCTATATCGTCAGCCAGTCCCTGGGTCTTGGAACCTCCTCTGTAACTATCTGAAGGAACGTTCCAGTTATTTGCTTCATGACCAGTGTCTGAAAACCCTGCGCCAGGCCCTGGCTCCGGAGCTGTGTAAGCAGTGGTGAGAAATGGCAGGTGTGGTCCCTGCCTGGAGCATGGTGTCCTGCAGGAGATGATCGAATCACCCCGGACTGTCATGAGCGTTTGAAGGAAATGCAGAGGTCAGAGAGGGCTTCCTTGGGAAAGCGTGCTCGAGCTGAGACTGGAAGATAGGTGAAGGCGGTGTAGGGGAGGATGGGAGACACCGCATGGCGGAGACCCTGTGGTGAGCAGGGAAAGGATGCGTTCAAGAGGCATCTGAAAAGCAGGGAGGTGAGGCTAGTGCTATACAGAAGGGCCATGCCTGCCAGAGTTGGCTTTTTCTTCAGCCTCAAAGCAACGAGAAGCTGTTTGAAGCAATAGTGGTGGAGGGTGGCTGTTGATGTGATCAGAGGTGCATTTTGCTAAGCTCTTTTGGCTGCTCTGTAGAAGCCGGACGTTAGGAGGTGAGCATGAGAAGACTTGGTGTTGGATTAGCTGTGATGGGGTGTTAGTATAGAAGAGGGGGGGGGTCCCAGGCTCCTGGTGCGCTTAGTGGGTGTCAGTTGCTCTGATTGGCACCAAGTGAATGGGGCCGGGTTTGGGGGGAGATGTTCTTAAGTTTGGTCTTGGGCAGTGCGCTGGTTTTAAAATAGGTCCACGAATGCCCTGCTCGTCCTTTTGCTTTAATGGGTGGAGCTTGATGCCCCTTCCCATTATTGTGGGCTAACGTTAATAATTTGTTTCTGATACATAGAATACTGTGATGATGAAGGCGTATGACTTCCAAGACTAGGCTATAATAAGCCTTGTGGCCTCCACCTTATTCCTCTCCCTTGGGTCACTCCCTACAGGGGAAGCCACTGCCATGTCATGAAACATCTACGTGGTGAGGAACTGAGGCCTCCAGCCAGCTGCCACGTGCGTAAGTCATCTTGGGAGTGAATCCGGAAGCCCCTGTCAAGCCTTCAGAGGACCACAGCCTCAACTGATGTCCTGGTTCTTTCCAAGTGAGAGACCTTGAGCCAGAACCAGCAGGCTACCCTGCCCCTGGATTCCTGACTCTCGGAAACTAGAAGATAATAAGTATTTGTTTTATTTTATTTTATTTTTTATTTTATTGTTGTTGTGTTACATCCATCCCCTTTTTGCTCCCCTCTGTCCCCCTCCCCACCCACCCATTCCCCCCAAAGTATTTGTTGTTTTTAAGTTGCTACATTTTGAGGTATGTTGTTACGCAGCACAAGTAACTAAAATAGACAGCCAAGGGTAGGTGTTGGGTAGGCAGTGTTTGTTGTGCTTTGGAATTAAAATTTGGGGGGTTGACAGCATTTGAATGGTCTTTGAGTATTTAGGGAGAGGTAAGAAGAGAAAAGAGGCCCAAGTCAGCCTTCGAGAAGTTCTGTCCCTTTAGTGTCCCTGTGGGGCAGGACAAAGTGAGTTTTAGACTCTTTTCGGCGTTGTCGTTGGTCCTTTGGAGGGGCCTCGGGGAACGCGTGGCGGTTCGATGACCATTTAGCTGGGTGAGTTCATTTGGGAAGGCCCAGATTTTTTGCTTTTAGGTTAGGGTTCAGAGTCAGATTTATCTGGGGACAAGCAAGAATCTGATTCTAACAGATGCCAAACTACCAATTTGGTGCCATCCCTAATTTTATGGAAGAGGAAACTGAGGCTCAGGGAAGCCTAGTGTTCTTGCCATTGAGCTCCTTCGTCTCCAGCACTTTCCACGGCCACCTGAGCAGGAGGGATGGCAGCTACGCAGAGGACAAAATCAGGTCTCATTCTGCCCCCTAACCAGTCACAACCTGGGGACAATGACACCCATCCACAGGCTTGTGTGGTATTTTCTCTGGGAAGGAGGCAGGAGACATGGGCTCGTTCCCGGCTTTGCTAGGCATCTGTCAAGCGGGGATCAGGGTTCATCCCTTTTCCCCAGGCTGCTATGAGGGTCCAGTGACGTAGGGGAGGCCAGGGGACTTGTCACCAGTCATGTGCTGCATGTGTGGAGCAGGCTGTTCATTGCTGACTGGGGAACTACAAATTCTTAGTCTATTCCCAGGCGGAATGGGGGCCTTGGGGTTGTGGAGGCCTGGAAACCCCCACATGATATGGATCTTCTGCTAGAGTTGATCCAGGCCAGCTGCTCAAATGCTGGAGCTGCCAAACTTTCAATAACCCAGGAGCCCCCGTCAGTCAGGATGTGTCCCCAGGCGCTGATCTGCTGAGCAAATGGGTTCTTAGCAGTTCTAAGTTCTCTTGGCTCTCAAGTACCTACGCTCCAGGCTCCCCAATTCTATAAATCTTCCCCGAATTTGTCTCTGTCTAATGTGGACTTGGATGGAGGGGAGGTTAGTAATCAATGGTGTACCCATTGTTTTACGGGGGACTGAGCCATAGTCCCCCATTGACATAGGAAAGTCAATCAGCTAGTCTGTCACTGCACTGTTTTCCATCACCCATTTCCTCATTTGTGGTTTCTTTGGAATGATGCTTGTGATCTGCAGGCCTCCCCCTCCTGTAATTGTCTTTCCCTGGCCCTTGGCCAGTCTCCAGTCTGCTCTTCCCAGTCTATGGCCGCATGACTACGGCTGTCACCTGTCTCCTGCCTGCACATTGTTGGATGGCTAACTCCCAGAGTGCACTTGGCTTTCAGGCCTGGTCTGGAGCTTACGGCACATGGTTCCATGTTCTCTCCCTGTAGCTGGCAAACCCCCTTCTATGTATGAGATGCAAGTTGTCAGTCCTCTGAGGGCGGGCAAGGAATTCTTAGAAAAGGAGCCAGCAGGCCCCTGGGTGTGGGCACCTCACCTCCATGCCTGGCTCTCCCTCCTGAGGCCTCCCAGTCGCTCCAGCTCCCCAAAGTCTCCGGGCTGTTTCTGAGGTTTGGAAGCAGGAGAGTTTCCCCCCCTGATCCTATCTTTTCTTCTCCCACTTCTCTTCGCTCGAAACCATTTGTAAGTGAAAACCCATTTTGGGGTGTTGTGTTTATTTTTTCCTAGTTCCACGGGAAATTACTCAGAATCTATAAGTATGTGTTTTCCTTAGAAAATAGATTCCTTTACATTTTGGCTTTGTGGTTTCCAAGACAAGTGGGACCTGCAGAAACCTAGGCTGCCAAGAGGGCTCCCCATCTAGGAGTTCTCTCGGCCTCAGAATTACACCCTTCTCCTCTGGGGACCAGCCACCCCTACCACTCCCGTTTTGGGCCCCTCAGCTTCTCAGGTCCCACAAGACCTCAGCCCGGGTAGGCTAGACATCTCTCTACCAGATTCTCCTGCAATTCCAGCTCCTTGCCTGAAAGACAGTGGCCATTGTTTTCTGGGGCTAGCGAGAGGCCCTATGGCCCGTTTGGTGCTCTGTTCTCCACAGGAGATCAGGCCTGGCCAGACCCAGGGAAGCCCAGTTCAGAGCTCTCAGTGATATCCTTAAGGAAAGGGGATATAGGGCCTTGACGAGCTGGCCAGGTTCACAGGACAAAGGCCAGAGATCCTGTCACCCAGGCCTCCTGGGAAGAAGACCAGGGCCGACCGGCCAGGGCACCATGTCCTGGCCTGTGACGTGGCCGCTGGATCCCCACTGGGGGTGGAAATCGCAGGTGGGACCAGGCACGGTGCCAGGTCTCACGGCCGGATGTGCAGAAGCCGCGGTGCCCCTCTCATTGCCTCCTAATTCCTCCCTTCTGTTTCCACTTGCCCTGCTTCCTGCTAAATTCCCTTCCCAGGCTAAAAGTTTCCATCTCTGGGCTTGGCCCCCCGAAGTGAAATTCTTTGGAAACTTTCAGCTGAGTTCATTTCACTATTATTGAGTGGGAGAAGGTGGGTGAGGGATGCAATCTGGGTTCTGCTTATTCCCGATACTTCAAATGTGAGCACCGTTGAGACCCAGCACTTTTCCCTTGGCTGCGTGGGGACTTGGCGGGGGTGGCAGAGGAAAGTGCTGTAATGGAAACAGCCTGGGGCAAGGGGGGCAGCGCCCCACTGGATTCCAGGCCTGGCTAGAATGAGCCCCACCCTCCCTGCTTAAGGTGCTGTATTTCCCCCAAGTCTACACGCTGATTTTAAAGCCAGGTCATTTGAATAAACCACCACTAAGGTTCTTTTCGCACAGCCCTGATGTTGGCTGATCGATGCGTTAATCTCCTATTACAACTTATTTCTGAAAGGGTTCTGCTTCCCTCCACGTGTGGGCAGCCACCAGAAGGTACTAGCTTCTGCCGATGCCTGGGCAGCCCTGCCAGCCTCCAAATCATAGTCCAGCATGTGGCTGGACCACAGACATCTCAGGCTTGGCCTGATGGAAATCAGGCAGCTGGCCTGGAAGGGATGAGCCTTGCTCTGCCCACTCTTCCTCTCCTTTTTGTTTGGTTTTCCTTGTGTTTCGCGTCAGAGATGAGCTGGTCGGGAGAAGGCTACAAAACTTAGAGCCTGGATCCAGGGTTGCTGTTGGGTTTGGGAAATATAAAGCATTTGATGGATTGAAGTCCAATATAGTCATATTTTAGAAAGACACGTTGTTGGTCTGAAGTTAGCTGATTTTTTTTTTTTACCCTAACATGGAAAGGTAGAAAAGATTCATCCATTATTATATTAGATTTTATTTTTATGTTAGTAATTTATTTTTAGGGAAAGGGGAAGGGAGGAAGAAAGAGAGGGGGAGAAATAATCAATGTGAGAGAGAAATATGCCTCCTGCATGTCCCCAGCCGAGGACTGAACCCAAAACCCGGGCCTGTGCCCTGACTGGGCATCGAACTGGTGACCTTTCTGTTTATGTAGGATGATGCTTAATCCACTGAGCCTCCACAGTCAGGGCAGAAAAATAAAAATTTTATTTTATGACTACATTGGTATAAAGAAATATACAATTCAGGCTGAGCTCATGATTATATATTCACTTCTATTATACCCATTTTTAGCTTATAATTTTTAGTGAAACTAAACTAAACACATTTTTGAGGGCCTCTCGAACACTGTGGGTGCGAGGCACAGAGCCTAATGCAAAAAGTGGGTTGGCTGCTTTAAGGGGTGGTGGCCCTGACAGCCATACCTGTGGCTCTAGGGCTCTGTGAGCTCCCCTGGGCCCAGCTGGCCCTGTTGTCACCTGACCTAGAGCCAAACCCCACTCCTCCAACCACTGGCTCCAAGGTTCCGGAAAACGGGACTGCCTCTGCCCTCTTCCCTCGCCCTCTTCCCCGTCTCTCGAAAGTCTTCCAAGCCTTGAAGAGAACCACGAGCCAAGGAAAGCAACCTCTCTAGGTCCTTCTGAAGTCCCTTTAGTCCTCCTCCCCTCTCCCAGCCCAAGTTCTTTGATTTCCTCTCTCTTTCAGCCTGCTTTGGGGATGGTTGACCTCATGGAAGTGACCTTGGCAATTCACTATACTCCCCAAGACACTTTTTGCTTCTACCAGCGGAAGGTGGAAGCTCAAATTCAGGGAAGCCTCTGCTGGGGCAGGTCCTGAGGAAGTGGGTTGCTGCTCTGGGATTTTGGGCACTCCAATCCTACCCTTGTTTGCAGGCTTGTGCCCTGAAGCAGCACCCCAGGGCCAAGTGTGGCCACCCTCAAGCCTAGGTGTGTGCCTACCAGTGGAGTGGTTTGGTCCAGTTGTGGGAGAAACCCTGGCAGAGGCCTGCATAGGTATCCAGACTGAAGTCAGAAGGAAGGGCTGAGCTTTGGGCTGGCTCAATTCCTTTACCCCACAAAACCTTGCCCCACAGAGAACTTCAAGGCCAGCAGAAGACAAGAGGAGGGCCTTTGGGAATGGCCCAGGGTGGGGTCCCTTTTGCCTGGCTCTGAGGGTGGTGCTATCCTCAGCTTCCACTGATGCTGATGGTCCGGCACAGGTTTTGATGTGCTGACTCATGTTTTAAGGGGTTTGTTCCTGTCTTAAAGGATGTGAGTTGTTGTTAGGACATGAGACAGTGGTGGTCCTTTGTTACTTCCGACTGACTCCCACATTCTGGACACAGGAGAACTGTGTCTTAAAACCATTTATGAGTCAATTGACTTCTTAAAAAGCAATTCGAAGAAGAGGTGAATTCTTCAGTAAAAGAGGTAGCTTTTCCCTTCCACTGATGGCAGTTGGAAAATGTCGATACTTTCATAATTAGAGCTTAAGTAGGACATGACTTGGCGCACACTTATGGGAGTCTGAGCCTACAGGTGACAAGTGTCTCCCCAGTTTCATACTCACTTTTCTTCCTCTCTAAATTGAGAAAAACATCATGGGTGTTGGATGGTAAACGCTGTTGCTTTTTAATCTATAGCTGAGTTGTTTGAACCAGGGGCATCCTTTGGCTTGTCATTCTAACACTCCCATCACCTGTCTGAAATTGAAGCCTGTCTGCACCTTCCTCCCGTCTGAGCACACAATGGAGAGAACATCCAATGTAGCATCCAGCTCTTTTTCTCCAGAAGAATTGCTTTCCTGTCTCCTAAAGCAATTAAGTCAACTATAATTACTAAGTACCAGCCGTGTGCCAGGCACCTGGTTAGCACTTGCAACACAATAGTGAATCAGACAAGTGTGGTCCTGGCCCTTGTGATGTTTACAAAACCTATTTTTTTTTTTTTTTTTAAGAGTAAGAAAACCCTCAATCTCCTGACAAATCGCTCTGTTGCTTTCAATCTAAATACAATGAAGCTTCTTTTTAGCCCGCCAAGTTTCCTCTTAGCTTGGGGAAACTTGGTATGAAAGTTTCTCAGAGACATCTGTCTGGAAGGAGGAATGTCCCCAGGACCAAAGCCTTGAAGCAATTGAGACTCAGAGCGTCTATAAATCTGTAGAGTGGTTTTGGCCACCAACTCAGTTTCAACTGGCCAAAAGTCATCTACTTTCTCAGAGACTCAGTTTTCTAACCTATACGGGAGGACAGCTGACCCAGGTGATTCTCCCTCTCCCCTGTGACACTGATAATCTCGGGAAATTTATAAAAGAGACAGTAAGCGGTGGTGTATGCGTGGGTCCTTAGTGACATCATCTTGATGCTCATCTTGGGCTATCTTGCACCAGGGATAGTGTGGCCTATCTCTGTCAGCTGTTTTTGTCTGATCAGTGTCATCTATCATCCTTAAACACCTTTGGAAACTGCCAGCAGAATGGAGCCCAGCTGTTGGCAGCCCCTGGGATTTTCCAGACCCCTCTGGCTGAATCACCAGCCCCAACGCTTGTGTGATGGTGACCACTTGTCCTTTTAGCACACTTTTACATCTCTTTTAGCACTTGTCATGCCACGGAGCTCAATCTGTCTCCTATCAGATTGATCCACTTATGGCACAAATAATTTATGGAGACCCTGGGAGTGCCAGGCATTATTTTGGCCGTAGTAGGAAAATCTAACAAGTCCCTCACTGCATGGAGCTGACATTTCAATGGAGAAGGAGAAGGGGGAGAGATACGCACACACATGCGTGTGCACACACACACACACACACACACATGCATACAATGTGATGTGAGTGATAGTGGGGAGTAGTAAAAATGGTTAAGAGGCAGTAATGTGAAGCAGATGTCCTACTTTGGCTCAGGTCATCAGAGAGGCCTTTCTGGGTAGGTGACTTCTGGCAGAGATCTGAAAGAGGTACCGGCCACGGTGACTACCTGGGGCATGAGTGGTTCATGGAGAGGAAACAATAGGAGCAAAGGCCCCGAGGTGGGGCATGACAGCTGGGCTTTAGGGGCAGCAAAATGACCAGTGTGACTGAGACTGGGGAACTCAAAGGGGAGAGTGGTAGGTAGGAGGCTGGAGGACTAGAGGTCAGATCCTTGTAGGGGCTTTTGTTTGAAGCCTTTGGGGTATTTAAAGAATGGGACACAGCAAATATGATGTGATAGAAGAGGCTAGTGTGAGAGCTGTTGGAGGCCATTCCAAAGGCACGCGGAGGAAACCTTTTGGGCAGGAAGGCTGGCCTGCAGAGGGAGGCAGAGATGAGCAATGAGAATCCTGGAGGCAATTGCTCCTAGGATCCACCCGTGTCCCGGGCTGGAGTTCGGCTTCCTTCTGTGAGGCAATGCATTCCTCCTCTTTCCCTGCTGAGTTAGATGTCTGTCATTTGCTGTATCAGTCAAGGTCCAGACAGGAAACAGAAATCTCTCTGAGTAGTTCACACAGGGAGAGCTGAACACAGGGAATTGGTCACAGAGATGGGAGAGGAAATTCCAAACACACTGGGCTGGAGGGATAAAGGTGCGGGGCATTACTGGCCACCAGCTCGGGCCACCTGGCAGAAAGTGAAACTATGGGCAGCCCCTAGGTGGCAGCTAGAGCTTCAGGGTGGAAGCTGCCATTGCTGGAGATGTTGCCCGAGCACCCAAAGCAGAATGAGAGGGCGGAGATAGCAGGGTCTCCCCCTATCTTCTCCCTCAGCCTTCTCTCATGCCTCTTAAGTCAAAGCTGTTTCCAGGCCAGGGGGAAAGGGAGCCTGGGAACTGTAGTTTTCTGCAATGCAGTGCAGAACAGAGAGTAAACAGGGGTGGGGGACACATACGCAAATGACCAACACATTGGGGTCAAAGAATCAGTTTATCACACTGTGTCTGCTTTTGACCGTGAACCCTGGAGGGCCAAGAATCCTGTAGAGGCCTGGCTGGGTGGCTAAGCAGGAAGGACCATCATCCCATACACCAAAAGGTTTTGAGTTCTATCCCTGGTCGGGACACACACCTAGGGTTTGGGTTCGATCCCCAGTCTGGGCATGTATGGGAGGCAACCTATCAATGTTTCTGTCACATTGATGTCTCTCTCTCTTTCTCTCTCTCTTTCTCCCTCCTGCCCAATCTCTTTCTAATCTTAATAAATACATCCTCAGGTGAGGATTAAACATGAAAAAGAATCCTGTAGAGCACTGTGCCCAGAGTTCCTCATCGAGGACTGGTAATGAAAGCAATGATACAGCCATCCCTAAGGATGCCAGTTCCCTTAGCAGGAGGAATGAACTGATTCTCTCCCTACATGAATCAATGTCTTTATGACACACAGGGAACCCACCAGCAGTTGAGTTTACTATGTAGGGACTCAGTTGAGTCACAGGGAGAACCAGGTACAACCTCAGACTTTTCATAGCCAATAATCTCCTTCCAGCATGGCTACAGAAAGAGTCCACTGAACGCTAGCTCAGTGGCTCATCAGAACTGTCTGAGCTATGCTGGGTGCCCCTGGAAGTTCCCTCCAGTGTCCAGCCTAAACCTCTTTCCCTGGAACATCAGCTCACCTTGGGAGACTTGGGATAGGATTGTCCCTGTCACCTAGGAGATAATTCAGGATCTTAAAAAAGGAAAGACAGCCCTGGCTGGTGGCACAGTGGATAAGGTGCCGGCCTGAGGCCAAAGCCAGCGGCCAAAGGTCGCTGGTTCGATTCCCAGCCAGGGTACAGAACCAGGTTGCAAGCCAGGTCTCCAGCCAGGTCTCCAGCCAGGTCTGTAGCTGGAGGCAGGTGAAAGGCACCACACATGGATGTCTCTCTCTCTCTCTCTCTCTCTCTCTCTGTCTCTCTTCCTACCCCTCTCTCTAAAAGTAATAAATAAAATCTTTTGGAAAAAAAAAAAGAAAGAAATTAGTTTTGAATTTGAACCGAGCATGCGCTTAGTGAAATTCTGATGATGTGGCAAAGGAGGGGCAGGGACAGGGGTCATGTGAAGGATTTTCAGACTCCAGAGTGACCGGAATGACTAACTGGACATTGTCCAGGCAGTGGGGTTTGAGGTCCAGTTGTGCTCAGCAAAGAGGTTCCTGGGAACCTAATGGGGACAATTTGGGGTTTTTCAGATCATGTGAACTGAGCTTGTTTCACATATGTTGGAGGGCACGCAGTCTCTATACGTCTATATTTTAAAGTAAATAAAGGCTCTCTGAGTAAACCACATGCTATTGGATGTACTCGGTTTCCAGTTCTGAAGCCTCTGTGTCCTGGCTTTGCAGGAGCCTGTGGTGACCACTCCGGGCTGGGAGTCCGGGTTGCTGGGTCAGCTTCTGGCTCCTGCAGATGAGTCATGCAGCTTCAGGGCACAGGCTGCCTGCTGTGCCTGGGCCTCAGTTTTGCCTTTCTATGAAACAGGCGGAAGAGCTGGGTCATTGAGTGTTGTGACAAGAAAGGGGAGCAGCTTAGACAAGAACCTAGTATAAAGGAACCATGGACATGGACAACAGGTGGGATTGACTTTGGGGGGAATGGGTGGGTGGGGAGGGGGACAGAGGGGAGCAAAAAGGGGATGGATGTAATACAACAACAATAAAATTAAAAAAAAATTAAAAAAAAGAGATGAGATTTTAGCTCAGTGCTATGGGTTGAAGTATGCGTTTCCAACCTCATATGCTGAAGCCCTAATCCCCAGTATCTCAGAATATGACCTTATTTGGAATTAGGGTCTTTACAGAGGTCATGCAAAGAAAGTGAGGTCATTAGAGTGGGCGCTAATGCGGTATGACTTGGATTCTTACAAAAGGGGAAAATTTGTTCACAGAGACACACAGAAGATGATGTAAGTAAGGGCCATCAGCAAGCCAACAGGAAGGTCCTGGACTGGATTCTTCCCCCAGGGCCTTCAGCAGGAACCAACCCTGCCAACACTTTGAGTTTAGACTTCCAGCCTCCAGTGTAAGTCAACTAATTCACTCCATGCCCTGTTTCTTCTCACTGTGGAGGTTTCAGGAGAACTCCTGTTTCTTTTTTCCTCTTCCCTTCTTTTTCTCCTCACACCCACTCCTGTAATCATCCTAACAAACTCAGTTCAAAGTTCTGTGTTATTTTTATCTAAAAAGTTTATTGCCATTAAGTATGCCTTCAACTCTGCAAGTTTCTATGTCCTTGGAGTATATAAGGAAAGAGCTCTTTGTTGGTGGCAAGGGTTAGTTAATAATAGGGATGCAAGGGCAATAGATGGGATGGAGGTGAGCCATTGGGAGGGGCCATCTACCAAAGAGGGGGGTCAGATGCTGGGGACCAATAGGAAAGGGAGGCAGTTGCCACTTCTTCCCCAGTGATCTGGATAAGAACGGGGTCACAGGCTTGAATGGGGTCACAGGTTTGACTAAAGGGCACTTGTACTCAATCACAGAGCTCACCAATGGAACTACTTCAAATAACTTGAAGACTAGTTCCCAAATCTGGGTACATCAGATTACCGGAGAGCTTTGCAGATTTGTATTCCCTTTTATGTTATTGAAATGCAAAAACAGGGAACACCCTTGTACCTGCAGGCATTGCTTAGACTGACTAGCACAGAGAGAATTAGAAGCACCTGTACGCCTTATCTTCAGCTTGGGAACTTTAAAATCATAGACTTTCCAGCTCTGCCACAGTTTACCAAACCAGAACCACCAGACAGGCCCTGGGGCTCTGTATTTCCCCAGTTCTTCAGGTGGTTCGATGCACTCAGAGGAATAGGGAGCCCTTGTGGATGGAGCCAACAGAACTACTGGGACTAGGTTCTAAGAGCCTCCAGGCTCTCTGTCCGGGCCCCAGCCCCACACTGCATTGTCCGGCGTGCTGGTGCTGGTCTGTGGAGGTGAGGTGGGACAGGGGCAGTGGGGGTTTGTGAGGTGCTCAGCAACCAGGGGCTGCTGGTCACCAGGGCTGGGCGAGCATTTGTGGGGAAGGAAAGCCAGAGAGGGAGAGAGGTCAGTGGCAGTAATCCCCGTGGGATGAAACTGGAGGGCGTTCTTTCATTAGGACCTGGTGACAGGAGAATCAGCCATCTCTCACAGGTTTCTAAGATGAGTTTCTCTTCCTGTGAGGTAGTAATGCACAATCTTTCCCATCCATTCTCTTTTCAGTCCTTTTCCTCCTCTCCTAGCTATATATTCATAGACAAGTCACCTTGAACCCTGATTTCCACCCCTCAAAAGTGGAGCTAATACTATATTTCTTACCCTACTTGATAGCATGGTTATAAGATTCGAATGAACTGACATTCATGCAAGTGGTTTGAAATCATAAAGGGTTCAATCCTACCTGTCCTTCAATGTCAATCAAGATCGAGTATCATCTGTGTCACACCACCCTGTACCCCATCCTTCCCCGCTGGGCCAGAAATAATCACATTACATTTCTTTCTTCGCTCAAGGATCGTATCACAGTCTCCTTTAGATTGGACTCATTTGCTTTCACATCTGTTTTGCCCACCATGACTGTGAGCCCGTAAGGACAGGATTGCATCTCCAATGCCTGCCACATGTTAGATGACTGGCAGATGTGTTTTGCATTAACAAATGAGGACTGGAGGCAGAGCAGGGCATTGATCGTTGGCCAAAACAGCAGACCCTTGCCTGGGTGGCTCCAGGGGTGGGTGGGGGCGACCAGACAAATGCAGGCTTCTGCATTGAAGCTGACCCTGAAGGAGGCCCTGCTTCCAGTCGGGCTGCACCCAGTGCCATGGCTTCTCCTGCTTCCCAGTCTGCTGTGACTCCAGGGCAGCGGGCTTGACTTTGTGTCCATTTCGGAAGGCAAACATGTAATTTCAGGTCATGCACGGTGCCGTTTGGAAGGAAGCTCAGGTTTCCCTAAGTGGAAACAGTGTGCTCTGAAAGTAATTATGGGCTGGGAGGCATATTCTGGAATGAGACCCAGCTTTTATAAGCAAAGGTTACCCTTCCTGGTGATGGGACAACTCGTGGAGGACACAATTAGTTCCAGTTAACCCCCATGGTGTCCCAGGAGAGCTTCTACTGTGCCCGACACAGGAATATTGGCCACTGGGGTTTCCAGTAGACTCTCCAAGATCACTCTTTTCCACATTAAGACCTCAGAGAAGGAATATGACAGGCCTATCATTAGGGGGGGCAGTGGGACCTTGGACTATCATGGCCTCCTTGGTTTCTGCATCATTAGGAGGTTGAGCTAGAAAGTCTCCGTCCAATTGTGTGCTGATAAAAGTTGAACATTAGCTCTCTAGAAAAACAGCCCTGATCAGTAGCATCTGCTCATTTCTGTAGTGTCCATATTCCCTCCACGGCGGATTTTAAGCCATGATGTTATGTTGTTGGATGCATACTTGGGAAGAAATGCCATATGTAAGAGCCAGCCCAGCGCCCCACTGCTTCTAACGCTGGCACCCAGAAAGTTCTACCGCTACTCTCCAGCGGAATGTTCTCCAACCTTGGTCTGCGGTGAGCCTGGGCAGGTGCACCCAGGGCTGGCTACACAATTTGCGAGCTCCAGTGCAAAATGAAAACGCAGGCCCCTTGTTCAAACAGCGAGAAAATGGGCTTTTAAAGCTACTAAAACGTTTTTCTTGCCTCCGTGGTCTTTCAAGGTGTTTTCAATGGGATATTTAGTGTAGTTCAAAGTAAGTGCAATTTAAAATGGAATTATGAGCATGGGTTTTACTGTTAGGTTGTACAATGCCAGTTTTGGATGAAAGCGCATTTCACAATGCAGCCGCTGACGTGACGCGATCGTATTTCATAGCTCACCCACGAACGGTGGCAACGCTCACAAAATGAACTTGGTTTTTATTTTACTTCTTGGTGTGTGCACATTCTACCCGCTCTCTCTTCTTTCAGCTCACGGATGAGAAGGAAAGACTAAAAGGCAAGAGATCTGTGAATTACTCTATCTTCCCCTTGCCTGGATTCCTCATGCTTCCTAGAAGCCATTTCCTTGTCTCTGTGTTCAAAGCCAAGTTCTGGTTTGAATGGAAAATGCGGCCTGTCGAGACTGTCACCTCCTACATTATGCTCACCTTGTATTTGCTTTGAGTTGATCAACTGCCATGTGCCAGGAATCCACTGGATTTCTGTGCTCCTAGGGATGGCAAGTGCTGTATGCAAATGAGGAGGTAAAGAAGGGTGGGTGCCTGGCTGGTGGCTCAGTGGTTAAGGCGCCGGCTTGCAAACCCAAAGGTGGCTGGTTCAATTCCCAGCCAGGGCACATAACCAGGTTGCAAGCCAGGTCTTCGGCCAGGTCCATAGCTGGCGGCAGGTGAAAGGCAACCATACACTGATGTCTCTCTCCCTTGCTGCCTCTTTCTCTTCTCCTCTCTCTGAAAGTAATAAACTAAAAAAAAAAATTAAAAAAAGTGGTGGACAAGTGTCATGTCCAGGTGTGCTATGCTGAGTTCACATGAACACCCCAGCATCCCATTGGGCTTCCGTTGCAAAATATACACATACAGTTATTAAGGTTTTTCAAGACTGATTGGCAGTAGAACTTCAAATCCAACTTGGGGCCCTTTTGACCTCAGAGGTGCCATGTGCTTGCACAGGTTGTACGCACAGGAATTGGACTTGCATGTACCATTGCTTATGTCTGGGTCCCAGATTTGCTGGTGAGATTCTGAGGCAGTGTGGAGTGGGGGTGAGGGCAGCCCTCAGAAACCCCAATTTTCCAACCACTTCGTGTTCCTGTGGCAGAGGGTCCACCCAGCTCAGTTTGAGAAGCACAGCCGCAAAGACAGTAAACTCTGAAGGGAGGAAGAGACCACAGGCCTAGCAGAGAGCTGGGGTGTAATAAATATTTGTTAAGTAAGCGAACGTGCAAATCCATTAAAGAAAGGAAGAAGGTTGGAGAAGCCTGGAGTCATTTGAGAGAGGTGTGAGGGGCAGATGAAGTGTGAACTTCTGTCCAGTCCCATGTACTCCATTTCTTCGTACCTTTGAAATGAATTCCCAGTATTTGTCCCAGAGCTGGGAGCAGAGAAATGCAGCTGAGTGACTGAAGCATGAGTGAGGTCCCTCAGGGCCCAAGGACTCATGGTGCGTTGAGGGCAGAGGGGCATGAGATGTCAGAGTTCTCTCTTAGCCTAGTGGCTCCGAAGTCACTCTTGGGTCCTGAGTGAGACCCTTTTTGTGTGCAAGTCCAGCCAGCCTCTATTTGGGAACTCCCAGAGGAGGGGGAGGGCATCATGGGAAACCCCAGCGTGTGAGGACAGAACAGGGTTTGAGAAAGGAGGCCACCATTTCAGCGCTGGCTCCTCTTCAAGGTCTTCATAGAAGGGCTCCCGGAGCCACCGTCACCTGATCCTGTGCCTCACCAGGGAGAGTCAGGAGCTAAATCCCCATGGAGCTGGCTGACTGGGACACAGAAATGCCACCTGGGTCAAATGCCTGCTCCCTGCCCTCCAGCTGGAAGGCTCCGCTCCCTTCTTGGAACTCCCAGTGCCTTTGATCTGCGTTTCTGCCTCTCAGCCAACCTTGTGACTTGGGCAGTGTTTGCTCTAGTAAGTTGGGCCTGAATGATTTATCTCCCTGCCCCTTTCTCTACTCCCACCCCATGTGCTTACTTAGCACTGAGCTGCTGGGCCTGGCTTATACATGGCACACACGCTGGTGGAACGAAGGCTGGAAGGTCTGCGCTTCTAACACAAGGCGGGTGGGGCTCACTCTATGGCCTCACGCTGCAGCACTCACACACATGCCCACAGGTGACATGGCGTGGAGGCCAGGCGTGTAACCCTTAGCGGGTCAGCTATTTTCTGAGCTGTGCTGAAAGAGGCTTGTTAAGGGCACATCTTGTTCCCAGTCACGCTCCAGATGGGAAGGGACCCAGTCTCCACAAAGAGTAAAGGAGAGACCACAGGAATAGGGCCCATGATGAAACTGGAGCTACTGGGAGGGCGGTGGGGGACCGGGGAGAGCTGAGTCCAATTTCGTCATTTGTCAAATAAGAACAATAATTAGACAACAGGAAAAGGCTGTGGAGGATCTGGTGGCCTCCCATGTCCACTTTTAGCATCCACATGTCCTGGCTCCCTCTGCCCCAGGTCTCCTGCTCCTCCATAGGAATCCGTCCAGCACCGCTCTAGCAGCCCAGACTCGCTCCTTCCCTTCGTTCGGTCTCCAAGCGGAACCACAATAACAGCAACTCATATTCAGTGGGCACTTACCGTGTGCCCTGCACGCTACTGGTAGAGCTCTTTTTGTTTGATCCTTTCCTGGTTGACTCCTCGTGGCAACCTGATGAGGTGGGCGTTTCTATTATTGCCATTCTCTAAATGAGGGAACAGGCTCAGAGAGGTAAAGGAACTTGCCTGAGTCTGCACAGCTGAGTCTGAAAATAGGTTTATCGAATGTTAGGGCCGGTGATTCTCCCCACCACTTCTCCAGCTTCCCAGATTATTTCCCATCTCACATTCCGGAGCTGTAGATCCCTGTTGGTGTCTGACTGGTTGATTTGAAAGCTGTTCAGAGGTAAGGGGCCTGACTCATACCCTGCCTTTGGTATTTTAACAACCTCTTGGGTGTGTGGCCTTACTGGAGTGTTGGGATGACCTCCCAAGGGCTCTTGCTGTTAGATGAGTCCTTCCCCACATTCTCCCTATTTTCTCCTTCTAGAAGCCCCACCCATCTTAGGCCCCCATCTCTGAGACCCCAGTACCACGCAGCAGGTCTGGGGGTGGTGGGATATAGGCCGTGTGCCATTTCCCCTGACTCTGGGGGCCCAGTACAGGTGCTGAGATCTGTATCAGCTGCCGGTTGCCTCTGGAGACAGAGCCAAGTTGGACATAAGGCATCACTCTGGCTTCCAGACCCATGGAATCTTCTGGCCGCTTTGGCAATCGGATTCACACCCTCTCCCAGATGACCGATGAGTAAAGGCCAGGGGGTCAGTGTCTGCAGGTGGTAAGGCTTGGGATCTTTGGGGCTTGGGGCTTCCAGGGTTGACCTCACAGAACAGCTTCCTCTGGCTCCAGAGAGCAGCTGTGGGCACTGGCTGGAGACGGTATTTCCTTCACCTTAATTTGCTGGGCAGCCACATGGACAGGCACGTGAACCCTTAGCCTGCAGCTCCATTGGGGACTAGCTGTGTCTGATTGGGCAAATCTCGTCATGGTTTTTTCATCTGTAAGGATGTAAGTCCACAGGGGGGCTGCAAAAAATTCTTGTGAGATAAACACATGTTATGAGTGGGAAATGATTTCAATGTAAATGAATGTAAATGAAGTAGCCATTGGCTATAGGGTCGTGGATAAGACTCCCAAGTGGTCATTTGAGGGCTTCTACCCAGAGGAAAAGGCAGTTTAATAGAAATATATTAAAAAATAATTATTAAGTTATCAGTAAACCCTGGTAAGATCCTAGTATGGAGCAGTTAAGAACAAATGACCCACTCATGGATTGTATTTGGCCCATACTATATTTTAAGGGATAAACACATTTTTTTAAAGCCTAAGTAAGGTATTATGCCTTGATAAAAGGTAAACATTTATATGGATAATGCAAAATAGAGTTGATGCAGCTCTGGTCTCTGGTGGAAATTCACATATCTTCTCGTTTCCTCGTGGATCTTAATTAAGTGACCTTGGAATAAAAGTACTGTCATCTGGCTTCTGTGAAAGCATGTGAACAGGGAATGAATGAACCTTGGGACCATGATGGGTCTGGCTTGTGGCCAGCAGTGTTCCCCAGAATGTTCTTTGTTCTGTTCCATTGATCTTTGTACCTATTCTTATGCCAGTATCCAGGCTGCCTTGATTACAGTGGCCTTGTAGTATAGTTTCCTATCAGGTATTATGGTCCCTCCTACTTTGTTCTTCTTTCTTTGGGTTGCTGAGGCTCTTTGGGGTCTTTTTTGGTTCCATATAAATTTTGAACATTTGTTCTAGATCTGTGAAGTATGCTATTGATATTTTAATAAGAATTGCATTGAATCTATAGGTGTAGTATGCACATTTTAATGATCATTCTTCCAATTCATAAACATGGTACATATGTCCATTTCCTTAATTTCTTCCTTCAGTGTTCTGTAGTTCTCTGAGTACAGGTTTTTTACATTCTTGGTTAAATTTATTCCAAGGTACTTTATTTTTTATCCACTCATCTACTGATGGACACTGGGGCTACTTTCAAATCTTGGCTATTGTAAATAATACTATAATGAAATAAGGGTACATATATTCTTTTAAATTAGTATTTTGGGGTTCTTTGAATTTATGAGATCTGTGCAGAAAGTATCCAGCCATGCATCATGACAAATGGATACATTTGTTGAAGAAGATACAAGATACAAGCAACATTGTACTTAGGACAATGGAATTTTAGTTCCCTTCAAAGTAGGAACCTTGGGACCTCACACAGTTCTGCTAGCATCTTCCTTTGTTGAAATCACCATCAGCTGCACCATTGTATGTGTATGTCTCTATAGGTTAGTTTAAATTTCTTAAACTATTATGTAAATGGAATAATAATTCTTTATGTATACTCTATTCTTTCACTCAGCATACTTATTTTGGGATTCGTAAGTGTTGTAAGGCATGCCACTAGTTAAGTCCCTGTAATTTCTTGTTTGTGTGCCATTGTACAGATGTATCACAGTTTACCCATTCACCTGTTGAAGGATTGTTTCAAGTTTTTGGTTATTACATACAACGCTGCTATGAAAATTTAATGTGTGAGTCTTTGGATGGGTATATGTTTTTGCTTTCCTTGGATAAATACCCAAGGATAGAATGACTGGATTGTATTGCAGGGATATGTTTAATTTTTAAAGAAACTGCCAGTAGCTCTTTGTGAAAGTTTCAGTTCCCTCACATCCTCACCAACACTTGCATTGGTTAATCATCTTAATTTTAGTTGTTTAATGTGTTATAAGGTGTACTGAGGCATGCTAAAATTGTTAAGAGTGTATTTGAGAAAAACTTAATTTGAATTGAGCAGCACCAAACTGGAAATGGTTCGGAACACTATTGACAGGTGGTTGGAGGAAAGACTTTCTATTATAGCGAAAGGTGGAAACCAAGTAAGGAAATTATTGTTGGCTGTAGCTTAAAGGCTGGTTGGCTGTTTGTGATTGTCCTTAGGTTTCAATTTCATAACCTTGAGGCATTTATGGGCTTAGGTTTTGGTTTGCTTACATAGGCCACCATGCTTTAGAGTCACCTTGTTCTAATGGCCTCCTTGTTTAAATCATTTAATACGTGGTATGTCATGGTGGTTTGAATTTGTACTTCTCTATTGACTAACGATGGTGGACTTCCTTTCATGTGCTTATTTGTCCCTGATGTATCTTCGTTGGAGGAAGTGTCTTTGAATCCTTTGCCGGTTTTATTTTTTGGGTTTTTTAATTTTCATATTATTGAGTTTGTAGAGCTCTCCATATAAACCTGTGTTGAAGTCCTTTATCAGCTGTATGATTTGCAAGTATTTTCTCTGTGTATATGGCTTATCCTTTTCTTTTGATTTTGAAGAGTAGGTGTTTTAATTTCTATAAAGTTGAGTGTATCAAATTGTTCTTTTACCACTTGCACTTTTGAAATTGCCTGCAGGAAATCATACTCTTTTCCCTTATGTTTTGTATACATATATGGTTTTATAGTTTTTACAGTTAGGTCTATAATTCATTTTAAGTTAATTTTTTAATATGGTGTGAAGTGCTATTTCTGGTGTTCTTTATTCTTTTGTGAGATCCATTTTCCATCTGGCTTCCTTTTTCTTCTACCTGATGGATTTTCAAAAACATTTTTTTCTTGTGTGAATCTGCTGGGGATGGATTTTTCAGCTTTTTATGCCTGAAAACATCTTTATTTCCCCCTTTTTAAAGGAAGATTTTCCCTAGGTATTGAATTCCAGTTTTTTCTTTCAGTCCTTTAGAGATATCATTTCATTCTATGGTCTTCTCATTTGAACTGTTTTGAATGAAACATCTGCTCATATTTTGAACTTTGTTCCTTGGTTTATAATGTATCTTTTTCCCTGAATGCTTTCAAAATTATCTTTTTATTACTGGTTTTGAGCAATTTAATTATGTGGTGTGATTTTTTTCACATTTGTTTTGCTTGACATTCATTGAACTTCCTGGATTTGTAGATACATAATTTTATTAAGTTTGAAACAATTTTAGCTAGTATTTCTTAAAATACTTTTGTCCTATCCCCAACCCCAATTTTATGACTCCAATTATACATATATTATTAGGGTGCTTGAAGTTGTCCCATTGCTCACTGATGCTCTGTTCATTTTCTACGAAATTCTTTTATCTATTAGTGGTTTTTTTTTTTTTTAATAATTTCATAGTTCCTATTGCTTTGTCTTCAAGTTTATTAATCTTTTCTTCTGAAAAACCTGATTTCCCATTATTCTAATGAAGAATAATTTCCCATTATTCTATTTTTACCTCTAACATTATAGTTGTAGCTTTCATCTTTAGCAGTTTAGTTGAGTTTTTTCAAATATCTTGCATATTTCCACTAACTCTTTAACATATAGAAAACAGCTATCATAACTATGTCAGTTTCCTTGGCTGCTAATTCTAACATCTGCGTCAGTTCCAGACTGGTTTTGATAGATTGATCTTCTCATTATGGGTAGTATTTTTTTTGCTCTTTTGAATGAGTGGCGATTTTTGATTGGAAGCTATCTTAGCTGGATTTAGAAGTCATCTCCAATCATTACTTCGTTGGAGTCTCTGAACCAACAACTCAGCTATGGGAATCTAGTAGTCAGAATGTTGAATCATGTCTTTGGTAGTGTTTTGTTTGTGCACAGTGTTTTAAAAATGATCTTAGATGTTTCTCACACTTAAAATGAAGAGATCTCATGCAAAAGTCATGGATTCGTTTAATTAATTTTTTTAAGAGCAGGATATCTTGCAGGGTGGCTGCCATTCCCACTGGAAACAAACAGCTGGAAAGTGGCTTCTCTGTGTAGATGGATGGAAGATCTCTATGGCCCCTCAACTACATCTCCAAATGTAGGCGTTTTTTAAAAAGATTTTATTTATTATTTTTAGAGAGAGGGGAAGGGAGAGAGGCAGAGAGGGCGAGAAACATCAATGTGTGGTTGCCTTTCACCTGCCTCCAGCTACAGAGCTGGCAGGAGACCTGGCTTGCAACCTCGTTATGTGCCCTGGCTGGGAATCGAACCAGCAACCTTTGGGTTTGCAGGCCAATACCTTATCCACTGTGCTACCAGTCAGGGCTTAGGCATTTTAATTTGAGCATCTGTCATTTAAGATTAGGTCTTGAGAAGCAGCCCCTGAGACACATATTGGTGTACAATTGGTGTGCTAATAAAGGGCTCCTAGGAGAAGTGCCAGTGGGAGAAACGTGCAGGATGGAGAAGGGGCCAGGGTCAGGCCAGTTTGGGATTTCAGGTAAAGACACAGAGGAGAACATCAGCTGCATCCTGCCAGGGAATGAGGGAATGAGAATTATGCCTCAGAGTATGTCCCAACTAAAGGTCAAGGACCCAAACATTCCAACTCCTTCCACAGTTAGCAGGTAGTGCCCCCCACACCACCGCAAGGTGGGAAGATTGGAAGGGCAATAGGGCTGTCACTTGTATCGTCAGTTCCATGCTCTCCTGGCTGTTTCAAGGAGGCTGTGCAGGGCACCTCCTGGGAGCCTCCGTGGTCCTGGCTGGGATGGAGGACTGGAGAGGATTCTGTGCCCATAAGATTAAAATCATGAAAGAACATCCTGATGATGCCACAGCGTTCTCATCTCAAGACTTTATTGGTGGGAAGATCAACTGAGATCACTAGTGGAGGTTCATTTTACAGTCAAGGAAAATTGGGCGCAATGTGGGGAGGGGACTTACTCAAGGACTGCTATCTCCCCTTGTTGGAAAGCCTTGCTTATGTCACCTGTCACATTCCTTATTTTGAGGGGAGATCATCCAGATTTAGTGTGATGCAGTCCCCAGGAATCGCTAGGGAGGAAACCTAGTGGCCTCTCATTCATTTATTCACGCATTCATCATTCAGTCACTTAAAAACATTGAGACAGCAATATGTTCTGAAGAACTGTTTGAATGAGTGACATCAGTTCTTAGGAGGAAATCGGGCAGTCATCTGTTGTTCCAAATTCCTTCAAATGCTGCAACTGGAGGATTCAAACCTGAGTCCTCCAATCTGCCCAAGGAGGAACCCTTCTGTTCCCTCATTACAACCTGAGAGACTTGAGCTTGGACATTCACAGTCTTTCCTCTGACTTGCGGGGCATGTCTGCATCTTCTCTGTCTCTCAATCTTCACTTTCCTTCATGAGAGCCGAAGCCATGAAGGTAGGAAACAAGAGGCCGGACACTGGCTGCCACGGGTGCTTAGGAAGGTATGAGCAGAGGGAAATAAAAAAAAAACAAGGCAGCCTTTTGTTAGGCCATCCCAACCTCCCCAAAGCCTTGGAGGTAAGTGTCAATAACACCCTCCATTTTGGGGCTCTGAGCTCTGAGGAATGGGCTGCTTGGGGATCACAGGGAGAGGCTGGAGGTGGGTTGGGGGCAGGCCAGAGAAATAAAAGATGCAGCAGTCGGGTAAGGGGTGCTGATGCTCTGTCATTGTCCAGCTTTAAGCCTGTTGCTTGAGCTAAGAACTGGAGGAGGGGTAAAGAGAGGGGAGAGGAAAGGAGAAGGGAGAAGGGAGGAAGCAAGAAAGAGAGAGGGAAAGAGGAAGAGAAATAGGAGGAAAAGAAAGAGGGAGAGAAAGAAGACACAGAGGGAAAGAAATCAGGAGACAGAACAGAGAAAGCATGAAAAAAGAGGAGAGACAGAGAGAGAATGCATGTGTATGGGGGTGGAGGAGGATGCTGCAGGGTGGGGGTGCCCTGGTTTGGAAATTCTGGGGGTGCTGCAATTCTGGAGTGCGGTGAAATGGCCTCTGGGTCTCAGGAAGCTCACAGCAGGCCCATGCCAGGCCATAATAACAGCTTCTCAGTAGCTCTAACCTGCTCTGGCCTCTCAACTCCTAGGAACGCTAAATTCACACAGGCGTAAAATGTAGCCCTGCTTCAGCTTGCGCGGCCTAATAGCTACTGTTGTGTTTGCACTGCACCCGCAAGCATCGCGGGCAATTAAGGAAGTTGTCCATTGCCATGTGGGCTGCCATTTACGGGTTGGGGCCTGGAGCCCTCTGATGAGACACAAATGAGCAGGGGGAGGAGTGTTGTTTCCCAGGAGAGGGACTCCTGCCATTAATTGGCAGATCCCAGAGGGAAGCAAACAAAGGACCCTGTGGGCTCCCAGAAACGGGGGCGGAGATGGCGCCTACAAAGAGCCTTGTTTTGCAAAGGGCATGTGCACACGCAGAGGCACATCTTCTCACAGGCCGGCGTGTACTTACACACACACACGCATGCAACCCTACCGTGAACACAGGCCTGACGATACGTTGGGGTGAAATATATGTGGAGCATGCACACGCTGGCACACATGTGCACATGTATAGCAACTTCATGCACACGCTGGCTAGCCAGTGCACACACTTGTGGGCTCACATAGGCATCTGTACCAAGTTAATGTGTTACAGGTATATTTATTTATGTAAACGCACACTCACACATTGGCAGGCCCTCTTACAAACACAAAAGTGTGCTCCGATGCACATGGATAAATGCAGTCTCATGTGCTATGTGTGCGTGTGTGCACAGATACACATGTATACACGCACATTCTAATCTTGGATCCAAAATCCAAATGCAAGACCGTTCTGAGGACCTTTGAAATAAGGGTCTGAGACTTTTACGCAGTGGAAGAAAGAGAAGAGTTGGAAGAGAATTGCCCTTTCTTTGTTCTGCTTTGAGTCATGGCCAAAATCGTTTAGGGGATTGAAATCTAATTGTTGGTGGACGGCATCTTTCCAGGACCCTGCCACCAGCCACTTGACCTTGTTGCCACGGAGGCCATGCTGATGACTGTTAAGCTTTTAGAGTCGGAAATTTCAAAATATTCTTGATGCCATGAAAACAGAGCTTACACTCCCCACTTCCCCGAAGTGTCCCCCCTTCCCCAGCCTGCCCAGAGTCAGGGACCAGATGGAATGAGTAGAGGGTTGTGTACTGTGACTTGGCAATTTTGATTTTCTCATTTTCGAAACCGGGTTTAGAAGTGTTTTCATCCTTTTCTGAGGTTTGGGTTTTATTCTCTGCCTCCCTCACCCCTATTTCCCACACTGTTATTAGGGAAGGAAAATTGGAGACTCTATCCATTTTGAGAAGGTCTCCCAGAATAATTGTGCCGTGACACGCGGGAAGTGCAAATGAAAAACAGGAAGCCAAGCTGCAAGGGTTTGCTTGAAACTGGCAAATTCACAGCAAAGTTTTCAGCCAGAAAATCCACAGATGGCAGCCATTTCCCACAACACCACTTCCCTCCACGTCTGGTTAAGAAGAGGGGCTGCCATTGGCCTGGCCTGTCTCCTGTGGTGGGGGTGGTGAGCTTCCCCATTAGACCCCAAGACCAAGTTCAGTGCATTTGTTGTTTGCTCCACGTGGCGAATTTCTGGAAGCCAGCAGCTTCTGTCCACCCTCCCGCTGCTTTGGCCCATGGAGCAAGGGCTCTACTGGAAACCAGCCAAGGACGTTTCTTTTCTTTCTTTTTTTTTGGAGGCTTTGGCAGTTTGGATTTGGGTCAGAAGTGACTTCAAGAAGCCTAATTGACTTCCGTTATTTTCATTGTGCTCTTAGCACCCTTCACACTTCAATCTTTTGATTTCTCTTAATTGGCAATGAAATGTGCTGGGAATATAGGACTATTTGAGTGCTGGGGCTGTAAGAGTCCCCGGTGAGGTGACATGGTGATACCAAAGAATGCTGACACCAACTACAAAAGGGGTTCTTCTGTAGCTGCAGGGCCTGGCACTGTGTGGGAAAGAAGTAGTGGTGAATATCATAGGTACGTTTCCTCTAAGCGGGGGTTAGTTTGTATGACTTCCCCCAGAGCTGTCCTGATGCTTAGAGCCAATGATAAATAGCTGTTTCAATATTTCAAGGCCTATCCCCTGAACTAGGAATCAGGATTATTCTACATAGCTCTAGAGAGCGGTTATGGGGTATGTCATTTTACCTTCTTCTGCAAAACAAGGCACCCCCAAAGTTAGTGACTTTAAACGGCAATGACTTATTTAAGCCCATAATTCTGAGGACATGCAATTTGGGTTGGGCTCAGCAAGGCGGTTCTGCTGATCTGAGCCAGCTCGGCTGATCTGGGCTGGGGCTTAACTGCTGCATCTAGGGTCAGTCGGCAGGTTGGCTGTGGCCTGGCTGGTCTAGGATGGCCCAAGCTGGGATGACACAGCTCTTCTCATGTGTTTGCTCATTCTCAGTAGGCTACCCTCATCTTGTTCTCATGGTAGTGACAGGGTTCCATGAAATCTAGGTTCTGTGATGACATACTATCACTTTTGCTGCATTCTATTGGTTAAAATAAGTCATTAAATTAATCCTGCAAAGTCATGTGCAAAGTGTGTGGAAACCAGGAGAAGGGAAGGATGCTGGCCATTTTTACAGTCTGCCACCTGGAGGGTAGATTTTTGACCTGATATTCTGAAGCACATTCTAATGAGTTGGACAGACAGATGTGTCTGCCACAGTTCTGCTCTGGAGGAAGGAATACCTCTCAGGTATTGGCACCACCTGATCTCCAAAACCCCTTTCAATTCCAAGTACTTATCTACCAGGAGCTTATCTGGAACAACCCAGAGTAGAACATTTTTATATTTGAAATCAGAGGAACTGGAATTCCTAATAGCCCCAATGTTGGCTGACCATATCCTCTCACCACTCCCAACCCTCTGCCCCAATGCTGATCAGATGCCTCTTTTTCTTTTTCACCCATCCCTACACCCTCCAGTCCCAGCCACCTGCCTGGCCTCTGGCTGGGGGAAGGAAGCAGAAGAGAATGGACAAAGCGTCCAATTATTCTGGGAGACCTTCTCAAAATGGATATAGTCTCCAATTTTCCTTCCCTAATAACAGTGTGGGAAACAGGGGTGAGGGAGGCAGAGAGTAAAACCCCAAAACAAAGGTTGCTGGGCTCTACCTTTGTGTTATGGTCTTTAAAGAATGATGTGTGTCAGGGAGGAAAAAAAGAAAGAGCTCGTGCATACTTTTCAAAGCAATGCACACGTGCCGAGAGCGGAAAATAAAAGAAGCCAACAACCCAGCCCAAAGTTGGTTTGCAAGGAGGGAGATGTAAACTTGGTCCAGAGCTGGAGCGAGGGCAGGAAGTGGGTTTGGCCTTCACGAGGGCCATATGCTGCATGGAAAACCACCCTGCGCCTGGGCTCCCTGTCTTCTTAATTCCCCTCAGCCTCCGGCCCCTCCTGACCCTGGGAACAATGCAGCTCTGTGCTGAACGGTTTCCAGCCTGAGCGTGGAGACTGTGCCTTTTGTGATGGCCTGGGAGAGGAAGAATGGAGAAGCTGGTTTGGGTGTCTGCGTGTGTGAATCACTCACGTCACATGGCCGGCCGTCTGCAGCAGCTCCCCAGGTCCGCACAAGGCCACATGGGGAGTGTGGCCTGAGCCCACCCTGGAGGTGGGTCAGCCAGCTGCAGGGTGCCCTGCTCTGAACCACACAGCACAGAGTGGGGGCGGGGGAAGGGCTGTACAGCAAAAAACAAAAAACAAAAAACGGTTGTGTTCACTCTCATGGTGTCACGATGCAGGCTTGGATCTCTTCCTCCTAATGCCAGGTCAGTTATGGAGCCTGTGCCTGATGTCCCTGAGAGTCACAGGATTTCTGGTTTGTCCCTGAAGTCTGCAGGGCCCTGGCTCATTCCTTGATTCAGGCAGACCATGACTCCTTCAGCTCAGGGGTCTTTAGAGTATGGAGAAACCACCGTATTCTGGAGCATTTGGTGAGTTGGCAGGAGCTGGGGGCTGCTCTCTTTCCCAGAACCTTCAAAACCCTGGCTTTGGAGTTAGAAATGCTAGGCCTGCCTATGGGCTTTTCTGAGGGCAGGTGAGCATGCGAGCAGGAGGAAGATCTGGGTGAGGCAGAAGCGGCCCCTAAGGGTGCGGGCCATTCCCTGTCCCTCTTTCGGCTTGGAGAGGGCTTGCAGCTGTGTGTAGGTAGGAGAATCCATCCCAAGACGCTAGCCAGGCCCCCTGAATTAAATCGGCAGACCCAGCTCAGCCTAGGTGTCTTCTCTCTGGTGCCCTGCAGAGGGCAGTGTGGTACTGTGGGCCGGACTTTGCTGCATCATCAACCTTTTCTTTCCACTTCACTGCCTTCTTCATCTTCTCGACCCAGAGCTACTTAGACACAACCGGCGCCCTGCATGACTGATGTGGGTTTAGCCTGGTGGTCTGGGCCCCTTTGCTGGCAGATGCCCCCCAGCCTTGGATCAGCTGGGAGAACATGCTTACCTCTCCCCTCAGCCTGTTTCCTTGTCCCTGCTCCCAGCTGCAGTGACAAAGACTTAAAAGTGGCTGTGCTGATGGGCAGAATTTGGCTGCACAGGTAGAGCCTTCTGATTTTCAAGAGGTGTTCTCATCTATTCACAACAGATCTTAGGGGTGGGTGGGACCCTCCATTTTATGAAAGAGAAATAAGTCCCAAGAGAGGTGAAGTGATGGGCCAGCGTGGCCCAGTTGGTCAGAGGCTAAAGTGGGGACTCTGGTCTTCTAACCCTTGGTCTAGTGCTCATCCACCCTTTGTGGTGCACCTGAGAGTCAACCAACACTCCCCACAGTGGACCTGTGTGCCTTTGTGGTTGTTTCCTCCCAAGTAACAAGTGGGAAGATGCCTCTGTCCTCTCCTAGATTCTTGCACTGCTCCCTGCTCAATTTATGATCTTGGGTAAGTCACCTACCCTCTCTGGGATTTGCTTTTTCCATCAGGGAAAGTAAGAGTGTCCGATCAGACGGTCTTCAAGGTGAAGACTTCAAGACTTAGAACCTTGACCTTTTGTGGTTCCATGTTTGAGCTGTGTCCCCAATTACAAGTTAGCAGACAGAATTGAAGAATAAAATCTTGGAGAGCAGTATGGTGGAGACACTATGTGAATTTGAATTACAAGTCTGGTCGAACTTTTTACATTTCAACTGGTTGTTTCCATGCAGTGAATGCAACCTTTGCCTCCCAAGGCTTAGGAGAGTCAACTAAACCCACGTGGGCATCCATTCTGCTGATGAGTGGCACAGTCAATGGTGCTAGTGAACACGGATGACAGTAACTGTGTCCAGGGCAGTTCCACACTCGGACGCTCACTGTCAGATACTGCGGGAGGTAGCACATTCTTACAGGGGTCTCATACTTTCTTCTTAGCCTCTTCAGCAGCCATGCATAGCCCCAGCAGTGTGGAAGTGGCCCAACTCTATTTCTGTGGCTGCCTCAGAAGATCTACTTTTTGCCAAGAGGTGGACATGAGACAGAGAGGCAAACTCTCTAAGGCATACCCAGGGTCACACCTAGGAGATATACTTGGAGTATGTGGTATGGGGCAGGAGTGGAAAGAGAGAGCGATGGAAATAGAGCCTGAGGTCAGGGTTTTTTCAGTAACATCACCAACCACCATTACCTGAAGACTAAGTCAACCAGGTGTTACTATCAATATTTCCATTTTACCGATGAAGAAACTGAAGCCTAGAGAGGCCGATTAACTGGTCCAAGGTCTCACAACCCATGAGAGGTAGTTAGGATTGCAAAGCACACATTCTTCATCACTCCTAGGTCATGAGTATCTTCCTGGGATGGGGTTATTTTCCTAGTCTCTGGACTAGAAATTAGGACACACCATCTGGAAAGTATGAATGAGTCTGTGAGAATCTGAGGAAGAACCTCTGCTATTATCTGTCTATCTATCTATCTATCTATCTATCTATCTATCTATCTATCTCTATTATCTGTCATCCATCAGTCTCTCATCAGGTAAAAAGTATAAAAGGACCTGAATCTGGTTATGATTTCTACATCCATATTCACACTTTCTTCTAATAGCCCTACAGGGTAGGAAGGGTTGGTATCCTTGAGGTAAGGAAGCTGAGACCTGGTTGAAGGTCAGTGACTTGTTCAAGGCTTCACAGCTGGTTGGTAACTGGCCTGGGATAAGAACCCAAGTCTTCTGACGTCCAGTTATTGTGTCCTATCTACAATAATTAGGCCTCTCGGAAGAGAACACTGGGTTGGCCAATGGGACCAGAGGTGGTAGCTTTCCAGCTATTGGCCTCTGGGTACTTTTAGTTCTTGGGAGTTTTGTGCTCATCTGTGCCCTGAGAATCAGCTCTGTCTTCTCCCAGGAACAGCCCAGGGGGCTCACGCACAGAATATCAGTCCTATGCAGATTTGGATGGGAGGTTTTGTAGGATTCATCCTCTGCTTAGGTGAGGTGTGGGATTGCATGCACTGTCACATGCAATCCCACAAAAACTACAACATGATTCAAGTGGGAGTGCAAAGTTTAGTGTTTCAAATTAGAGTTGCCCACCAAGCCATGGGTGCAGCCCGGCAGCTTAAGACAGGGTGAGCCCATGGAAGAGAGACTCAGCTGAGGGTTTATGGAATTTATGTGGGACTTTTTACCACATAGGCATAGAGCTGCTTGGATTTATGCGAAATGACTCCACCCAGTCTGCGTGGCTTAAGAGAAGTCATTTTTGAAGGCAAGGGTCTAGACCTTGTGATTTTCAGAGAGTATTTTCTCCTGACATTTTTCCTTCCTCTGCTTAGTTTTGTTTTTCTTCTTAAAAACTGCCATGGTTAAATGCCTATAATGTAAAACTTCAACTAGTTACCTCAACAATAAGTCTGCCTTTTTAAGCTTATTTCTGCTATTCCCTTCCTCAGGCTCGATCACCCTCTTGCTTCTATTTTTCTATCCCCATTGGAAGACTGTGTGATCTTGTTAAGTCCCTTGTGATGCAGGTTGTCATTGCTAGAGCATGGGCTGAATTTTCAACAGATCTAAGTTCAAATCTCAGCAGGCAGGCTCCAGCCAGCTTTGTGAACCTGGGCAAATCACTAAGTCTTTCTGAACCTTTAGTCCCCTGAAAGATGGGGATAATGATATCTAACTCACCTCATTGTTAATGGAGATCTAAGGAGGACTTGTAAGTCCTTGGAACATAGAGGATCTCAGAATTTGCTAGAATGAGACAGTTTGGTGAGTGAGGAAGGGAAAACCTACTGAATGTAGAGAAAACAAGATTTCTGAGCTTGCTTTTAGTCCCAAAGTAATTGAGCTCCTTCAACAGGATGTGTGAATTGGTAGATTAGCAGATGTGGCTCTGGGGCATTTGTAGTCAGTGGCTGTCCCAGAATGTGGTGGTTATGGAGTAGATATAGGTGTGTAGGATAAAGGAGGTTCTGAGAAGGCTCCCAGAGTTGGGGATTTGGGATGATTCAAGCACCTTAGTTAGAAGGAAGCCGGAGAACTGCTCTGCTCTGTGGGATGGCCTGAGGAAGAACTGGAAGGCTGGAGAATAGAGTTGTGTCTACTCTCCACACTTGTCTTTGTAGGAGTAGAGGTGGTATTTTATGGTCCTTTAAAATAAATTCAAAGGTGGCAGAAGGCAGGAGATGGAGTGCTTTGAAGCTGCATCAGTAGAAGCTTTCATGTAGGTTGAAATAGGCTTTGGCTGATGGCAGAGAGCTGAGCCAAATATGAGAAGGGTGGGATAAAGGGAGGTGGGTGGGATGATAGAATTCTACTGGTTTTTGCTTATAAGAGCTCACCCACCCTGGAGAACATCTTAAGATATCTTATTTGTTTAATTTTTTCATTGCTTTGATGTCTCAGACAGCAGCCCTCAAAGCAGCATACCAGACTCAGCTCAGCCTCGATAAACACTTAGCACCAGATGATCTGTGTCTCGGGGTCACATCCCTGCTGAGCCCTGCTGCCCAGGAAGAGGAACAATTGGAAGTACTGAAGAAGTCACTCTGGGTGTGAGTGCCACGGGGATCATCGGAGAGGGTCCCCATTGGTATGGCAGGGTCAGGTTAGGCTTCTGGCAAAGATAAGGTGCTGGTTTTCTTACCCTCAGCAACATCTGGTGGCCATGACCTTCTCATAGCCTCCTGGAGGAAAGCAGTTACGGAAAGGAGAACAAATGATCGGTGTCTCATATTAGCATCTCATGTTCCTGTATGATTCCATGATTTCTAAGCAACTTACTCTAATTCAGATGGGCCTGAGATGGACTTGAACCCCCCTCAGAAGTCCTGTAAGCATTGGAGTACCTTCACTGTTGCACAGAACTGGAAAGGGACTCTGGGTATTGTCTCCTCACAGTTTTCTTCTTTCTTATCTGGTGCAACAAGAAGTTTGGACCCCTTTGGGTTCTTGTTTGAAAATTCACTCAACTATACTAAAAGTGAATGGTGTTACTTCAAATCTTACCAAGTGGTGAAAGGGTAAAGGGTATGAGATTGGAATTAGAGGACCTAGATTCAAGTTCTGGCTTAATCACAGTAGTCTGAGCTTTAGTTTTTTTTTTTTTTTTCCTTTCAAAAGATTTTATTTTACTATTTTTAGAAAGAGGGGAAGGGAGAGAGGCAGAGAGGGAGAGAGACATCAACATATGGTTGTGTTTCACCTGCCTCCAGGCACAGACCTGACTGGAGACCTGGTCTGCAACCTGGTTATGTGCCCTGGCTGGGGAATTGAACCTGTGACCTTTGGGTTCGCAGGCCGGCGCCTTATCCACTGTGCTACCAGCCAGGGCTGAGCTTTAGTTTATTCACCCGTAGGGTGGAGAAAATAATGAAATCTACCTTAATAGTTTGTTGTGAGAATTAAAAGAGGTTATGCATGTAAAATGTAAAAAAACCCAACCCCACCCCCAAAACCAAAAACCAAAACCCAAACATACAAAAAAAGGAAATCACAAACCCAAAAGCATTTCAAACTGTCATCATTTCTTTCACTTGGGTCCCAACAAGTCTTGAGTATTTTGGGGTTGGGAGCCTAGTTGTGTTGTAAACAGAGTTGCTAATCAATGGAAGGGCTGGGGTCTTGAGTTGGGTAAGGACCCAGCATCATTCCATCCCTCTGAGAACCTCCAACATTTCTCTTGGGTGGTTTTCTGCAGACTCAGCAAATACAACTCTGTTCATGCACACACCATCTGCAAGTTAAACATACACGTCATTTGAACAGGGGACATCATGTTAGAAATGGACATTACGGGACTGACCAGGGCCTCCATGTTGGATGACACAGAAAGAGTTCTTGGTTCCAGGTGCTAACCGACAAAAGTCCCAGGACATTGTCTGAACCAAAATCACCTTCCAACCTCCTTTTCTTTCCTTAGGGTTTTCTTTTCTTTTCTTTTTTTTCTGTGTTACTTCCTACTCTTGCTCATTTACCCAAATGGACTCTTGTTTCCTTCCTAGTCTATTTTTTCCATTAACTGACAAAGATTAAGTTTGACTTATCTCACAAACACAACCAATAAAAAGGAATTCTCATGATTCTCCTAGTGATGCAAATGAAAGTGGTTATCAGTAAACTTGCATATAGTTAAGAAGTAAGGAAAAGAGTGACAGTACTCAAAATACTAAGAGTTGGGAGAACAGGCAGTCATGACTTGGTGGAATTGTAATTTGGTGGAAACTGACTGGAAGGCAATTTGGCATATGAATAAAAAAATAATAAAACACATGTTATTTTTACATCTAGAAATATATCCTAAGAAAATGAGAAGGCAAATCTATGTAGTTGTATATGCTAAATGGTGAGCTTTTATAGTGTTGTTTATAATATCAAAAATTTGAACCAGTAAATATTAAATAACAGAGATTTATTAAATCGATTATGGAATGTCCATATGATAATATGCAACATAGCCATTTAACATGGCAATTGGGTTAGAAGTTATTGCTAAAATCAAGAGGGAAAAGAATTACAAAATATGTTTCTATTTTTATAAAACACAGCCTTAATAAATATAGAGAAAATATCTGGAACTTATGCACATCTTATTGGAGGGAAAATAAACTGGTGGGATTTGTAAAAAGTATTTCAAATTAACTGAATTTTAATATTTTCCTAAAAATAGATATTGCTTCTTTAAAAAAGAAATCAATAATATTTTAAAGAGTCAAGACCATTAACACAGACTTAATAAGTGCTGAGCTGACATTTCCATAAGAATCTCAGTCTTTATCTTTCCCTTTAGTCTAGATATGCTTCCTAGGATACTATAGACATAAAACACAAATAATTAGTTCCTAAGCAATGGTATTGATTGATCATGTGCCGAACTACTAATATGCCAATGATAATATTTCCTACTGTTTTTTGTTGACTGAATTTCTCCTCCATTTGGGCTAAAAGAAAGCTGAAGAGGTGCTCCTAGTCCTGCTTTAATGTTGCAAGATGGTTCTTTCCAGCTGCAGCTTTGGAGAGGAAACCAACATTGGAACCCCATCCAGGAGGCAGCTGTATGCATCTCAACCAGTCTGGCTGGAAGGAACCACTCTTGGAAAATGATAGAAGGGTAGAAGCGCATTCCTGGTCTCTGCCTTCTACCCAGCCCTGCCACCCTGGCCCCATTTCCCTTGGCTCCTTTTGAGCCCTGTTCTTGGAATGCTTTTAGAATTAGGTTTGGGGCATCTGCAGCTTAGTGTTTTTTCCCAAAGGGAGTTTAACTTTGAGAAATGAGCCAGCATGCAGAGCCTGGAACTGTGAGTGAAGGCTCAAGGCCTAGGATGGGGCATTTTGATTTCTGGCTTGGTTGGACATGTTCTCCAGAGCAGGTAGAATTGTCTTGTTGAAACAGGAAGATGCACTAGTGTGGGGTTTCTGGGCTGGTGTGAGAATGGAACCTATTCTCTGGCTAGAGATCCAAGGAAAATTACACTGGAAAATGTTAAACGGATGCACTTTTTCAGGAGGTATTACCTTCAACTCCACTGGCTCCAGAAAGGCAAGAACATCCACAACTGACTCCACAGTTTTCTTCTTCCTCCTTCATTCAGTCTGTTCACAAACCTGTTCCCACTTGGCTGTGTCCTTGACTGTCTTTCTCACCATCGTAGTCCCAACACCTAAAACAATTCTTGCCTCTGATGGAGGATTAGATAAACTTGGCTTTGGGAAAGAGGGACCTGGAAGACAACATGGAGAATAGGAAAAAAAAAAAAATCCTGCCTTTGGATCAGACGGGCCTCGATTTGCTCAGTTAACAGCCTAGCTTTCCTTTTTACTTACAGTATAGCTTTGGGCAAACAGCTGGCGTAGAGCTGGAGCGTTCCTGGCTGCAAGTACAGAATCCCAACTTAAACTGCCCAAGGGAACACCAAAGAGAATATACCGGATCACGTTTCTGAGAATGATGACATGGAGCATCAGGCATGTCTGATTCGAGAGGGTCAGCACTCTTATTAGTCTGCTTTTGTTTTTCTGCTTGTTTTAATTTTGGTGGTTTGGTCTAAAAGTCCTCCTCAGTGATCTGATAGCTTGCCTATTTTTTGGTCTTCTTTTGAGTAGACCCCCTGCATCCGCTATCTTCTGTCACCTCCCTTTCATCTTGAGACTATCAGGAGCTCTCAGAGGACCTGGAACCCCTGACCCTGATCCTACAGCCATGGGACACAGAGGGGCATTCCTCAAGACCTGTCAAAATTCCTCCTACCATCTTGTCTTTTTCTTCCATTTTTCCCCCTCAAGCATGCTATTCCAACTGGGCCAGCTCCCAGTGACCTGACAGAGAGCTGGGTTTGATTTCTAACGTGGCAATTGGAAAGAGAGATGGGGTGGAGAGTTAGGATAAGGAAGGCGACTGATCTGGGAGAAGCAGCTTATTCTGCTGGGCAGTTTGCTGGCTGGGGTGGTATCTGAGGCTGGACCTGTACTCAACTTTGTCTCCCATCCAGGTTCCTGTAGCAGGAACAAAGTGACCTGGCCCTTGTCTCTCCAAACCCCCCACGCATGTCGTTTCTGCCAGGTTTTGTAATGTGAGAGCTCCTCTGGAGGCCGAGGCCTTCACGCTTAGCTACACGTTGTTGAGACGCTGTTTCCAATCTTTTTAGCAAGTGGATTGGCTTCCAGGTTGACAGCCTTGGAAACCAGACTCCTCTGTTTGTCCCACAAACAGGTATCGCCTGTGAGCTGCAAGTGGAGGCAGAACACGCTGTCCAAGGCCAACTCCTGATTTTCCACGATTTGTGGTGGGTGTGGGAGGATGAGAAAACACTTGGAGAACCCAAAGAAATGATGTCTATAACCAAAAATTAATAATGATTATAAAAAATCAGCCACTTGAATGAACTTTCCTCTTAATAAGATATTTCTTAAGTTAAGTAGCTGAAAAGTGACATTTGCACAATTGCAGTTCTAGCTCGTCCGTCACTCTGAGGTGGCCATCCCAGGATGCAGTCGATGATAAGCGAACAACCTGTTTATGCCCCTATTCAGGCCATAAGTAATAGAGACAGGAAAGTCTGTGCTCTAACCCCACCTTCTCAGTCATCTATCTGAGCATCTGGTAAGACTGGTGCTAGGACTTCAACTGGATTGTCTTCTTTAATCCTTATAGCAAGAAGGAAGATCATGATAACAAAAGTAGCTATGGTTTATTAAGTGAATACTATGTGCCAGATGCTTTGTATGTATGTATAACCTTTAATTCCCAAAATAATCTTGCAAAGGAGGTAGTATTATCCTCATGTTACGGATGAGGAAGCTGAATATTGAGCCTGGGAGAAGTTGTCACTTGCACACATTTGCGTGACTTAGAAGTGTTGGGATCCAGGTGGCATGCTCTCTCTCCAAGTCAAGTGTTTTCTCCTCCATGGTCTGGGAAGACCCTCATTCTCTCATCCTTCTCCAGGACTAGAACAGGTCAAGACCAGATCATTCATCTCTTGGCTTCTTCACCACACATTTCTTGGCTAGACTCCACTGTTCTGGTCTGCTATAGGAGAGGGAATGAATGAATTTGTCTCCCAAACCTAGGAAAGGGGAGGTGGCTTAGGGTGAGAGATGACAAGGGAGGAAACAAGGGTGGAGATAGGAGGTGAAAAATGAGCTGTATTAGTTTAGAGAATTGTTTACAGACATTTCTCATGAAAGGTGAGGGATGTCTGTATTCATTTTGTCCTTCCTGTGTTCTTGGAATGACAAAGGCCTGGTCTAGGGAAAGCTCTTTAAAAACAAAATTCATAGGTATTAAATGTCTCTGATTTCTCATGCAAAGTCTGATCTACAAGGCCTAGAGAGATCCACCCACACTATTTTGGTTGTTAGAGAAGAGTTTCAGGACTGCTCTGTTGCCCTATTACCCCAAATCAGTGGTCCTGGTATCCCCAAAGAATTTGGGGAACATTTCCTCTCAATGTGGCTGGGAGAAGTAAAGGAACCTCTGAAGATATAGAAATCTGAGGTCATTCATTAGAAAGACGCCCTAGTCCGGGAGTTCAGAGATAGAGTTGGGCAGTGATTCCAAACCCAGAATTTGGCGGCCAACTTCACCACAGAGACAAAGTTTCAGTGCCGGCTGAAGGGTCACTTCTCCTGGGTCACCACAGTCCCCCTCCAACCCCCATTTAGCTCCCTGATCTGCCCCTGCTGCCACTTTTCTGACACCTCTTCTGCATTCTGCTGTGTCTGGTGTTCTTTCCCAGCCCCAGGCTTCCCATTGTGCTAACCTGCAACCACCACTGTTTTCTTAAGTCATGGTAATAGAGAGAGTAGATTCCAGGACAGTCAAAACAAAACTAACGCTCCCCAGAGGATGGGCGACCAGGCACTATGCAAGGTGTGTTACCTGCGGCAACTAATCCCCTGCAGAGCGTGTCCATTTTACCAAGATTCAGAGAGGTTAAGTGACTTGTTCAGGATCACACGACTGGTCACAGTCAGAATCCAGATTCAGGCCTGTCAGATTCTAGAATTCATAGTCAAGAGGCCAAAGTAAAAATGGTCTTTCTGGTTATAAATACCAACATTGCTACTTAGCCATTCCTATTCTTGGCATGCTCTGCAGGGTTCCCAGTGGGGAAACTAAAGCATAGAGAGGCTGAGTGAACTATCTGTGGTCCCAAACAGGTCAGCAGATGAACCTGAAACAGTATGTGGGTGGTCCGTTAATTTATTACCTCTTTGCAAAAACTGCCAAGAGATCCAATTGATTGCATGAAAAATACTGACTCAGGGAAACACATCAGTCAGACTGATAAAGATGTCAAACATCAGGACAAATGTTTGTGTAGTGAGCCCAGTGGTAAAAAATGGGGGTGGGGTGTCTCAGAACACTGCCAAGGTGACATTCATTTCATAGAATCAGAGGCTCCAGAGCTGGGAGGTGATCTTGTGTAGGCCTCCCCCACATCCCTGACAAGCAGTTCTTGGGGATATTCTGTCACAGATTCTCCTTTGCTTCTCCCTTCAAAATTTAGCTTTTTCTTATCACACTCTACCTGCACATCCGAAATTCACCATGCCTTTCTGAAGCCCAAGTCTGATCACAGTTCAGTTTCTTTCCCCAGGACATTCTAACGCACCATGCAAATTAATGCTGTAAGTAAATTCCGGGGTTAAGAAGATGGGACATTCCTACCTTCAGATGTTTGAAATACTTCAATTGTAGTGTTGGTCTAAAACTCCCTTTCACATAATGAGGTTGCTTTTGCCTTCTAGCAGTTTCTGTTGTATGCATTCCTCTCTTCTGCCACTGAACTGAGTAAACCTAATGCCTCTTCTCTGTGACAGAACCTCAGCTGTTTGAGGCCAATGATGATGTCTCTGTGGAAACTTTGATCCAGGCTGTCTTTACAAGAAAGCCATGTCTGCTGGGGAGACTGCAGCTGGAGGTCTTAATTGAGATGTGGACCCTCCATGTAAAAAGGGCATAGGAAAAAGAGAGGGCAAGGTGACTCAGAAGGAAAGCAGCAAAATGTTCCACACTACACTGTGGTCCCACAACAGGAATGACCCTGGACCCACCTTGTATGTGGACATGCTTTTTCTTTCTATGCAGAAGCACCCTAAAGAAACAACCTATTCGTGCCATGTCATTTGAACAAATAACGCCTCCTGTCAGGGAATCTTCAGTGAATTGATACAGACCACCCAAGTTCTCCATAGAGTTATTGCCATGTTTTTTTATTACATTCTTTCTTTCCTTCTTTTTTTTTTTTTTTTTTTTTAAGATTTTATCTATTATTTTTAGAGAGAGGTGTAGGGAGAGAGGCAGAGAGGGAGAGAGACATCAAAGCATGGTTGCCTTTCACCTGCCTCCAGCTATGGACCTGGCTGGAGATCTGGCTTGCAACCTGGTTATGTGCCCTGACTGGGGAATCAAACCAGCGACCTTTGGGTTTGCAGGCCAGTGCCTTATCCTCTGTGCCACCAGACAGTGTTAAATACATTATTTCTATTTTTAAAAAAAGCCCAGTGAACTTGGCATCTCCCAGGAGTATCAGCTTGGGTTGGATTCTATGTTGAGGCCCAGAGAGAGAGGAAAAGTCCTGGCTTTAATGAAACACTCCAGACACATAGGGAAAAAGGCCCAAAACCTAAAACAGGGAAGCAGAATGGACCCATCCCTCCTCAAAGCACATGGGAATTGTCACTGTTTGAAACTCTGGTGCTCCATCAAAGTTGAAACATTACCCAAACATTGACGAGTCCATGGGCCAACCCCCTACATTTCTGGAATGGTCTCACTGAGAATTGGAAATACATTATATCAACCAGAATTCCTTTTAGTCTTTACCACACAGGCCACCTCCTCTTCTGTCATGTACTGTAGAAGACCCACTGCATTCTAAACACAGTTGGAGGTTCCCTTTCCTTTCTCTCTAGAGGTCTTTTTTTTGGGGGGAGGGCCCTGTGTTTATTTGAAAGAAACATTTTGAGTCTCTATGGATGGAGAGTGACACCCAAGGGTATGCTCAAGTAGCAAATATGCTTTTGGAATTGTTATGTGTTGGACAAGGAGGGGAATCTGTGTTGTTCCTTAAAGGATAATAAATAGAGAAAAAGAGAATAAAGTGAAGGGGCAGGCAGAAGATGAAAGAGACTTGGCGGCATGATCCTGATTCCTTAAAGGCTTAATATGGGTTATTAAAATCACCAAATGGCTGGTGGTAACAAACTTAGCAGTGAGTGTGCTAGAGAAGGGGCTGAATATTGGTGCCTAAACTTGAGTGGTTGAAGTCAGAGACTGGCAAGGATGCAGGAACTGAAGGTCTGAATCTGATCTTTTGCTTCTTTATATCTTTCTCCCATTGGACTTGAACTCCTTCCTCTGGGGTTGCATCTTGGCATTTCCAATGCCTAACACACTGCCTGAAACACAGAGGGCTCAAAATCAATGTTGTTCAAAGGAAGGAAGGATGGAAAGCCAGACAGTGAACTCTTCTGATTTTTCAAGTAATAAAGGGTAAACTGGAGAGTATTATGCTTAGTGCAATAAGCCAGATGGTGAAAGACAGATACCATATGATCTCACCTAATACAGGAGCCTAATGAACAAAACAGATGAGCAAAATGGAACCAGAGGCATGGAAACAAGGAACAGACTGATAATGGCCAGAGGGAAAGGGGAGGGGGAGAAGGAGGACAGAAGGGGAAGAGTTTAGTCAAGGCACCAGTATGGATGACCCATGGACATGGACAGCAGGGTGGGGGTTGGCTGAGAGGGATGGGGGAGGTGGGTGGGGCTGGGGAGAGCAACTGGGAAAAATGGGACAGCTGCAATAGAATAATAAAAAAACATTTTTACAAAAAGGTGAAAGAACTGGGAATATCCTAGAAACTTCAAAGTGTCAATACTGGTTTTGTATAAAGTCTTCTTATTTGTTCAAAGCAAAATGAAATAAGTAAAACTTTTCTTTAAGTAATGTTTCCCTTATCTTGACAATGTCTCTTCTCTATGTCTGGCCCAGATACACCTGCTCCTTGGAGTCTCCCCTCTGCTCCTAACTGGGGCATCATGGTACATGATTCAGAATCATAGAAAATTAGAATTAAGTAGTAATGTCAGAATTCACTTATCGATATCCCTGGACCTTTCTTATGTCACTTAACACTTTCTAGCTTAGTATTTTTGTTTCGTAAAATGTCTTTTACTTTAAAAATGAAGTCTCTCTGGGCCTGTCAACATAGACATGTGTTTCATACATGAATAAACCTTATAAGTAAAAAGCAGGAAATGTGATTGACATTAATGTCCATATGGAAAATGCTTTGCAAATGTTTTACAAGAAATAGATATTATTATTTCAAACCACAAAGGTTTCCTGGTAAATGAAAGACTCCTTTGTTTAGTGGAGCACCCTGAGTTAGGATATGCAAAGTGGATTTAGAGCTCAGTTTTGGAGCAGGACTTGAAAGAAGCCAAATTAACGTTAGAGTGGTGGTGGTTGGGGGAAGGACAGTCTGGAAGGGAGGAAAAGAAGTGAGAACTTATTTGTGAACTTCCTCTACACTAGCGTTGAAACATTTTTAAATGTCTTCTACTGCCTCACTGCTGGCTGACCTGAGACCCGTACTCTTGGTAATAGCTTTGGCTGTGAAGGGATGATCACCTGTAAACATAACAATGTTGATCCCAGTGCTCTGGCACAGTAGGCTGAAGGAAACTGACCACTGACAAGAGCTCATGAAACAAAAGTTGGAGGTGAGGAAGGTCATGGTATCTGTCCAATGAGTAGGTTTCTGAAAACTTGATTATTGGCAAGTAGAATGACAGACATGCAGAATTCAGCTGCCCCAGGCCCCCTAGCTCCATGCACACTGTGTGGAAGGCCTTAGCTGTGCCCCTGTCCAGATATTTGCTCTAGGACATTGGTAATGATGGTGCTGCACTTCCCTAAGATCTTCTCCTGGGCCCTTTCATCGTCATAAGGAAGCATTTGTTTTTGGGGCCATCCATCTCATGTATAGGGAGCTGAAACGTGTTGGTAGTTTCATTTCTTCATAGTTTCATTTCTTAATTTTTATCATATCACCAAAAATGACTTCTGAAACTTTCCAAGGGCATTTCCTCAGCATCTCCAACCACAGCTTCCTTAATGGTGGGAATACTTGTTTGAACTCAACTTGGTTATCATTATCTTAAATAAGGAGACCCAGATTCCAGAGCTGCAGGTTGAGAGCTGTTGGTTTGTCTGTTCTTCATGTGTATCAGCCACACGTAACTGATAGTCAAGACACAGATGGGCCCTATTATGAGTCCAAGTGTCAGTCTTGTCACATGGACTGACTGAGGATCTCCATTGCTTTCAGGCTCTTCGCCTAGCTGTCGTTCTTGGCTATCCATTTTTCTGTCATCAACAAAGCTAAAGTGAAAATGACCTGGAGGCCCTCAGGCACATGGGCCACACTGAGGAAGATGGGGGAGTTCAGGACATACATCATGGATACTATAAGGATGAAGAAAAGGTGGGTGGGGAAGCAGCCACTCCTACCTCAATACAAACAAAGTGCTCAGCCTCAATGGCAATGGGTATCTTTTCATTTTCTGGTCTCAAAGCCAGTGAGGCAATCTGACCAGTGATGGTGTCATCGCTTGTGTTAGTGACCACACCAGTTGCTGTGCTTTTTAAACAAGTTATAGGAGAGAAACCAGTGTTCTTTGTTTCAAGGGTGTTACCATGAGTAAAATCACAGGGGCAGGGGTTGGGTCTTAGACTTCCAGTGAGAGGTAAATGATCTCCCCTTCCTCCCTGAGAAGCCGGACACATGATACTCATAGGAATTCGGTCTTCTCCTTTACACTACCACTATGTTCCTAGCCGTTAGCTGCTTTGCAGGGATTGCCATCTCAGATGACAAGAGTTTGGAGAGGAATAATTTACTGTATCTGACCGTGATGTTGGTGCATTTTGCCTCTTGGTAATAAACAAAGGTTCCCGAAACCAGAGCAAGTGCAGAACTGAAATACATGTTGTCTAGGGATGCAGACTTATCACTAGAGTATTGAATCCCAAATGCAGTGCAGCCCAGGACAGACTGAAGGCTGAAGAACCCCCGTACCAACTGATGAGGAACTTTACCCTGGCTGGTGTGGCTCAGTGGGTTGAGCGCTGGCCTGTGAATCAAAAGGTCACTGGTTGGATTCCCAGTCAGGGCACATGCCTGGGTTGTGGGCCAGGCTCCCCACTGGAGTCATGCAGCAGGCAACTTATTGATGTTTCTGTCTCACCTCAGTATTTCTCTCCCTCTTTCTCCTTCTCTTTCCCTATTTCTAAAAAAATAAAAACAACCAAACAAATTAAACAAAAACTGTTGAGGAACTTGATAATTTCTGGTGTTCCTTTGAGGGACCTGAAGGTCTGGTGTTATCTTGAGCCAGGAGTTGTGCGACTGTCATGCTGGAGAGGCCCATCTATTATTTGGACCATAATTGTACTCCATTTCCGTATCACTCAACTTCTGATCATCCAGGTTAATTCTTTCTTATTTCTCTTTCCAGTGATTCTTTATGAGTTCCAAACAATTGTTCTTCAGGCCTCTGTACTTTTCCTAGCTACCTCCTTTGGGTGGTTCCTGTCTTTATTTCTACCAAGTTGCAAAGAGTGAATTTTGGCATTTTCTTGCTCATGATGTTGATGACTTGCATGCAGGTGGAATAAGACTGGTCACAGGGTCCTGGGCCACAGGAGGGCACAGTTCCGAGGTATGAGCCATAGTAAGGGCCAGGGTCTCATGAGTGCTGCTGTGGGAGTTTGAGGGGGGGGGAGCATAGAGTGTGCTTATAACTATTCCTAGTACACAGCAAACACTCGAATTTAGTTATGAATTTAGTTATTAATATTAAGTAACCATAATAAAAAAGTTAAGTCTCATAGAGACTGTAGAGGCTGCAGTTCCACTTCATTTATAATTTGTTCACTACTAACTGCTATTACATGTGAGGCATTGTGAGGGAGGAAACATATTGGCCTGATTTAACATGACTTAGCAATCGAAAGGTGGTCAGCCACCAGCATCATCACCACAGTGCCTTTCAGCTATTTTCTCAAGGGTAATAATTATATGCTTTGCCCCTTACGGAGCTCTTTGAAGGAAGGGAACATGTCTCATTCATCTCATTATCTTGAAAATCCAGCACATTGCATGGCCCCCAGGCAGTGCTAAATGAACTTTCTGAGTGGATGAATGAATCCTACTCATGGAAGACACTGGCGTTGGCCACTAGTTCAAAACAATCTGGAATCAGTGGTGATTTAGCAGTGATGGAGTGCAAACCAAGAGCTTCCTTAGAGATCTTTCCTTACCCAGAAGTTCTCATTATGTTATGGTGCATCCTTAACTAACGACTTTGTTCCCACCGCATCCCACTCCAGATTTGGATCTAGCAGCTGCCGCCACAGTGAGGGGAGAGTTAACCACCCGACTTGTCTTAATTAAGTCATTCAGTCTGGGCTTTTGAGGGATACAGTCTGATGTAACCCTCATCAGCTTCATTAACAATGCTACAATCAATTTTAGTGTTGAGCCAAAGCAGCTTATCCAGAGGCCCTAGCTGCAGTGACCCCATGGTCTGGCTTGATGCCCTCAGCCAGAGTCAAGTGTTGGGTGGGTAGCTTGGCTCTCTCAACAGACTGCCTGGCTCACTCTGGTAATATGTGTCAGGGCAGCAAGAATGCATTGCCTAAGCTAAGAATGCAGATCAATCTCTGAGAGCTGGAGGAGGAGGGGAATGGAGGGAGGAAGGTCTGATTGTGACGGTGGAACGAGAGAACAGGTTGTTCAGAGGATGTGTAAACAGTTCCTGGCTCCAGCGTCCCTGCTGTCATCCGCAGTTATTCAGTCAATCTATCTGGGGTATTATTTTGGGTCAGGGAAAGGGTGGAAACAAACCAAGAGTAGATAACAGAGCACATTCCTGTTCCAGTGTGCATAGGTATGAACTTGGCCTTGGAATAAAGTAGGTGCCATGACCCTAAGGGAGGTACTTACTCTTAATCTTTGTAAAGAAGTCTACTTATCCCAGAGACACCTTCAGAGTTCATTTTCTCAAAGAGACACATATTGAATGTCTGGTTGGAAGGACAAGTCCTTTGCCCTGGCTGGTGTGGCTCAGTGAATTGGTGTCAGCCTGTGAACCCAAGGGCCGCTGTTTTGATTCCCAGCCAGGGCACGTAACCAGGCTGCAAGCCAGGTCTCCAGCCAGGTCCCCCAGCTGGAGGCAGGTGAAAGGCAACTATACATTGATGTTTCTCTCCCTTTCTTCCTCCCTCCCTGCCCTTTTCTCTAAAAATAATGAATAAAATCTTAAAAAAAAGAGAAAGGACAAGTCCTATCTTCGTTTCATCCTACCCTTTCCCCAACCATGACACCCCCCACCCCCACGTAAGCTCATTCTTGTTTCTTTGTTGGTTGCTAATTAATTAAAACTTTTAATTTTATACTTAACACTAAGAACAGGTTTACTTCACTGCACTGGAATTGAGTTTGAAGGCAGGGTCCTAGGGCTTTGACATGTTTTGTAGAAGGGACAATGATGTGTGAAGCTCCTCTGTTACCAAGCACCTTTCTCAGTGGAGGGAAGAAAACCATTTCTCCCAAGTGACTCATCTTGCAGGTGACAAAGTGGCTGTGGTCTAAGCCTCTGATGTAGTGGGTGTGACAGCATGAAGAATCTGCTATTTTCCCACTTGGCTCAGCCATCCTAGCCTTCTGACATTCCTAGAATGTTAGTATACCAGGCTTTTTCCTGCCTAGAGGCTTCACTTTCCCAGTCTTTGCATGGCTGTTTCTTTTACATGCTTCAGATTCCTGCTCAAGGTCAAGTTCTCAGAATGGCCTTCCTTGACTACTTAATATTCAAAGCAGGTGTTTTAGCTCCCAATATGCTCTAGGATAGCCTTCTGGTTCTCTTCTTTATGTCCCTCTTTACAACTCTAGTTGCATTTGTTGGGTTATTCACTTGTTTGTTGTCTTCAGAGTGTGAGCTTGATGATGGCAGGGCTGTTTTGTTCACGGCTATATTTTTGGGACACAGGGCAGACCTGTGTTCCAAACATTTAAAATACTTGAGTCTTCACTACCTTGGTGATTTCTGGGAATCTCAATTGACCATGGTGTTGTAAAGCTTATGGTCTGGTTAGGAAGACAGAAAATTTGTCATTGGCACGTGTGACCAGTGCTTTGAGAGAGAAAGGACATGGTGTTGTGGGAGAAAGAGCCAGACAGGCCTGCAGAAGTGAGAGGAGACTTTCTCCTGGAAAATATTATGAACTGAGACCCAAAGAAAGCAGAAACTAACCAAAGAAAGATGGAAAGAATTCTGGGCAAAGGGGGACAGCCCATGCAAAGGCCTGGGAATGGGAAGGAGGATGGCGTATCTGAGGACCTGGAAGCTGATTGGTCGGTGTAAGAGGGTGAGCAGCAAGGGATGAAGATGGAGACACAGCAGCTGCTGGAGCGCAGTGGGGGGAAGCCCTACTAAATTTATTCTGTAGGAAATGGAGAGTTACTTAAGAGTTAGAAGTCATTATTGAAAGTTGCCAATTTTAGGTCACTGAACTGAAACAGCCACACACCTGGGAGCAGGACTGCCTGGGTTTGTTTGGTCCCCATGAGTCCTGAGGGCAAGGTGTCAACCTGTCAAGTTGGAAAAGATAGGCAAGATTTAGGATCCAAATTAGAAGGTCACTTAAGGCTAGAGGTCCATGCCAGTCCCCAGGCCTCACATGGGTCCAGAATATCAAGTTCCAGCTTGGGATGTGTTTGGGATTTCTATTGTAGTTAGGCATGAGAAAAATTAGGAAGGCCATGGGGTTTAGACCAGAGTACTTAGAACACATTGTGAAGCATGGAATAGTCTGTTAAACTCTGCTCCAGGGTAATTGAATTATGAGGATTGAGCCCAGGGTCTGAGTGCCTTGGGTTGAGTCTGTTTATCTGTCCGCTCTCTTTCTACAGGTGCCAGAGTTTTGCATGTGAGGATGAACAGCAGCAGGAGTTGGCCTCCTCAGGGGACCCTTGCTGCTCCCCTAGAAACTCTCTAGACAACAACGAGAATTCTAAGCAGGCGGCCTCTTCTTTCACAAAACCTTTGAATCAGCAAAATACAGCATCTATATGGACAGCTCTTCGAGGAGGATGCTGTAATGAGGTTTGGTCTGCAAAGTTTCAGTATTTGTCAAGGCAGAGGAATCAAATACCAGTTCTGTCCACATGATGCCAACTAGCCAGATGGAAAGGAATAACCAATTCATCACCTTGGCCCGCTGACATTACAGAGAGCAGAAATTCTCCAACTTTCATAATCTGTGATGGATAGTGACTGCATTCATTGTGCTTGCTTTCTCCTAAAATTGCTCTATGGCCAGATAGCTTTTCCGTTTTTCAGTGGAAGGGATTCATATCTAGCTCAGTACAAAAGAACTGGGAGTCCCTCAGGGGGCCCCCAGGGATAGCTGGGGAGTCAGTGCAATCCTAGCCACTTTTTCACAGACCCCAGACCCATGGGCCATGGCTTGAGTGCCACATTTCAGAGAGTACCTGACAAATAAATGCTGTTGGCAACAAGACCCTGGATGGTGGAAGTAGGGAGACCTGGAAATATCCTTAATTTTCAAAAGTGTGGTGGATGTTTGCAGTGCAAATCAAGCGTGATCACTTCTGTATGTGTCAGAGCACCTGTGGGAAACAAAACGAGGGTCACAATGGGGAAAGTGCACAGACCTCAGGAGGGAGACAGGCAGGCCCGGCCAACTGGCCAGTGCCTCGGACAAACAAAAAAGAAAACATCAAAACCTTAATAGCTGGGCGGAGGATGGGTTGGTCTTCCTTTCCGCTGTTCTTTTCCATCCACAGAATTACTCAATAACTGGATGAAAGGAGTTCTGTAGATGTGATGGATTTGGAATTTTAGGGAAAAAATGTGACAGGGCTCCTTGTAAATTTCAATTTGCGATGTTTGCAGATTATTTTGGGAGGCTCAGAGGGAGCTGCAGCCCCGATGTTTGCCGCCAATATTGGTGTGTGCTGTAGGGTGGACTGGCTGGGTATTTGCATCCTGAACCATTGAAGAGCAGAGCTTCACCCCTGCCCAGCCTACTACTGTCCAAGCCACGAGTGGATCCTGGAATAAGAGGTGCTAGTGGACAGCAGCAAAGATTCCAGGACAGAACTTTTCTGATTTGCGGATTAGGTGAGAAGAGGCAGGAATTTAACAAAGTCTAGCCTGGAGCCATGCAAACAAATACATCTGTTAACAGTAATCCGAAATACAAATGCCTGCATGTTAGGGAGAGAGCCGGAAACAATCAGCACTAAGAGAGACCTGGTGCAGGAGGGAGACTCTCAAATGTCTCAAACTTGCCCTTGAGTTAGCACTGGCTGACCCAGGGCTGAAGGATAAGGAGTGGTGGGTGGAAGGTGGGGCAGGGAGGAGATTGTTTAGAAGGAACTAGTACTATTTAGGGCTACAAATAAATACAGCTGCAGGTCATGGGGAAGGGCAGTCAGTGACCTTCTTGTGGACACTGATGAAACCAGAGCTATAAAGAATTGAGAGACAGGAATTTGTATCTCTGGAGTGAGATCCTGGCAGAGTTTCAAAGAGGAGAGGGTCTGAAAGCCCAGCATGAAGCCAGTTTAGTATCTACTGAGGTCTTTCTGCTGTGCTAAGGGATAGCTGTTTAGGATTTGCTGGTGGTCGGCACAGCATAAAAAGGGAAAACTGCGGAAAAAAGCAAGGTTGAGAGAGATGAATGGTGCCAAAGTAGAAGATAAAAAGAAAAAAAAAAGAGAGAGAGAACTAGAAAGATTTTACGGTCCATCTTTATACTTTTTCTAAGTCCAGAAGTTGGAGAGGGGTGATTTTGGCCTCTAGGGTTTTCTAGGGTCTTATGATGCAGAATGAAGTAAGGAGAAAGGCTTATGTAAGGTTCAAGATTGTCCTCACTGCTTATGGCAGTAGCAGGAGCAATAGCTTTTTTGGGGCTAGAGAAGAGGTAAAAAGCTGGAGGCTGGTTAAATGTAGAATTGGAATGAGTGTCAGAAGGGGTAATTTTGGAACCTGCTTTGGTAGGTAACTGGAGTGATCCTGAGTGATCGCTCAAGATTTCTCCCTTCCTCCCTTCATTTCCTTCCCTTCTTTCTTTCTTTCTTCCTAGCCACAGGAAGTCCACAGGTGCAAGGACAATTTGAGGAAGGGATGGTGGGAGAACAGGTTGCCATTGTTGAAAGGAGTAGGGTAAGCTGATCTCTACCATGAATCTCTTTTGCGGCCTTGATCAAAGAACTGTCTTCTTTGAAATCTTTTCATCTCCCTCTCATATGTCTTGTGGAGCCCTCAGAGGGGGCCTTCAGAGAGCTCTGGAGGCTGACAGATGTTCTGTGTGGCTGCTAAGAGCCCAGCTGCATCAGCTAGATTGTGAGTCCTGGCTACTTGCACCAAGAATGGAGCTGGCTGCTGAAGTTTGCTAGGTTAGGGTGGAGGTGTGGGAGGGAGTGTGATTGTAAGCAAAAATTCTAAGGCCTCCTTCCCAGAGATCCTGAATCAGACATATAAGTGTGGGGCCTGCAATCAATATACTTTTTAAACAGCTTTCCACACATGTCTGATGTAACAATTAGGGTGGGAAACCTCTGTGTCTGGGATCATTGTTCAGAGCTGGGTCATTACCTTCTGGAAGTTTTTGATGTAAAACAGATAGCATCGACTTAACATCTGCAAAACTCTCAGACCATTATAAATAATGGTAGTAAATGTTGAACGAATATGTAAGATTTATATAACATTGTGTAGAACTCCAAGATAATATATTTGTTTGCTGGAATGTCACAATCAATCTAGGCGGTGATGAAGTATGCAGGCATTTAATTGGAACATGCATTCTCTTTTAGTTCGTGTATAAGGGTTGACCTTCCCACCACCATGTTCTTGGTTTGCTCAATTTTCAAAGCAGTTGCTTTCAAAGCAATTTTGGTGGCATAGAGACCTAAACCCTGTGCAGTGTGTAAGGGGTTCTGGCCAAGAAGTAAGACTTCTGAACCCTGTGAGCGATGGGATTTTTCAGGTTTAGTGTGTGCGTTTGTGTGTGCCTGTGCACCTATGTGATATTTGATGGGTCTCTAAATGTTTATCTGTAAATGTCCTTACACCCAGCATGTAACCTAAGACATGCAAGTCATTTGGATGGGGCTGTCATCCATAGGTAGTGAAACTTTGAGGCTCTTAGTGATGGAATTAAACCGAACAGCAAGGAGGCCAACACAAGCAATGGGGACGAGTGTCTTATCAGGGATGTCCTTCACATGGGGATGAGATGGATTGATTCATCCTTGAAGGCAGGGAATAGGGAGCCTTGAGAAGCTTCAATCACTTCTGTGGATTCCTACGGAGAAAATGGATTTTGCCAGCTCCTCAAACATGATTAGCAAGTCAACAGAGCAGCTCCCCCAATGCTGGAGACAGTCTTCGCTGCTGCACATGAGTTGTTTGCTAGATAAGTAGAACAAAGCCCCGGAGGGTGTTGAAAGAGAGGGTGCGGCCTGTGCCTTTGGCTGACAGCACATTCAGAAGAGCTAAGAAAACAAGGGTATAAACTCTGAAAATCTTTTAGGTTTCGTTTACTCAGGCAAAAAGGAGTCATGACTACTCTAGCAATTAACTGAGTTTGATGAATAGATAGAGCCAACCTGACAAAATCAGACCTGCACCCTTTTTTTCTTTGGCAGTAGACTATGTGATGTTTACCTTTGTTTCCCATCCCACATTTTCCCCAACACACACACACACACACACACACACCACACACACACACGCACACACAGAGTCTTTTTTTTTTTTGCCTATGAAAACTCAATTTTACTTTCTCATCTCATTTATTTTTGTTACAACCCAGGGGACTACATACATTGAATTTCATTGTTCCCCAATTATTTCATGGAGGAAAATTTTATTTTTCTGGAGAACCAGTGCTATATAGTTTCTGCTAGTCATTTCTTTTCCTTTTTCTTCTTTTTCTCTCCTTCTCTCCCTTTCTTCTTCCCTCTGTTTCTTCCTTTCTCTTTCCCATCATTCATTCATTCATTCACTCTTTCATTCATTCATTCCCCCCAAGGTCTAGCTAGTGCTGGTCTATGTTGAGCCGTTATTTATTGATTAACTCAATCATCATCTATCTTTATCAATATCTATTATATGCCAATCACAAGGTTTAGAGATATGGAGATAAAAGCTAATCTCTTACTCTTCAGAATATTTATAGTCCAGTAGAGACATTTGATACCAGAAAATCAAATTATATATGCTATTTGTTGAATATAATTAAATATTTAATCTTGGCACATACGACTTTAGAAATAGGTCTGTTGGAAAGATGTTTGAAAACAGACTTAAAAGTCACCTGAAAGACCCAAATGATGGTGCCAACCAAACAAGGCCAAAGGGGTTTATATGTCCTTGTTCAGCTCTCTAAGGAATTCCTGTAAGTCGACAGGCTCTCAGATTCTGAGTGGTTTCCAAAGTGGCTGGAAGAGGTTTGCTGCACTTCCATGGTAGCTCAGATGTGGAGAACCCAGGGCGAAGGCAAGCGAAGCCAACCTGACCACTCAGTTTTAGTCACACGTCCACCTTATGCCCATGAAGATTCTCTGTAACTCTCCTAGGGCTTGGCATACCTTCCGAAGTCCAAAGAGCTTTCCCCACTCTACCTAGTTTCTCTCACCTTTGAGAATAGCGATCTCTTTCATAGTTTAGAAAAGAGGTAGAATGAGGGCAAAAAGGAAATAGGTGAAATAAAATAAAATATCAATTTAATAATCTCCCCATTATAACTTAACAAACTCTTTAGGGGAAATGAACATGATTCAGAGGAGAGACTGGCTGTTTAACAAAGGGAGCTTTTCCCATTGAGCAAAGTCCTAGTTTATGGCAGGGGGCTCCAATGAGTCCTGTGCCTGAAAGTAGATCACTTTGGAATAAATTGTTTAACTTGATCTGGGGATGGAATGTACCTTGTACACCTCCTTTTTCAAGCAACTGACATATTTACAGCTTATAATTCAGTTTACTTAAGATGAGGACAAACCAGTTCTTGGCATTTCCAGAAAGTCTAGGATGACAAAATTTCCCCATTCCCCCAAGCAGCCTCTCTCATGTGCAAACACACACACACACACACACACACACACACACACCCCACACTACCTTCACCCATATAGGTGAGGCGTCTTGAACCAAGCAGTAGTACTTTAAAATTTTTTTTTAAAAGATTTTATTTATTATTTCCAGAGAAGAGAGGAAGGGAGAGAGGCAGAGAGGGAGAGAGACATCAATGTATGGTTGCCCTTCACCTGCCTCCAGCCACGGACCTGGCTGGAGACCTGGCCTGCAACCCGGTCATGTGCCCTGGCCGGGGAATCGAACCAGCGACCTTTGGGTTTGCAGGCTGGTGCCTTTTCCACTGTGCCACCAGCCAGGGCCCAAGCAGCAGTACTTTATTTTATTTTATTTTTTTTTAAATTTTATTGTTGTTGTATTACATCCATCCCCTTTTTGCTCCCCTCTGTCCCCCTCCCCACCCACCCATTCCCCCCAAAGCAGCAGTACTTTAGATCCCCACTGGGTTAATATTGCATGAAGACTGGGTATGGGATAAAATTAGCTGATTGCATTCTTATCTGAAAAAAAAAAAGACAAACCTTTTAAATATACCGTGCTCACAGTTGGTCTACAATGAGTCCTGTTCTTCCTGGATAAGTATATTTATTTTGTGGAAACGATTTGCGTAGACCCCTCTCATGACAGAGGTAGAGAAGCCCCTGGAGTCTTTACCAACAACAGTGCATTTTAGGTTTTGAGATCACAGAAACACATCAAATCAGAATGTGCTTAAAGAGGGAATTAGGTGCCTTATCTCTCAAAATATGGAAAAATAAGTAATTAAAAAAAAATTGGGCCATAGACATTTTGCCCATTGCACGTAATATAGTTGGTGGACTTCTGTATGTCTTTCCAGGCTCTGAATTTTTTTTATGTCAAGGATTTTGTTGTATTCTCTGTTTACTAGGAAACCACCGCCCCCTTCCCCCATCAGAAGGAGTAAGTGGGTTTACATGGTAACCAGAAGATTCAAATTAGAAAAAAAGAAAAACGTCCTCTGTTCTGAAGAATGCATAAAGGCACTAGATGACAGTAAGAAATTTATTCTTGGTTTGGTTGTCTTTTATGTAGGTTAAATTTGACTATGTCTTAATGTCTTTTGTAATTTTGCTGCATTGATGTGTCAAAAAATTAGCCATCACCTTGAATGTAAATTCCATTTCACAAGCATCCAAGTACTTACATTGTGTCAGGCACTGAAAGTAGGTACAGATAAGACCTCAAGTCTCCTTAGGTTTGTCAAACTGGTGACATACCAATAAAAGACCCCGAGGCTCAAAGTATGGAACTGTCCTTCCTGTGTCCCAACCAACGTATGGCTGTGAGCTTGGTCCAAAAAATAATAGGAGTGTTTTCAAGGATGAAAGTATGTCTAGAGAGTATTTCCTGAAATGCTGAATTAAATTGGTCATTCACATCATCAGGATCATGGTCACTATTGTGTTCCATTTGAGCTTTCACTCTTCATAAAGGTAACTGACTTGGGAAGCCTAGTCAGTAATAAGACTCTTCAAGATGTGTGTCACTCCACCACGAAGCCATTGAAGTAAGGCAGGGAAAACACTGAAAGGAACCAAATTAACTTATTCTCCAGCCTCTTTGGGAGATTCCTGTGGACTTTGTTGCTTTGGTATCAGATCTGTGTGTGTGAATGTGTGTAGATGAGGGGAGGGGAGGGAGGGAGAACATATGAACATTAGTGCCACCCTTTGTCTTTCAAAGATAACTGTTCTTCCTAATGTGAATCCCCAGAGAATGGGATTGGGGTTGTCCCCCAAATATTCTAGCTTCCCTTAACTATGCATTTGCCATTTTAGAATCTGCAAGTATGTTTAGACTATAAGATGAAATACACTTTATAGTACTGGTTTTCTGCACAGCCAGGGCAATGCTATCTTTGGCTTTCCTCCACCTCCTTTCTGTGCAGAGCATTAGTGCCCAAGGTGGACAAGTCTTTATTTCCCCAGCCTAGATAAGGAGTTGGGAACTGGGGTTATGACTTGGGGTTGGGCCAAAGGTGGGGTTGAAGTGTTAGCAGATATCTTAGCAGTGTTTCCAAAACCCTCTGCTACCCAGAGATAGAAGGAGGTTGCTGCTGGATAGGAGACTGGCTCTCTCACCATGTCATGAGCACATTTTGAGAGGTACAAGTGGATTTGAGTAAAAGTGGGTGAAGCTCAGTGAATAAAGAATCTTTTGGTGATTCCAGTGAGCTCCCTATCTTTCAGTAAGATGCAATGGATCAGTATTTAAGGGAAGATGCCATCAGTATTCAAGTGTCCTGACTCTAGGATCCAATGACCAGTGATAATAAGTAAGCTGAGGTCCCTCCAAGTGCATTTGGCCTGCCCAAGGTCACTCTGGTTGTTAGTGGCTAAAGCAAGACCTCCTACATCCCAGTCCAGAGCTTCTCCTTCAACACCATGAGGCTGCGTGTGTGTGGAATGTCCTCTCTGGAGATTTTGGGGTGGGGTCATTTTGGCTCTTGGTCTCAATCCTGACCTAGAGAACTTTCACCTCACTTTGCTTTTCTCAGCCAGAGTCTTGACTCCCTCTTTTCCAGTGCTACAGCCATCTGTTCACCCACCCTGATACTCAGGGAAAAAAAAAAAAAAGGAAATCTGTGTGATCCATGGAAAATTTCATTGCAGAGAAAACCATCCTAAACCCCTCCCTGCTTGTCCCATCAGAAATCTGAGAAGTCAGTTACTTTGGCCTGTCATCTGTAGCATTTTCACAGCCATGGGGTGCCCTGGCTCTCAGCAGTCCTGCTGGGTCACCATACCTCAGTCAGAGTTTGAAATTTGATACTGTTCCTTAAAATAATTTTTTCTAGGAGTGTGCCATATCAGTTTGCCTTATCTTGCACTCAATTTGTTTTTAGTTCTAATTTTTTTTTTTTTATTAGTGTTTGAATTTACTAATAGACCTGATGGTTTACTCCACTGCTGACTTGATGGTTTAATCCATTGTCAACTTGATATAAATTGGTTTTGGGTCTTCTGCAGGGCCTGGCCCAGGTAGAATTGTGAAACTGTTGAAATGTATTTCTGGCATCCAACCCCCTCCAATCTTGTGCCTTTTCTTTTCCTGGGTTTGCTTGGTGCTAGCTATTTCTCTTGGTAGATACTTGACAAATATAACCATTTTATGTGATTAACCAATTATATTTGTATAATAACAGCATTTCTAAGATAATTTATGAATCTTCCTATCTCACATCTGCTTAGTGGTAGTGGTGTCAGACATTGGTGGTCTGTAAACTTGGTTGATTGTATACTGTCAGGAGATTCTTGTTCCAAATACAGGTTCTTAGGCTATGCCTGGAAGCAAAAGGAGGAAATCCTGGGTTGGAGGATTGGTATTTTTTTTAATTTTAATTTTAACAAGATCTCCTGGAAATTCTTATAATTACACACTGACCCCCAGTTGGAAGATTCCTTTCAACCCTGAGGCTCTGTGACCCTGTGATTTTATCCTCATCACAGCACTGGGAGTAATCATAATAATAACAACTGAAAAGCAGTTATTAGCTATAAAGCTAAGCATTTCATATGAATTATCTCAGAGTGAGGACATTCTTAATCCCTCTTCAGCAACAGAGAAACTTAAGGCTCATAAAACCTGGAAGATCATTGACTAGAGTATCTTTAAATTCCTGTAACTACTAGAGGATTAATAAATTCTCCAAATTCTCCACTCTGGGTTCCAGGGTTCTTTGTGGGGCATAGGGGTTAATGAAGGTAGTCTCAGGTCATTCCATCTGTAGCCCAGCTACGAAGTCCTTAGGAATAGGAAACATGTCTTACTGCCAGCCCTTTTCTCTTTCCCTACACATCCCCACATCCTGCCTGGCAAACAGCAGCCCCTCAGTGGGCATTTGTTTAATTGGAATGATCTGCAACCCAGTTCTTCCAATTTTAAGCTCAGGGCATTTCTGTCATCTGGGATTTAATGAACTCAAGGACCCCAAGGTATAAATTGAGAATAAGGCTTAATTTGTTACATCATGGTAGGATATACCTTATCATATGAATTGTAAATGATCTCTAGTGATAAAATTTTAGACACCTGGATAATTAGACTAGTTTTGGAAAGGTGTAGGTTGTAGATACACACACACACACACACACCCACACCCTCACACAGAGCTGCTTGTTTTTCAACAAAGCCACCAATGCAACTCAATGAGGAAACAGGTCTTTTTAGAAGTAGCACTGGAGCAACTGAATAGAAATATGGGAGAAAAACTCTTGGTCCCTACAAAATACCATACACACAAGTTAATTTGAAATGGGCCATAGGCTTAAATGTGGACATTAAAACAATAAAATTTCTAGTAGACAACATAGGGGACTACCTTGTAATCATGGAATAAGCATGGATAAGTTCTTAGGACGACTACCAAGTTACTAACTCCCTGCCAAGTAACGAACTGGATCTTATCATTGGATACATTTCTGGTTATCACAAGATATCGCTTGAAAAGTGGAAACGCAAATGATAGCATGTGAGAAAAATACTTGCCAAAAAACATACAAAGAACTCTTACAACTCAGTTATTATGAGACAAGCAACCTAACTAAAAACACGCACAAGATTGGATAGGAACTTCATAAACAAATATATCCAAGTGGCCAATAAGGTGCTCAACATTATTAGTCATTGGGAAATGCAGAATAAATTAATAGAGGTATTATTGTGCAGATGTAGAGTGGCTAAAATGAAATGACTGACAATACGAACAGTTGGTGAGCATGCAGAAGATATGGAACTCATAGCTGCTTGTGGTAGTATCAAAGTCTGCAACCAGTTTGGAATATGTTTTGGAAATTTTCTAATATTAATACACGTCCACGCTACCAGGCAACAATTCCACTCCTAAGCATTCATCCAAGAGAAATAAAAATATATGTTTTAGAAGGACTTGCCCAGAAATGTTCAATAGCAGGTTTATTATTAAAAACGCCAAACTGGGAATAACCCAAACGTTTCTCAATAACATGGAATACTGTTTAGCAATAAAAAAGTTGCTGATGCAAACAACAACAGAGATGATTATCAGGAGCCAATATATTGAGTGAAAGAAGCTAGACACAAAGACTTTATATTGGATGATTCTATTTATGTGAAGTGTGAGAGCTGCTGAACTGAAGCTATGATGATAAACTTCAGAAACAGAATGATCTCAGAGCAGGAGGGAAGATGCTACCGACTGAGCAGGGACACACATACATTGTTCCAGTTATCTGCTTTCAGGTGACAAACCCTCAAACTTAGTGGTTTCCATGGGGCACTGTCTCGTAGGTTGACCTTGAGGGTTCCACCATGGTTTCCTCCCATATCTGACATTTTGATGGGGTGGGTTGGGAGGCTCAGCTGGACGATTGACTGCAGCATCTGTTCATGGCCTGCCCACCATGATAACGTTAGATGGTCACCTTCTGACCTGATGCTTAGGGAACTGACTGTGCATTTCCCATTGGCAGTCTTACAACGTCACCCCTCCTTAAGTCAACTGTCGAGTCACCCGTCTGTCTGGATTCAGAAAAACAACAGATTGACCTCACCTTTCAGGAATGTCAACAAATATGCAACAATGTTTTAAAAGTTCCCCAGGAACTTTCTGTGGCTGATAAAAATATTCTATAGTTTGACCTGGGTGGTGGCTACATGCATATAAACAAAATTATTAGACTGTATACTTAGTATTTGTGCACTTTGTGTAAGTCATACTCCAATATTTAAAAAAGATTTTATTTATTATTTTTAGAGAGAAGGGCAGGGAGGGAGGAAGAAAGGGAGAGATATCAATGTATGGTTGTCTTTCACGTGCCTCCAGCTGGTGACCTGGCTGGAGACCTGGCTTGCAACCTGGTTATGTGTCCTGTCTGAGAATAGAATCAGTGACCCTTGGGTTTGCAGGCCAGGGCCAATCCACTGAGCCACACCAACCAGGGCTAGAATGCAATTTAAAAAGTTTGCAGAGTGCTTTATATACATCACTGTCATTATTTTCCAACAATTCTATGAGTCAACAATTATTATCACATTTTATAAATATCCCAATTTACTTATTTGCTTGGTCAGTATCAGGCAGAATCAGGGTGCAAATCCAAGGCTGTCTGACCCTTAAAGTGTTATCTCTTTCCACTAGCATCATATGACAGGAACAAAATAGTTCATTCATTTATTCCTTTTTCAGTTACTATTTACCAAGAACAGTGGTATGTTGAATCCTGGACTAAAAACTTGGAATAAAGAGAAAAATAACATACATCCTTACCTTCAAGGGGCTCATGGCTTATGGAAAGAGGCGGATCTGTATATAAATGCCAGTCTACAATGTGGTTAGTTTTATATTATGCTGAACATGTTTTTGAACTCCTACATCAGGATCCCATGGAATGCCTGGTGCCCATGCACACAAAAGCATAGAATATTTCAAATCAGAGCCTGCTCCAGAAAACATATGGCCATAGTAGACTAGCACATTTACCTAGTGCTAATGGGGCTGGAAGAAAGAGGTCTGGAGAGGGACAGCAACATTGCCCAGGGCCCCCTTCGTGCCTGGCACTGTGCAGCATTTTACATCATCATCTGTCCTCATCCTGACAACGTCCCCCAATTAGTGTTATTGAACTCATTTCACTTGCCAAGAAACTGAGGCTAGAAGAGATGGAGGACTTTTCCCAGGTCATGTGGCCAGTGAGTAGTGGAATTGGGATCTGACCCTAGACTCGCTGTCAGTGTTGGGGAAGACTTGAAAGGTGTTTGATTTCTTAACTCCTCTCTTGACTTAGGTTAACCCCCTTGGAGCTACATGCCTACTGTGCTCCTGCTTCTCTTCACATTTCCCAAGCGATCTTACTTCCATTGGTGCCCTGGGGCGGGTTTGGGCTAGGTTGGCGAGAGTGCTGATGGTGTACGTTTCTTCCCAACTCCAGTTTCAGGGATCGTCATATTGAGAGTTTGAAATTGGCTATGGTGGGCATGTTCACACCTTGGAAATGAGAAAATGCTGCAACTCAGGGTGTTGTATTTTGGGAGTGGGGATGATGAAGAGACACCAACTTCTCCAGAACACCTCTGCTTTATCTTTACCGAACCTCACCCTGAATGTTGACGCTTAGTTAACATCCGTACTGTTTTGACTTTGCACTTCAGACATGTGCTTCATCCAGTTAAATTCTTGTATGTCAATTTAATTTGCTTAGGTCTCATTCTCTTAATTTTTGTTTTTGTGCTTTGGATTTTAAATATGATTTGATTTTTCCCCTTATTCTTTCTGCCTTTTTTTTTTTTTTTTTTTTTTAAATTTTAAATGCTGTTAGGATAGATTTGGTCCAGTTTTGAGCTGCCATATCTTCTCCTTTGACCTTATTTCTGGACCCCCAGCTAAACTGCCACCCTCACCCCCACCCCCCAATCTTGTGACCACACAGGATCTGTCCTGAGACCTGTCTCTGTAACTGCCACCCTGCATCCATCTTTCATGCCTTTTTCTTTTTTGGCATTCACGGGCTGCTGAAGTTAGTTAGCTTTGACTAACAGGTGGTGATGTGTTGATCTCTTGAAAACAGCCCTTTTTTTCTTTGTCAGCTCCCCAACGTGTCTCACAATTGTCACCAGCCACCCTCAGACAGGAGGGCCTAAGTGAGAGATTATGGAGTGTCAGTCCCCTGGAAAGTGTTTGGGTTCCATCAGTCAGCAGCCGGCTTGGAGGGCCTGGGGCCTTGTGCTGGCCTGAGTTTACAGAGAGAGACGGCTGGGTCTGGGGTGCACTCTGGCCTTTTTCTTCCAGGAGGGAGTGAAGAGTTGAATTTCTAGTTTTTCTGGCCACCTGAACAGATTTACTCACCTGTCTTCTGCTCAGGCTGTCCCCATACCTAAATAAAAAGAACTATTGAAATGTGAGCAAGCCAGCTCATCCATGGACCGACCCACGATACTGGCAGCCAGATTCTGCCATTCCACCACCTTTTGTGAGTGCTTACTGAATGCCAGGTGCTTTTCCGAGTCCTTCAACAACATTGCCTCATTGAATTCTGACCATGACTCTGTGGATAAAGCTAAGCCTTAGAGAGATTAAATAACTTTTCACAGTCACGTAGCAATTAAGTGTGTGAGTCAGAATTTGAACTCAGGATTGTCTGGTTTCAGTTAACACAATCGTCTAACCTCTCTGCTATGCTCCCCTGGCTCTGTGGAGGATACAGCAATTTAACCTTCAATCAATAACAGCTCTCTGTTAGACTTGGGGCTAGGGGTGTAAGGATGAATGAGACACCATCCAGCCTTTGAGAGGTTCTCAGTCTAGTGGATGAGATAGATAGACTTGAACACTGATAGTTCTATTCAGGGTATCAACAGGAGTTGGGGGAATTTCTATGGAATCAAGAAGGCATGACCCTCTTCTTTTGGGGAGGGAGTGAATCTGGGGCATCTGAGCAGGGCCTGAAGAGTACAGGACCTGACTCCTTCCACTGCGTGCTGAGACTGTTTCCATGGAGACAAAGAAAGTTGACAAGCCATCCTTAACCTCAAGGTTCTTCTCCTGTGCCCCCTTCTCAGGGGGTGATGCCAAAGATGTGCCTCCTTGGAGCCTGTGGTTCACACCTTCTTCTAGACTGTGTTCCTGGTGTCCAGAGCCTTGAAATTCCCTTCCCTTGAATCTTCTCTGGGCCTGTCTTCCTTGGGGTGGACTGTACACCCAATGCATATTCCTAGGCCCTGGGGTGGCCAAGGAGAAGTTATTGGCAGGGTGGGAGACTGAGGCCTGAGCTTGTACAAATAGCCTCACATACCCATATGTACATGTGTACGCTTCCTTGTTGTATGGGAAGGATTTGGAGAAATAGGAGAACAGAGATGAGCAATCGACCAGAATCCAGAGAGGCTGGGTCCCAGGGATTGATGGAAAGGTCAAACATTTTGAGATCTTATGAAAGCTTTTTTTTTTCTTTTGAAAGAATTTTACAGGAGTTACAAAGTTGAGGCCTCAGCTTCCCTTCATATAGATATCTTACACGCACGTAGTACTATTGTGAAAACATTGGGTTGGCCAAAAAGTATGTATGGATTTTTTTCTGGAAAATAAAAGACACATTTTTCATTTTCACCAATAACTTTATTGATTTGGATACTTTGATTACATCAGCTATCTCCCATGTGGCGTAACATTGATTGTTCTCAATTGATTCTCAATTAATGTCTTATTTGATAACTATCAACTTCACTTGGTCTACCTGACCCTGGAGCATCATCCAGTGAGAAACCTCTAGCAGGAAACTTCACAAACCACTTTTGACATATTTGTTCAGTCACAGCACCTTCTCCCTACACTGCATAAATCTTTTTTTGTTTTCTTGTTTTGCATTTTTACCTTTTTTGAAATAATAAAGCATAATATGCCAAAATGGTTGCATATTTTCTTCCATCTTCAAAATTAAAATAGCTACACAAAAATTCATCAATTTGGATGTTTTTGTTTAAATGCACACTGACATGACAGTTGTCACAGTCCAATCTAACAAAATTGTATCAAATCAAGTTAAAGACAACTAAGGGCTGCTAGGGCCATATTACAGAAAAAAACCAAGCAAATGTTTTGGCCAATCCAATAAATCAATGTTGGCACAATACTATTAACTAAATGACAGATTAAAAACTAAGTAATTAATGCCTAAGTCAGAAAGGTCCTCATCTCTGAGAGATAACTGAAACTTCCAAAGCTGGAACTGGGGCCCTTGCACTTGGGACTTCCAGGAACACAAGAAGTGGATCTTGTCAGTATATCTACCACCCAGGGAAACCAGAGGTCTCAGAGGACTTGGAGGTTTACCCAGAGGCCAGACATTAGCCTGGTGACAACCTGATGTCCCTTCAGCTCTCTCTACTGTTTATAATTTGATGAGGGAGCAAATAGTGTCTTCTAGTTCTTAGATACATTGCATGAATTCCCAGTATCTAAAAATCAGGATGCTATGCCCATTAGATCATGTTAGATTTTAGATTATTGGAGTATATGAAACTATACACAGGTGTTTGAAGATGCCAAAGGCTACAGGCAAATATACATACATGTAAATCCTCATGTTTTTCATTAGACAGAGTCAGGAGGGACTGGCTTTTTGCTCTGAGCTCAGGGACCTTGGGCAAATAAATACCTTCACCCCTTCACCTTCTCCCTGGCACCCAAGAGGAAACCAACCTATAAGATCTTCAAGATCTCTTCTACCTCTGATTTCTGTGATTTCCCTTCTCCTCACCTTTCCTTGTTCCATATCTCTTTCCTTTCTCAGTCCATCTCACTCTCTCTCACTTTATGCTTTTCTCACCCTTTATTCTTCTCATTCTTTTTCTCTACATTTTCTCTTACCCACTCCCCTCACCTCATTTCTTTCTTCTCCCGCCTCTTTGACTCCCACTCTACCTTTTACCCATTTTCCTTCTCTCTCTCTTCCTTGTCTCCCCCACAATTTCCATCCCTCCACATAGGTATAATCTGTGCTATATACAGGGCCTCAGTGGCCCATCGAATGCTTGTAGGGCTTATTTCAAGTGGGGGTGGGGAGAGGGAATTAAATCATAGTATTGGCAGCTAGCAAGTTGCTTCAATTGCAGAAAAATGTCCCCGGCTTCCTCAAATATTGAAACATTGATGAAGAACAGATTTTCTCTGGCAGTGTGAATTCCCCTCTGTCCAAGTTTGGCAGAGGGGCTGCCTGGCTTGGTATTATTCTAGGCATTTCAATACATTTTCTGCTTAGCGGAGCTGGCGTGTGTTTTAACCAACCACTGTATTGATGTAACACTATTTTTATTTGTAATGAGGGCGTATTAAAATATATATACATTTCCACTGATTTCTGGCTCTGGGGAGGCCAGGATCTGATGACGTCTAGGCAGGAAGGTCTAGGTTTTTTCCACCCTCTCTCTGTAGGGAGAGTTCTGGAATCTAGGCACTCCCCCTTGTCCCTACCCCCTTGTTAGATTTCACTGATTTTAATAAACATTTTCCTTTCTTTGGTTTCCTCAGTGGCATAGAATCAGATACATCAGTTGGAGGGTCTTCCAGCGGTCATCTGCTCTATGTCCTGCACACAGTGGCAATGGGCTACATGGGGCGGGGCCTGAGTGAGCGACTAGGAATGATACGAAGAAAAGAACAATTGAACATATGAAGAAAATGTATGGAAACAGACATGCGGCTAATTCATTGTGATTCAGTCACGCACAGGGTGACACAGGAGCAAATAGGTAATGAAAGGGACGGGCACCATGGCCGGTCTGCTATGCTGGTGGAAAAAGTTGTGATGGAGGGTATAGTTTGGTAGCAAGAGGCCCTGGGAAACCGAGATGACCAGAAACAATGAATACTGACAAGGAGCTTCTCCTTTTTGTAAAAACCTTTAGTACCTCCTGTTAGAGCAGATCCTGCTTTTCCCAGCAGGTACACTTCCCACTGGAGCTAAGCTCTTTATGTCGGAGCCACGGAAATTAAGGCCATAAGATTTCAAAGCTGGGATTTTAGAAAGAAATATATAGTCCAGGGGTCTTAATCTGGAGCTTTTGAGAATGTCCTAAAAGGAAAAAAAATTGTGCATGTGCCTATTTTTTTTGGCGGGGGTGGGGGTGGGCAGCGGGGCATGGGGGCAAAGGTGTAGATAGCTTTCATCAATCCTAAAAGAGACTGTTATCTAAATAACCTTCAAACTAGTGGCCCAGTTCAGTCCCCCTGTCTACTCTCTGGGGAAGCTGAGGACCAGCATGGTGGTGGAGATGGTTAAACATATCTGGAAATTCTGGTGACGCAAAAGAGCCAGCAGCAGCATGGGGCTGTCTGTCCAGGCTTCTACTATACATCACCATCTTCCCTGCGGTGGGTGCAAGCTATCTCCTTCTGTTCCTTGTCCACATCAGGCAGCAGCAGTGGCTGTCTGCCCAGACGTCACTGCCTCCTTCTGAGAATGGACAGTCCTAGAATAGTATTTGAATGGAGCTGGTTTTCACCATGTTTTTGTCTAATGTGAAACGTAGTGGCCCCAACATCTTTGGCTTAGGTGCTTGATAAATGGAAACCGCGAGGCAGGAGATCAAGGCTGTGTGATGCAGCCCCATCAATCTCTATTTACCTTGTCTAGAACTCATGCTCAATGTGCTCTAAACTCAATTCACTTTCAAGATCAGGTGGGGGTGGTGCGTAAGGAACAAGAGGACTTGGAAAGAATATGAGTCAGTCTTTTTGGCTCACTAGGGACGCTAAGCTCCAGCTTCCCTGAAAGAGTTTTCTATCCTGAATATACCACAAAATTCTACACCTTTGGTGTAAGTGTAACTGTTCCTTTAGCCTGAAATAGTTTTCCTCTGGAAATGCTTTCTTATTTTGTAAGATGTGCTTCCAAAGTCTCCTACATGGTGAAGCTGTTTCTGGCACTCTTAGGCAGAGTTGGGTCTCCCTCTTTCTTGTTCATGTGCTCATTATAGAGCTTATCACAGAGCATGGTGAGTATTGGTGTATGACCTGGCTGTATTTGGAACTCCTGGAGAATGGGTTCTGTATGTACAGGACGCTAAAGGACAGTGAATCTCATTGGGGACCATTTTGTGCCCTTCCTCCTGAGGGGCAGGGCTGAGAGCTAGTGGCTTCTAGTGGTCAGAAGTCAGAGATGCTGCTAAACATCCTACAATGTCCAGGACAGCCTCCTATATCAAGAGTTATTGGGTCCAAAATATCAATGGTGCTACTGTCAAGTAACCTGCCAGAGGGGATCAATAACCTGTGACCAGATTTCTCAAATAGCCGGCACAGATATGTGAAGGGTTACAGTTGGAGAAGAGCATTAGCTGTTTCCTTCTCCTGGTGGATAAGACGAGGAGTGTGACTTTGAAAACAACCATTCTTTAAAAAGTTTCAAACACTTACTTTGGGTTTCAAGAACTTACTGTGAATTTACCAGCCCTTGGAGAAGGTGGCATTGATATTCTAGAATTCAGTGCATTTCAAACCTACCATTGACAGGCAGGGGTAAAGGGTACTGGTTCTTTGATTGGGAGACTCTCATTTAGGATGTCTGCATTGTTTTGAAAATCTTCTCATGCTCTCAAAAGCAATAAAATTCTTTAAATGAGGACTTTTTTTTTTTCCCATGTGAGAAGTTATTGCAAGTTATGAGACAGACCACAAGTAGAATTTTAGGCACATTTCTACTTAATCATCCATATTCCAAGTATTTATCTTGGAACAAACACAGGGTGAACTTTTCTTAATAGTCAGCATATAAGCTACAAAATTATCTGTAGCTCTCCCCAAACCATTATTGGCAAAGCATGCTAGTTAGGAAGGCTAAGGCAGAGCCAGTGCCAACATAAGGTTTCATTCAGGAGGAGGCTGGAGCTGGGAGGCTGGGTAAGGGAGGGATGTGCAAGTAATGGCAAGGAAGGGAAGCAGAGGAAAGGCTAAAGAAGGTGGTTTGGTGAATTGGGGTGATGAGAAAAAGGCCAGGGGCAGGAGAATGGTGTGCAGGTGCCACAGGGAGGCTGGCCAGATGGCTGCGAAGGATGGATTTAACATGGTCTTGGGTGAGTTGAGTCATTTGGGAAGAAGAGTTCAACATCCCAGGAAAATGTGACTTATCTCTAAGAGCAGCGGTCCCCAGACCCACCCTCTCATCACAATCACCTGAGCCCCTTTAAAAATATTCAGATTGCAAAGCCCCATCCCTGGAGGTTCTGATTCTATAAGTCTGGGATGAGGCCCAAGAGTCTTCAGTTCACAAGGTTCCTCAGGTGATTCTGATACCCATCCAGGTTGGGGTGTCAAAGCCCCCAATTAAAAAACACTGGTGAGGTGCTGATGTTCAAGGAGGGGCAAGGATACCAATTGTTAGAGTAATTGAACAGATTTGAGACGACTTTAGGTGCTGGAAGTGTGCAAGACACAGGGGTCTCTGTCCTTAATGGCCTGGTAAAGTGGTTCATAAAAAGCTATGGGTGTAAATGAAGCAAGTTGACAGTATAAGCAATATGAGAGGGCCTTGTGAGTGACAAATAGTGACCATGGCATCTGAGATGGTTGGAGCACATCAGGGAAGGGGTGAGGTAGGTGTGAGTCCTTCCGGAATGAAGGGGACAATTTCATCGGAGATGGTAGACTTAGCTAAAGTCTTTAGGCCTAGCACCCATAGCAGGGAAACTAAAAGAGTTGGAGGGTGTGGGGTGAAGGTGTGATATATCCAGAGTTTGGACAAAGGCTTTGGTTTTGGGATCGGGGAGGATGGGGATAGCTAGCAGACTTTTGGGAAACACAGTAGATGGATGGGTGCCAAGTGTTGCTGGGGCACCTCTCCCTCCCTCCTTGTCTCAGGGCTGTGTCTTTCTCAAAGAGAGGCCTGCTCTAGAGAAAGGCATGGGCTGCAACTCCCCAGACACCTTGCGGTTTATCTGCCATGGAGGAAAGTCCTTCGATGGGAGTGTTTAGGAACCCTTGAGGATACTGCTGATGTCCGGGCTGCAGCCATTCCCCACCTGGGTGTGTGATCACACCTGTCCCCAATCTTATAGCCCTATCTATAAGTCTCTCTCTCACCCACCAAATAAAATTGATTAGATTATTTTTCTCCTCGAGAATTTTTAATAAGACCTTTGTGGGGTATCCCTCAAGAATGGCTTTCTTTAAAAAGTTTGCAGTTATTGAGCAATTATCCTATACCAGATATATTACAAAATGGTTTTGATTACATTATCTTATTTAATTATTTTTAAAGATTAAAACAATTTTTTTTTTTTTTTTTTTTTTTTAAAGAGAGGAGAAGGGAGAGAAGCAGAGAGGGAGAGAGACAGAGAGACATCAATGTATGGTTGCCTTTCACCTGCCTCCAGCTGGTGACCTGGCTGGAGACCTGGTTATGTGCCCTGGTTGGGAATTGAACCAGCGACCTTTGGGTTTGCAGGCCTGGGCCTTATCCACTGAGCCACCAGCCAGGGCTACCTTATTTAAATTTAATGTAACCTTTTGAAATAGGTCCATTAGCCAGGACCTATCTATCTATTTATCTATATATCTGATTTATTATAAGAAATTGGCTGGCAACTCTGAAATTTGCAGAGTCAATGTACCAGTTCAAGTCCCAAGGTTGGCAGCCTGCTCTTGAATTAGGAAGGTTGATGCCCCAGTCCAAAGACCATTAGGTAGGAAGAATATTTTTCTTCCTTGGGGGATAGTCAGTCTTTTGCTCTGTTCAGGCCTTCAGTTGATTGGATGAGTCCCACCCACAGAAAGGAGGGCTATCTTCTTTACTCAATCTACTGTTTAAAGGTTAGTCTCCTCTAAAAGCCCCTTCACACAAACACTCAGAATACCATTTGACCAAATATCTGCATACATTACGGCCCAGCCAAGTTGACACAAAATCTTAAGCATCAGAAGTACTATTAGGATCAACATTCTTATTTAAATGATGAGGAAGGGAGGCATGGATAGGCACTTCCTGTGCACAGGGTCTCTCTGTGGTAGGTGGCAGAGCTTGGGTTTCAGTTTATGTAGCCACTGTCTGCTCTTCTTATGCTCTAGCCTTCCCCTCTCCCTCATGGAAGGGGCAATGGGGAACTACTCTTGATGTGACTTAGTAGACCAAAATGGACACCCCTAAAAATGTCCTTATCACCATGTTGCTAGATACCTGGGGTTCCTTTAGAAAGGGTAGTCTTTTACAGGGCACCACCGAGCATTTTGCCTTGACTGACTATGGTTCTTTGTTTCCTGGGGCCCGAAGGGTGTGTATCTTCCACCAGCTAGCCAATCAGCAAACTTAATTCTTTCAGACTTATCTTGCAACAGTGCATCCTTACTGAATTAAGGAATGGAAAGCTGAAAAAGTCAATTTTGCTGGAACAAAATTGACCTTCTATCCCTGTGTTCTTCTGTGTGTTGCCCTGAACAGTCTAAGAGTAGCAGAAAGATACTGAACTCCTGGAGAAAGTAATAGGCTTCTGAAAAGAACCACATTTCCTTAATATTTCCAGTGGTGGGGACTACGCTACCTCACAAAGTAATTCATTATATATTTAAGAACACTAAAGGAACTTTCTTCTCATGTTGAATCTGCTTCCCCTATGCTACAGCAACAGAATAGTCTCTTTCTTACACGAACACTTTCCAAATATTTGAAAAGAGGGATTATATCCCCATGAGACTGTTTTTTTTTTTTTTTTTTTTTTTTGGTCTAGGCTAAATGCTTCTAGTTTCTTCTAACATTCTTTGTGTGACTTGGTTTATAGACCCTTTTTTTGGCCTGTCCTTCCCTGGTTATGGTTGATGCCCTCTTAAAAAATCCCAAATATTCTTTTTTTTTTTTTTTTAGGTTAATTATTATTATTTTTTTTTTACATCCATCCCCTTTTTGCTCCCCTCTGTCCCTCTCCCCACCCACCCATTCCCCACAAAGTCAAATCCCACCTGTTGTCCATGTCCATGGTTCCTTTATACTAGGTTCTTGTCTAAACTGCTCCCCTTCCTTGCCTCTGCCTCCCTGCATTAACTTTATTAATAGCTGTTATTTTATATTGAGCTTGCAGTTAACTTATATTAGGTCTCACTATGCTATGCTTCTGCAGTTGATATTTTTGGTATAAAATTTAGAATTTTAACAGGGTGGGGATTGACTGTGGGAGTGGGGATAGAGGCAGGTAGGGCAGGGAGAGCAATGGGGAAAAATTGGGACAACTGTAAAAGAACAACAATAAAAAAGGCAAAAATATTAGAACTTTATATTAATTAATATTCCTTAATATATAGTTTTGTTATTTGACCCATATCTCAACCTGACTCTGCCATCTAATACCTTGTTACTTATTTGGGACTAGTGGAGGAGTATGGAAGAGAACCTCCTCTTAGTTCATACCTCTGTCCCCTGGTGCTATGTTGGTAGAGGAAGGACTGCAGAGAATTGGAACTACCCTGGGGAGTGGAGTTTTATTAAGGTGGGGTGAGGATCCTGGCCAATATGTGAACAGTGAGCCCCCCAAATGGATAATGAACATTGTGCTGCATTTTCTTTTTCCATTTTCACTTGACCCAGGGAACTGAGAACAAGAAGGCATGCAGCCAGGGTCTGGTGAGAGTGTGATCTGGGTGAAAATGCATACTGCAAAGGCTCCGATGACTATTCAAAGCTTTTCTGCATATGTTTATGCCTTATTCAGGGGCTCAGTCTAATTTCTTTCAGGACCTTGGGCCCAGAAGTAGTGCAAGATGTGGTCCTTGCCCTATGATTGTCTGGGGGAAGAAAACGTGCATGTGTGAAACCACAGCAAACTGGCTGGGCATGAAGACAGATTGTGGTAAATGGCACAGAGCTGACCACAGCCCACATGGGGGGCCACAAGAGGACGAAGTAGGACAGGCATGGATTCACCAAGGAGTGTCCCAAAGGAAGTGGGAATGGAGCTGGGTCCTGAAGGAATTGGAATGTGAAGAAAGTAGGAAAGACTTTACAGGATAGGGAGGGGCATGAACAAAGTGGGTGGTGGTGACAATGACTCTGCAGAGACCTCGGGGTGGAAAACAGACTGGTTCTTCTCCAGGCAATGGAAAAAACCAGCCTCGAGAAATGCTTTGTAGGAAGGGCCTTTCAGAGACCCAGTCCTTGGACCTGATCCAGCTTTGCCATTTCTTTCACCATCAGCCCAGTGTGGGCCTTCTTCCTCTTAATTCCAGATTCTTCATGACTTCTTTGCTGCTCTTCTTGCCTCTATTTTCCTGTACTCTTACCCAAGGGACATATTAACTTTCTTCAAACACTGGGAATGAGCAAGATTCAAAGAGGCACATTAATGTGTTCCCAGTTTAAAATATCCTGTCCCATTGTTCCTGTTGGTAGATCCCTTCCTGACAGCTTTTGCATCTCCATTTTTCATGTGGAGTATAAATGAATAATGTTACGAATAATGAATAATAGTGGCTGCTGTCCAGAGTGAAAGAGACATGCTAGGTTTTATATAGGCTCTGAGTTAAACATGATGATCATCTAATGATGCAGGTGCTATTATCACTCCCATTTTATAGGCGAGAAAACTGAGGCATATAAAGATTAAATAAATTGCCCAAAGAGACACAGATAGTAGTGGCTTCACTGGGACAAGCACAGGCAGTCTGACTCCAGGTGTTGGCTTTGTTACACCACTGCTTTACCACAGAAAATACAGGATCATGCTCTTCCAGGAGAAGGACTGAAAAAAAAAAGGGGAAAGTTTTTATTGACACCTGGTATGAGCTACCATTTGTGCTAAGGCATTATTCATATGTCATCTCGGTTAATCTTTACTCCACCCTGATAGAGATTACTACTCCCATTTTAGAAATGAGAGAGACAGATGTAAATGAAGTAGCTGGTTGTGGGCACACAACTGGCACAATGGGAAGTCAGATTTAAACTGAAGTCTGTCTTTTCCCCAGAGTCCAAGGGTTTCCATTGCAAATGTGAACCAGCTCCCAAACAGCTGGTATCAGGAGGGTGAGAAGGAGTCACATGTGAGCAGACAGAGCCTAAGAAAACTTTCCCAACCATGAAAAAACACGGCAGTTCAGTCTATGTGACACAGCTGGGCACAGCTGGAAGATAGCAGTGAGGCAGTATCGGTGGCCAACATGCTGTTGATTCATGCTTTTGAGAACAAAGAGTCTTGGCTGATCTTCTGTGCTTATGTGCAGGCTACTGACTGCATCAAAAGGCAGCTGTACCCTTTCTACAGTACAGAGGTTGGTCCACTCACCATGACCCCTTTAGCCTAAGCTACCACCCAGGTGGTGAATGCCACCTGCAGGGTGATCTTTGAATAACCAAGGGAGGTGGGAGCCCAATTTTAATGATTTTGGAAAACCTGGATGCTTTGCTTTCTTGTCCGACTCCCGTCAGGGTGGTGTAGGCAAGTGGCAGGGAAAGAGAGAGCCAGAGATGCTTTCCATTGGCTCCCAAGGTTGCAGAGCAGGGTTTCTTCTCTAACTTACCTGTGGGTCAGAATCCCCTACAAAAGTGTTACACCAGCTTGTTGGAAGAAAATCTTGTTAAGACTAAGATGGCAGGACTCTACTCCCCAAGTGTCTGACTCACTAAGTCTGGGGTAGGGCCCAAGAATTTATGTTTCTAACAAGTCCCCAGGTGAGGCTGCTGGTTTGGGTCCACATATGACCTCCTCTGGTTGACAGACCCCCTGCCCCTGCCCTCTTAAATCTCTACACTTCATTGAATATACAGAAGGCATAAGGTGGGGTCTTGGCAAGAAACAGCATTCATCTCGGATAGTTCAAACATGACTGTAATGAAGGGTTGCTCACAGAAGTGTGGTCAGGATGTTAACAGGGCACCCAAGGGAAGGTGAGGCAGCCAGAGACCAGCACCAGCAGGAAGTGGTAACTGTCGTAGGGCTGCAGAAACAAAGGAGAAAACAGTGTTTTTAGAGCTTGGTGAGGCCTGAGCTTTTGGAGGCTGGGCTGCTGGGGGACTAGCATCGTGGAGCACCATTGCCTAAATCTAGCCAAGGGGCAATGGGTGAAGTCATTTCCAGGGGTCCCAGAGCAGGTTGGGCTCTGGGCTAGATTTAGGCAATGGGTGAAGTCGTTTCCAGGGGTCCCAGAGCACAGAACAGAACAGAACCGAGAATGGACCTGGGATGGAGCGGGGCCAGATGCTGCTCCTCTTCCTCACTGCCCCATCTCTCGACATCAACCTTTCTTTTTCCAGAAGCTTACTAGAGGTCAGCTGGCCTGACAGAGAAGACCAGCTGCACATGCTTATAGTCATCCTCAGCTGCTTCTCAATAAACGGGGCCCTGACCCTACCTCAATGGTGTGTGCAGAAATCAGGACTCCTAGAAAGCCTGTTAGCTGAGCTGTCTCTCCTTTGCAACACTTATCCTCCTTACACACATGCCCCTGCTACCTCAGATAGGAAGGCAATGTTCCCACTGGCCTTCTATGGCTTCCACGTGGTCAGGACAGGTGGGGAAAAAGCTTGCTGCTTCTGTAGCAGCCTTCACCGGACTCTGAAAGGAGATCTCAGAGGGTTGGGGGGACAGTGTGGGATGACAGGCAGAGGAGGGAACAGCATTTCAAGCTATTTCCAGACCAAACCGTAAGAACACACAGTGCTTGGCTTTGTCTCAGAAAGATCTTCCTTTGCATCTATGGAACAATGAAAATGGAATCTCTTCATCCTTAGGAAAGAAAACAAAGAGGGAAGGGGGAAAACAAGAGGCAGAGGAGAGCGGTGTGCCCTTGAGGAATGTCTTACAGCTGCCCGGAGAATGGCTGTGTTGCAGCTGGCCCCAGCTGGCCCGGGTTTGGTGTCTCGATTTACCTTTTCGTGGCTGTCAGGATGTTTTCCTGAGCCGTGCAGCAGCTCCCCGTGCCAGATAACCCCCACTGTGGTAAGATAATCTGTTAGCATGTTTAGGAAAATGGACTGACCAGCGGTTTCATAACCTGACATGAAAACCATTGGGCGGCAGGCAAACTAAGAGACCAGGACAAGGAGGATGGGCCCTTCTCCATGAGTAGGGCTGTGGGTGTGCGGGGGTGGCGGTAGCTCTTTGGTGCCAGGAGGGTCTCTTAGGCAAAGAGTGGGCTGGTGAAGTGGTCTAGGCCCTCCCCAGGTGGGTTAAAAGAGTCTCTTTTCAGCTAAGCTCCTACTTGTTTTTCTTCTTGAGTTGAAAACAAAAAAACAACTGAAGCCAACATCTCTCAAAGGCTCCTAGGCCTTGGAGAAGAGGTCCCTTATGAGTTAGGGTCAGAACGCTCTGGCTGGAGACAGATCAATGGACTCCCTATCATTCGATGGTTCTTTATTCTCCTGAGCTCTGTGTAGAGGCCTTGGCTTCACCATCTTACTCCACGAACCCTAACTCTGTCCTCAAATTCACTCCTCCACCATTTTAAGTCCTATCCCCCAACACACAGAGTCTTGTTTTTATCCCCTTTGACTCTGATGACACAGGGACAATTAGGAAGAGGAGAAGCTCAAGCTGTGTATTTGTGCAGGACGGCAGTTTGGAAGGGAACAGAAATCGTCTCTGACTGGGTCCTGTGGGAGAGGAGTTGGCTGATATGGGAGGAAGCCTGGAAGAATTAGTGGGAGGCAGGGACAGTCTTTCTTCCTAGACAAGGATAAGGGCTTGACCTTCTCATGGTTTCCTGTAACAGCCACTTTCTACCGCCTGCATGGCGCCTCAGAGCTGAGAGACCTGAACATGTCATCTGCTCTAGGACACCTGATAGAGCAGGAGGAGGGCTGGATGGCAGCTCAGGGATCCCAGAGTAGAATTCGCCTTTGGCCACAGTCTAATTTGGAGAAGACTTTCCTTCCCTGGTCTGCTAACTTCCCAGAGATGTAAGAAAAGGTTCTCGCTAAGTGAACTCTGACTATTCAGCCCTGATATATTGAGATTCTATGGTCTGGTTATTGCCTCCATAGTGTTTCAGGTCTTCACAGATTTCTCTTGGACTCATCCTCATATTAAATTAATTAATTAATTAAATTTAAAAAGATTTTATTTTATTATTTTTAGAAAGAGGGGAAGGGAGAGAGGCAGAGAGGGAGAGAGACATTAATGTATGGTTGCTTTTCACCTGCCTCCAGCTACAGACTTGACTGGAGGCCTGGTTTGCAACCTTGTTTTTTTTTTAAAGATTTTATTTAATTATTTTTAGAAAGAGGGGAAGGGAGACAGGCAGAGAGGGAGAGAGACATCAATGTATGGTTGCTTTTCACCTGCCTCCAGCCACGACCTGACTGGAGACCTGGTTTGCAACCTGGTTATGTGCCCTGGCTGGGGAATCAAACCTGCGACCTCTGGGTTCTCAGGCCGGCGCCTTATCCACTGTGCTACCAGCCAGGGCCGCAACCTTATATGCCCTGGCTGGGGAATCGAACCAGTGACCTTTGGGTTCACAGGCTGGCATCTTATCCACTGTGCTACCAGCTAGGGCTCACCCTCATATTTTAAAGAGGAAAACAAGATGTGACTATCCACTCTGGGAAATGCATCTTCCTGACACCACTGTGGTAATTATGGAAGCTGGGTCTGGGTACTGCACACTGTGATTTTTGGAGAAGCTTGACTGCTAATGAGATGGGGCCATTTCCTGGCTCTTGAGTCTTGTATGTTGTGGCTGATGTTTCTATCTGAACACCTCATCTTCTTCTTGAGCTTCCACTTCCATAGTCTCATGCATGAGCCTGGCCCAGAGCTAGGAGTTATCTTGAGCCTTCCAAGTTGGCTACTTGATGCTGTTTTCTCTATATTCTCAGGCCTAAGTCAGGTACTCTGACTAGGGGAAGAGCTAAAGGACTGTGGGAGGCATTTGAGTGGGTCAGGGCTGTGAGAAGACTCAGAGCTGACAGAAGGACCACAAAGGCCCTGTCCGTGGTGTCTGATGGATCTGAGTCTCAACCATGTATCAGCTTTGTGACCCAGGGTTACTCATTTCATCTCCCAAGGTTCCGTTTTCTCATCTGAAACATGCTTATCTCCCTTTGATGATAATATCATTCCTCCCTGTGGGGGCAGCTAGAAGGACATCTGCTATGCAAAGCATTTCTTTCATATCTTAATTTAAATTAGACATTCAATCCATGAGTTTTTCTTTCTTTCTTTTTTTGGATTCATTTTTATTGTGTTCTTTTTTCTATTACCATTTAGTTCCCTTATACTCCCCTCTCCCCCACAATCACCACACTGTTGTCCATGTCCATGAGTCCTTTTTTCTTAACCCCTCCATCCCCTGCCCCCTCCCTTAGCTGTCATCCTGCTCTCTATCTATGAGTCTGTCTTTATTTTGCTTATTAGTTTAGTTTGTTCAGTTGATTCCACATATGGGTGAAGGTGAAACCATATGGCATTTGTCTTTCTCTGAATGACTTATTTCACTTAGAATAATGTTCTCCAGGTCCATCCACACTTTTGCAAAGGATAAAACTTTCTTCTTTTCATGACTGAGTAGTATTCTACTGTGTAAATGTCCCAAAGTTGTTTTATCCACTCATCTCCAAAGAGGACATACAGATGACCAATAGACATATGAAAAGATGCTCAACATCACTAATCATCAGGGAAATGCAAATTAAAACCACGATGAGGTATCATCTCACACCTGTCAGAATGGCTGTCATCAATAAATCAACAAATAAGTACTGGCAGGGGTGTGGGGAAAGGGAAACCCCTTTGCACGGTTGGTGGGAATGCAGATTGGTGCAGTCACTGTGGAAAACAATATGGAGGTAACCTCAAAAAATTAAAAATGCATCTGTCGTTTGACCCATTGATCCCACTTCTGGGAATATATCCAAAGGACCAAAAAACACTAACTTGAAAGAACATAAGTATCCTTATGTTCATTGCAACATTAATTACAATTGCCAAGATATGAAAGCAGTCCTCTTCCTTTCAAATTTCTGGAAGGGAAGTGAAAGGAGAGAGACCCATTCTGGAGAAAGAAGACTGAAGGTTGCTCTGTAAGTGTTCTTCACTTAGGGAAGGTGATTCACTTTTCTGCATAAAAAAAGAGAACAGCTAAGTCTATCACAGGGAGAAACTAATTTTAGGTAATCAACAACATGCACAGCCTGGGAATGGGCAAGTGGTAGCAAAGATGACCCTTTCTGGTTGTCTGTTAGCCAGTAGATGACCAGTCTTGGATGGATACCTATGAGCCTCTTTTCATACTTGTTCCCTTTTCTCTTCTCTTTTCCAGTCCTGGATCCTTTCTGTACCTCTCTGCCCACCTCTTTTGGCGGCTGTGAGGCAGGGGGATCCTTCTGACCTTGGTAAAAGCACGCTTTGCTAGTTCATGTTTCTTTGAGTGGAGCAACGATCACACATAAACCTTTCCCCTTGCTAATATAGATACAGAGAATTAGAGAATGATTATGCCAAGGAAACATCTTACAAGTCAGGTTAGGAGTAGGGAATCAAGGAAGTGAGGGACCATTGATTCCCTTTCGTGTGTTAAAAGATGTCCCAACAGCCTTTTATGACTGTTTGTAGACTCATACCATCAAATACCTAGAGGAATTTTGGATAGCCACCAGGAAGAATGTTCTAAGAATAAGCGTTAAAGCCCTAGATCAGGTGAGTCACAAAAATTTTATACTCCCTTCAACCCAATGCATCCTCCAAAAATAAAAAGAAACCTTTTAAAAAAGAGAATGGCTTTTCTGGATCAGGAGGAGAGGAAAGAGTAGTCCCCAAGGCATTTTCCCCCTGTGGTTTCATAGATTGTTTCAGACATGGCTGGGTCTGATGGGAGCCCATGAAATGGCTTCTCAAGCATGCAGGTGGGGATTTAATTCCCCCTGAGTCCCATCTTCATGCTTCCCAAGCCCCTGTGTCCTCAACCCCCTCCCCTCAGGGGGCCCAGACCTAGATTCGCAGCATGGGATCTCCCATGCAGTGTTCTGCAAAAAAGACCTCCCTTTGTTCTCTTGCCCACTCCCAGCTTTCCCTGAGAACAAAGAGGAAGTCCAGTGACAAATGTCCTCTTGCAAAGTAATTAAGCTCGTGGCATGGGGGCCAGTGCTTCTCAGCGCTGGCCAGCAGGGGAGGGTTGGAGTCCACAATAGGTCTGCCAGGAGGGACTTGCCGGTTCTCACGTCCTTCCATCCTCTAAAGGAGGTAGCGCTCCCACACATGGCTGTCCAAGTGGTGACTCTGTGGGACACAGGGGCCTTGGGATGTGTCCTGGGCCATGCTGGCATAGTGCATAAAGCCAGGACTTCCTGGCTGCATTGGTCACTGGGATGCTGCAGGCTTTCCCCCACGTGGCAGTAGAGGGTGCTTGAGGGAGGACTTTGTTCTCTCAGAACCTATGAATCAGTTTATAAAAGGCCAGGTTGCCAAGGGCAATGTGGGGGAAGGAGGAAAAGAGAGGAACTGGTTACTCCTTCTGTAGTGGACAGGGGCCAAGGTTCTCTTTCTTCGCTGCAGGAAGTGACAGAGAGTGCAATGAAAGGAATTTAAGTTAGAAATAAGCAGGAGGCTGTTTCAGCACCAGGACCAAATGTACAGAAAGGGGCTGGATTGCTTTCCTGGGGATATTCTTCCTAAAGGAATCAGAGTATGGCTGAGAATCTTAGCTGGAGATCAGGAAGCGATCTCTCAGTTGTGCATGATACTTAGCAAAGGTGACATACCTGAGATGACCCAGGGCACAAGACTGTGGTGGCATCTTCTAGAATCTCTGCCACTGAGTAGAAGTATTTCAGGGATGAGTTCTCCATAGGGCACATCTAGGGCCCACAGAGAGGGTCTGAGGAGGAAGGTTTTGGCCAACTGAAAGGAAGAAGGATCTAACAATGAAAGCTGTCCCACAGTGGAGGACTGTTTTTTAAAAAATTTTTTAAAGATTTTATTTCATCATTTCTAGAAAGAGGGGAAGGGAGAGAGGCAGAGAGGGAGAGAGACATCAATGTATGGTTGCTTTTCACCTGCCTCCAGCCACAGATCTGACTGGAGACCTGGTTTGCAACCTTGTTATGTGCCCTGGCTGGGGAGTCGAACCTGCGACCTTTGGGTTCGCATGGACTGTTAATTAAAGCACTAAACTTCCAGTTGCAGGGGGTATTTAAACCAAAGATACAAGCCTGGCAACCTCTGGAGGGGTTTTCTGCATTAGAGGATGGACTTGATGCCCTTTCAGGCTCCTTGGCAGGGATCAGATACTCTGCTTCATAATCTTCAATTTGTCTCTAAAAGCTAACAGACTTAGAGCTATAATTTCTTCTGGTAGAAAGGTGGATCCATTAAGCTAGGGTCTGTTCATTCATTTATTTATATGTCCTCTGAAGAACTACTGTGCACTGGACCTGGACATACAAAAATGAAAATGACATGGTGACTTCATATTTGGGGAGTTCACGTAATGGACAGGCAGAAATGGAAACAAGTCAATGGCAACTTCACATGGTGAGGGCTAAATAGGAGCCCTGAGTAAGAGTTGTGAAAGTGGAGAAGAGGGAAGAAAATGGTGTGGCTCTCCTGCCCTTTCTTGGGGTAGAGGTGGTACCTGATATGTGGCTGTCCAAGCAATGAGATTGTGGACAGAGGGGAAGAACGTGCTAGATCCTCATATCTGAAGTTTGAGCCCCGGGTGAGGTCTGTTGAAAGCAGCAGCGGGTGGGACATGTTTCCAGTTTGCTTTCTGTCTGAGCATGGAAGATGCAAGAGGTAGGGAGGGCAAGGGTGCTGGGGAGAGGGAGACAGAGGTCATCTCTTTTGCTCGCTCTGCTTGTTGGTACTATTGAGATGATCGAGGAGCCCTGGGAAGCTCCAGCAGAGTGTTGTTGTATCGCGTAGGGATCAGTTGTGAGACAAAACAGCTAGTGTGGTCTCCAGCAAGTGTAATTTAACCCAACAACTTGTGAGTTCAGTAGGGCTATTGAGATGTCAGGTCCAGACATTTGCCACCAGAAGTCAATTTGGCTTCTGAATTAGTTAATGTAATACCAGCTACTGAAACAAACACAAACTCAAAAATGTGTTAAAATTCAAATACAATGTATTTTTTTTCCCCAGCTCTTATAAGCCTGATGTGGGTATTTCTAGTAACAGGGTGACTTTGCTGCTAGGCAATGATTTAGGGGCCCAAGTGTCTTCCATTTCATGGCTCTGTAACTTCAGCACATGGTTTCCATGTTTGCAAGCTCATTTGTATAAAGCCAGCAGAAAAAGACTAACCACAGAGTATGTAAGGTTTTCTTGTGTTAGACCTCAAAGTGACACTTGTGTCCACATTCTATTGGCTGGAACTTAGGTGCACAAATCTAACTGCCAGGGACCCTGGGGAATGTAGTCCAACTGTGTGGCCAGAAAGAGAAAAAGAAAAGATAAATAACCAGTTTCAGTCATGCATTCAGCAAATCCTGAATAAATTAGCCTTTCTTTGCAGGCAAGAAGGTCGATGGCAAGAAGTATTCAAAGTGATGAAAGACCTACAACCAGCAAAGCTGTCATTCAGAATGGAAGAGCAGATAAGTGTTTCCCAGACAAGGTAGAGCTGAAGGAGTTCATCATCACCAAGCCATTATTACAGCAAATATTAAAGGGACTTATTTAAGAACAAGATCAAAACTATGAGCATCAAAAAGTCATCAAGTTCACAACTATCAACAGCTGAATCTGAAAACAACAACAACTAAGCAAACAACCAGAACAAAAATAGAACCATAGATATGGGGATCATTGGGAGGGTTATCAGTGGGAAGGGAGAAGGGGGAGAAAAGGGGAAATGGTTTAGAGTCTAAGAAACGAAAATTGGTAAGAACAAAATAGGGGGATGTTAAGGATAATACAGAAAATGGAGAAGCCAAAGAACTTATATACGCACAACCCATGAACATGAACTAAGTGGGGATGGGATTGCTGGAAGGGAGCGGGGTCCTGGGGAGAGGGGCACAAAGGGAGGAAATTGGGACAACTATAATTGCATAACCAAAAATGTACTTAAAAAACAAAAACAAAAAATAATAATATGGAATAAAAATTGATTTTATTTCTTAACTGGATGAATAGCTAATTGTCTATCCTTACAGTTGTTTGAAATAACATTTTAATCAAAACTCTTTCATATACATGATTTTTAGATAATGATTGCTGTTGTAACAAATTACACAAATTTAGTGGCTTAACATAACATGAATTCATTATCTTATGATCTCCTAGTGATCAGAGTCTGCGATGGTTTTATGGGGCTAAAATCAAGGTGTTAGCAGGGCTGTATTTCTCCTGGAAATTCAAAGGGAGAATTTCCAGGATTTTTTCAGTGGCTCACACTCCTTGGCTCCTGCCCCCCTTCTGTTTTAAAGTTGGCAATGACTAGTGAAGTCTTTCTCAGGTTGCATTACTCTGAAGCTGGCTTTCATCACCCCCTCTTTCCTTATGGTCACATTTGGTCTGTTGGGGTGATATAGGATAATTTCTTCACCTCATTCAAGGTTAGCTGATAAGTTACATTGCAACCTTAATTCTCTGCTTTCATGTGTTATACTGACTTGTGTCTCCTGTAATTTATAAGTTGAGGCCCTGATCCCCAATACCATAGAATGTGACTATCTGGAGAAAGGACCTTTGGAGAGGTAAATAATATTACAGGAGGTCATATGGGTGGGGCCTAATTGAATCTGATTGGGGTCTTTATAAGAAGAGGAAATTTGGATGTATAAAGAGACACTACAGATGCATGTGCACAGAGAAAAAAGACAATGTGAAGAGGAAGGAGTAAGGTGGTCATCTGCCAGCCAAAAGAAAGAGGCCTCAGAGAAAACCAACTCTGCTGGCACCTTGATCTTGAGCTTTCAGCCTCCAAAACTGTGAGAAAACAAATTTGTTGTTTAAGCTACTAGGTTAGTAGTGTTTTGTTATGGCAGCCATAGTAAATGAATACAGCATCTACCATAACATATTCACAGGCTCCAAGGATTAAGATATCAGTGAGGAGGTATCTTTGGGAGGCTATTTTCCTGCCTATCATATATATACATTAGGACCTGTATTTTTCTCTTCTGTTGAATTTATCTATTAATTTATTCCTGAGCCACTACCACATCAAAAAAATTATAAAGTATTATAATTATTTTATCTGGTGATATGAATTTCCTTTTGCATTCTTCTTTGTTTTCATTTACCTAATCTTTTCTTGATTATTCTTATACACTTGTTTTTCCATATCAATGTTAGAATCATCTTGTTCAGCTTCCTGAAATTTGTGATTGCATTAAATTTACAGATTAGTTTGGGACAATTGACATCTTTGCACGAGCACTGCATTTTTTTCATTTAATCTGATCTTCTGTATTTCTTTCTTCATAATATTCTTTCCTGGTAGCAGGCTTTTCAGTGATGCTCCATAATTGTCATTGATATTAGAAAGAAGTTTCTTCTTCTTCTTTCCCAGAAGGGAAAGGGACTCGCCTGAGGTCACATAGAAATAGGGAACATAGACTTATGATTCCTAATTTGTGCGTCTTATCCTTGTCCACATGAAGTCTCTGGGCCAGCTTCCATGATTAGATCCAGGATGCCATGTACTGTTCTAGGCCAATGCTTATGTGTCCACTAGAGCAGCACTGGGCCAGGCCTGGGAACAGACTGACTTAGAATTTGAGATGGTGAGGAGGTCATGGAAGAGCCCCTCTTATTTTATAGATGAAAGCATCATACGATAGAGGGCAAGGAAGGAGAAGTTTGAGGAACAAGCAAGGGAGCATCTGTAAAATCACTTACTCCTTAACCTCGGCCCATTAAGCAACCGTCATCATGAGAAAGGTGTGCTCATAAAAGGTAATTGCAAATAGATTTCATGATTCACAAGAAATAAAAATCCAACTCCTGCTCACTGGGGAGCAGTAAATAGGCCCGAGGGCTGTTCGTTAGGATGACTAGAAAGATTAAGAATGATAAAAGAGAGATGTTAGGATAATTTGACATCTCATGGAAGAGAATGTGTACTATGGCTGGAGGTACTATGGCAAGGATCCAGGAGTGCAACGTGGAGCGATGCAAGTCTCTCACATTGCTCAGATCATCTCCCTACATGACCTCAGCTGTGGGAGCAGCATCAGGTAGCAGGAATGAGCTTGGTCTTCACCGTTTGTTTACCTGGCCACCCTGGGCCCTTTTCAGTAGCTGCCCACTTTGGGTGCCCCAGCTTCTCACATGCTTTAGGTGGGGGTCATGGTTCACTGGCTACACTCAGGACTATTCTTATTTTTACTTTGAGTGATTTTCCAGATATCTTTCAGCAGTTGCATTATTTAGATTAAAAAGGTGGGGGAATATTTCTTATTCCCAAACCAAGAGAAGTTTTTGAGCTCCTGGCTTGTCTCTACATTCGAAGGCCTCGATTATACAAATCAGGGAATGGGGGCTTAAGAAGGAAGCTCCTTGAGTCAACATGTTCACTACTTCTAGAAGGCTTAGAGATAGACCTCCAAGGTAGTTCACACGTTAGAGTGTGGCCCTTCTCCTGGGCCCTTTAGGCTGATGGGTTAGATTAGGAACCATAGAAACTATAGAGACCAATATGTCAACAGTGGTAGAAGTGTGTATGTATGCGAAGGGGATATACAGGGAAAGTGCTTAAGTTCCTTCACTTTCTTCAGAAGCAGTAGAAGACTGCTGCTTCCTCATGGGCACAGAGGAAGTGTTCAAACAGGAAATTGAGTATTAGAACCATTTGCCCATCCATCCATTCATCCATCCATCCATCCATCCATCCATCCATCCATCCATCCAATATATATTTTATGCACTGCATGAGTAGTGTTTGAATGGTATGGAGTTGTAGAATGCTTGGCTGAGAAATTTGGAGTGAATGCTAGAGTCAAGAAAGAGCAATTGAAGATTTCTGGGTGAGGGAGTGGCTAGATGGAAGCAGTGATTCAGGGAGAGTGAGGCAGCATAAAAATGTGGTCTTTTCATGTCTCAGAGGTGAGTTTGAATGAACCTCTTTTCTGGTTGGCATACGGAGCCAGGTTCTGGTTGTAACTGAAAAGGAATCAGACAAAAAATGGGAAGGATGTAAGAACTGGCTAGATCCTAACTGAACAAGACATCTAAAGTGATGGGTTCAGTGGACTTATCTGGAGAATAATCGGTTCAACAAATGTTTACTGGGTACACTCTCCTTAATTTTCCCTGTCATTTTTTACCCACCTCCCAGTCCCAGGGGCCCTGTGCTTTCTGGCAGGAGTGTTAGAGAGGAAAGGGCTGGGGCTGGCTGTTGGGACTATATTATTTTTGCACATTTCTAGCTTCTCCAGCAAATTCAGCAATCTGCTCTATGAAATGGAATGGGCTTGGGAAGTTGAGGAGGGTCCATTGTATATGAAGAGACAGGGGCAAAGAGCAGAAGGGCTTTGTTAGGGAATAAGTACCAAGAACCAGCTTAGGGGCAGTGAGAGAAGAGGCCAGCCCCCTCCATCCTTAATTAAACAGTTGCCTGCACAAGCGTCTGTATTGTGGGCCCTGCTGAGTACACTGCTGGTCCCTGACTTTCAGAGGATTACAGCAAGGGGTGAAGGAAGGAGCAAGAGATTTAGAGTCACACAGATCTGCTTACCAGCGGTGTGACCTGGATCCTGCTTGCCACAAGCTCTCTGAGCCTCAGTTTCTTTAACTGGAAAATGAGGATAAAAATATCACCTGACTCATGGGCTCATTGGAAGGACTAAATACAATCATGTTAGAATGACTTTGAAGACTATTAATCAGTATTTAAAGATTGGCTATAAATAATAACAAGAATTTTTCCAATGTAATTTCCATTGTCTTTGAATGCTTTCAAAATCTTCTCTGGGGATACATGCAGAATGGCTAATGTCCAGGAGAGAAAAGAGCATCTGGGTCCCTCAGTATTTACAAAGAAAGTCTGTGTTCTCAGCCCTAGGGTGCTCTGAATATATGGATAAGACACCCTTCCTATTTAAGAACAGGCACAAGTCTTGTTTTCAATTTCATAACTCTGCATTGGTCACTAATATAAAAATAAATTTAAAATATAAATTAAATATAAACATTAAAATATAATTTATTGTGCTATAATATCTAGTTGAACTTTTCATGATTTTTTTTTTGCTTGCCTGTAGTTTTATTTTTTTGTTCGTATGTTTTGTTCTGTGAATGAAATATAGAAAAGTGAAAGTCTTTCTGAATGGAGTTGGAAGAAGGAAGGGAGGACACATGGCCCCAAGCCCCTAATGAGATTAGGGGCAAAACTCCAGAGCTTCCTGGAAGTGGGCTGGCCACCTTCCACTTTACCCTGGTCTGTGGAGAAAGACTTGCTGCTGTGGTTTCCGGTACTGGCCTTCTTTGCCCTGCGCAGAACCTGCTGCTACTTGCTGATCATCAGTCCAGAGCTGTAGGATGGGGTCCCCACCAGCGCCAGAGCTGAGAGTGTGTCCCACTGTTCACTCTCAGGGGAACACGGGATGGGTGGCGGGTCAGCAGGGAGAAGCAATATTTCTGGAACCAGGTCTTACTCCTGGGGGATTAAGGATGTGAAAATGTTGTTTAGTTTTAGTTTTCCTGTTTATCAACTGATAATCTTCCCTTCTATTGAAGACATGGATTCCGTTAATGCTGGGGCTTTTTGCCTGTTAAATTGTTAAAATGCAAAATGACAGCCCTGTTGCTGGTGATGGATATTTATTTCAAGTTCTAAATCAACTTCAGTCTCTCTCTCTCACCACGTTTCTCCTCCTAGTGCACCCTTCCCCTCTGGAACTTGGGAAAATCCAATTTCCTTCCTGCCTTAATCTCTCTCCAGTGTTCGCACTGGCTCTGCTCTGCCCGCACCTGCTCCTTCCAGCTGTGAGATTCCGTTTGGTAAAATACTTTGTGTCCTGCCAAGTTGTCGATGGACAAGACCCCCACAGCCGCTTCCTGGCTGTCTTAACGAACACAGTTCTGTTCCACCAGGTCCCCAGGAGCTCCCCACTCCAATCTATGAGCCAGTGGTGGTTTCCACGTTTAGAGTGAGACCCCTGACCTGGGCCCCCAAGTGCTTGCTCTTGACTGAGGAAAGAATTTGAAACCTAGCACTCCTGGTGCTAGTCCTAAGTGCTTTGGGCTTTATAGTCCCAACTTCTACATCACAGCAGCGTTAGGCTAAGCAGAGAAACTCCAGATCTGCTGTCTCCCTAGCCCTGAGGCTAAACTACCTTTATTAATGACAGCAATCACCACCCAGAACTCAGGTCATAAATAATGAGTGTCTTTCAGCAGTCACAAGAATGACGGCAAACATTCATCATTTACACACCTCTCGAAATAGCCAGGGAAATGAACAGCAGAATGATTATGGCCAATTTCTCTCTCTCTGTCTACGTTCACCACATAGTTTAATTAAAAAAAAAAAGTCCGAAGCAGTTAAAACTTCAGATGATAGTAATAGATATTCTACCAAAAAGAATGATATAGTTAAATAAGTTTGGAAAACTTCATTATAGAAAAAAAGTTAAATTTCTTTACAGAAAGACTTCTCTAAGTCTTTAATCTACTAATGTACATTGGGAATCCCCAAGAGAGGTAAGCTGCAGTTTTTCAAAGTATTTGACCTTAATTTTATTTCCCCCCTTGGCATGCTATGATGTGACATCTTGCAGGACACCATTATTCAGTGGTATATGCAGGAAGTATTTAACAGCTGGTTCTCCTGGAGTGGCAAAGAGAAGCCCTCATTGGTAATGTGTGCTGATTTCCATGGTGTGGACTCCCACCGTGGCTGATTTCAAGTTATTGACACAAAGTCACTGAACGCGGAGTCAGGATGAGATGCGCCCAATCAGCTTTCTGTGAGCTGGCGTCCCACTTAGGCACTGCTACTCTTGTGGTGTTTCCATGCAACCCCACTTTGCATGGAGCACGGGGAAGTGAACAAAGCCAACAGATATAACTAGTGTTGAACTCTATAGTAAAGCAGGAACAGACTGTGAAAGGAAATCCCTGGGATATTATACTGAATGCTCACTTACTTTTCTAATCAGTCATCTGAGTGGACTTTCTCTGCCTGAGACGAGCTCATGACGAATGTCCGATTCTCTGATGAAGTTGCTACAACTCGACTGGCCTCCTGTCTACCTGAGGAGAGATGCATCGGTGTCTGTCTGTTCTCTGGATATCTCCTATTCAATTGCGGTCAGAGCAACCTTCCCGAGCAACTTCCTTGCTGACACTGGAGCAACTCCCTTTGACCCTGGCCAGTGTATGTTGAATATGATTTATATAGATCATCTGATAAAAAAAAAAAATTAGGTTTACGTATAAGCAGCAGTTGGTATAGTGGATTACTTTTTTTTGCCCCATTATTACCTCCTCCTAGATTCCAACATAACACATCCTTTCTTGGTTCTCCACCTGCCTCTTGGGCCACTTCAGCTTCTAAAGCTCGAGTTCTTTAGTCTTAGTTTCTCTTTCCCTCCCCTACTCCCTTCTCCTCTCCCTAGGTGATCTGATGCATTCTCATGGATTTAAATACCACCATTTTCCCCTCATGACTCCCAAATTAATCGTTTGAAACCAGACCTCTTCTCTGAGCTCAGGACTTGTATAACCAACAGTCTACTTAGCATCTCAATCAACATGTCTCATAACTTTTTCAGCTTTTATTTGTGCTAAAAGGAACTTGATGTCCCCAATAACCAGGTTCTCTCTCAGCCTTCCTTATCTCAATAAATAGCATTTCCTTTGATCTAGTTGCCTTAGTCTGAAATCTAGGAATCATTTTTGATTCAACTTTTGTTTTCATTTCCCAAATTTAATCTCTCCATCTTGAATGAATAAAGTTTACACTGCTTTTCTTCTTCTTTTCTTTTCATCCTGAGGGTCATTGTCTTATATATACTCAAGAAGCTCTGAAATACTGCTGGATCCATATTCTACTGATTTGATTTACCAAGAAGAAAGATCTAGGAGAGAGGTGTTTTGGTTACTTACTTTTAATTAGATTTTCTTTTGATATTTCTGCAGACCAAGTTCTCCCAAGTGTCCTCCTTGTCTAACAGACACCACATAAGCTTCTTGTTCAGTGGATCTGAGTTAATCTGGACTCCTTCACCTTTCTCTTGTATTTAGAAATCGTCCCATGGAGTTTGCCATCCTACACCAAATCAACTCCCAAAAGTAGATGTAAGATCTAAGGGGATAAGGAACCTTGGTAAATTCAGGTAAATGAGGTAAATGCCTCAAGAAATTTTGCTTATTTCTTTTATTTATGACTTTGTGTTCCTAGGGTACTTTCAATTTCATGGTGATGCCTCTATATTCCATTTTTACCTATGAGAAGTAAGGAATTCCAAGGAATTCTCCTATTTTTAAGACAGAGATATGAAGGCTCAGGCAGTGACTGAAGAAACTCATAATAGAGATGCTATATAGGAAGTAACAGAGCTAAGTGGTACCTCTGGCACTGTTCCTAGTAGGTGGAGATATAGATCAAAGCTCAAGATCTTCTAAGAGCACTGCTGTGTCGAGGGATGGGTGTAAAGAAGGACATATCTAGGTCCTTAGGTCATTATTCTAATACAGTTTAGGGGCCATCCTTAAAAAAAATAAAGAATGCATAATTCCATACAAAAGTGAACATTTAATTAAAATGAGAAAAGGTATCATAACAAATCACAAATTCAAAAATGTTTACAAAGTACCATGAGCATCATAGAATCCAGAAAATAACATTTATATTTTAATAGTTAATTAACAGATCATTTCTATGATCCTTTTTCTAAATTGTTGACTATACATTCTTTTACTGCTTTATTACATGTCAATGATTTGGTAGTATTTCTACTGTGAGAATGCAAAGATTATCAGCCTTTTTTCTACATTGATTATAATTATTTTTTATTATTGGTCACTTAATACATTTTCTGTCAGCTTTATAACTTGTTACTGGTGATGTTTTGTAATTTTTAGTGTTTTTAAACCCTACATTTGGGAACATATCAATCGCTTTTCTCTCATGTATGAGCTGTAAGATTTAAAGCATTTCAAGATTTGTTAGTATAAAAAATGTTAATTATGGTAAAATGCACATAATATAAAATTTACCATCTTAACTACTTTTAAGTGTCCAGTTTAGTAGTGTTAAGTGCATTTACATTGCTGTGCAACCAATCCCCAGCACTCTTTGCAGCTTGCAAAACTGAAACTCTATATCCATTAAACAACTCCCTCTTTCTCCCTCCACCCTACCCCCTGGCAATCACCATTCTAGTCTATGTCTATATGAATTAAGTACTCTAGGTACCTCATATACATGAACTCATACAGTATTTGTCTTTTTGTGGCTGGCTGAATTCGCCTAGCTTGTTTTCAAGGTTCATCCATGTTTTAGCATGTGTCAGAATTTTCTTCCTTTTTAAGGTTGAATAATATTCCATTGTATGGATGTACCACATTTCATTTACTCACTCATGCATCTGTGGACAGTTGAGTTGCCTCCATCTTTTGGCTGTTGTGAACAATGCTGACATGAATAAGGGTGCACAAATATTTCTGAGACCCTGCTTTCAATTCATGTGGGTATATATTCAGAAAAAAATTGCTAAATAATTAAAAAAAATTAATTTAATTTTATTGTTGTATTACATCCATCTCCTTTTTACTCCCCTCTGTCCCCTCACCACCTACCTGCTCCCCTACAAAGTCAATCCCACTTGTTGCCCATGTCCCTGGTTCTTCCATACTAGTTTCTTGGCGAAACTGCTCCCCTTCTTTGCCTCTTCCTCCCTCCTCCTCCCACCCCCCTTCCCCCGGACCACCAAAGGTCTGTTCACTGTGTTCATGTAACTGGTTCTGTTTTAGTCGTTGTTTGTTTTGTTCATTATTGACCTGTAATGGGTGAGATCATATGGTATTTGTCTTTCACTGACTGGCTTATTTCACTAAGCGTAAAACTCTCCAGTTTTATCCATGTTGTTGCAAAGGGTAGGAGTTCCTTCTTTCTTTCTGCTGTGTGGTATTCCTTTGTGTAAATGTACCAAAGTTTTTTGATCCAATCATCCACTGATGGGCACTTAGGCTGTTTCCAGCACTTGGCTATTGTAAATAGTGCTGCTATGAACATAGGGGTACATAAGTTCTTCTGAATTGGTGTTTCAGGGTTCTTCAGGTATAGTCCTAATAGTGGAATTGCTGGATCAAAAGGCAGTTCCATTTTTAGTTTTTAAAGGAAACTCCATACTGTTTTCCACAGTGGCTGCACAGTCTGCATTCCCACCAACAGTGCACCAGGGTTCCCTTTGCTCAACATCCTCGCCAACACTTGTTGTTTGTTGATTTGTTGATGATGGCCATTGTGACAGGTGTGAGGTGGTATCTTATTGTGGTTTTAATTTGCATCTCTCTGATGACTAGTGATGTTGAGCATTCTTTCATATGCCTTTGGACCCTTTGTATGTCTTCTTCAGTGAGTTGTCTGTTCAGGTCCTTTGCCCATTTTTTAAATTGGGCTGTCTGTCTCCCTGGTATTGAGTCACATTAGTTCTTTATATATTTTGGAGATCAAATGCTTCTCTGAGGTATCATTGGCAAATATGTTTTCCCATACAGTTGATTCCCTTTTAATTTTGCTGGTGTTTTCTTTAGCTGAATAGAAACTTTTCAATTTATTATAGTCCCATTTATTTATTTGTTCTTTTATTTCCTTTGCCCTTGGTGAAGTATCAGTAAACATATTTCTGCGTAGAATATCTTAAGTTTTACTGCCTATATTTTTCTCCAGGACCTTTATGGTGGCACTGCTTATGTTTAAGTCCTTTATCCATCCTGAATTTATTTTGGTGTATGGTGTAAGTTGGTGGTCTAGTTTTATCTTTTTGCATGTTGCTGTCCAGTTTTCCCAACACCACTTGTCAAAGAGACTGTTTTTACTCCATTTTATGTTCTTTCCCTTTGTCGAATATTAACTGACCATAGAGTCCTGGGTTTATTTCTGGGCTCTCTATCCTGTTCCATTGATCTATATGTCTATTCTTATACCAGTACCAGGCTGTTTTGATGACAGTAGCCTTGTAGTATTGTTTGATGTCTGGTATTGTGATTCCTCCTACCTTGTTCCTCTTTCTCAAGATTGCTATGGCTATTTGTGGGTGTTTTTGGCTCCATATAAATTTTTGAAGTATTTGTTCTATTTCTGTGAAGTCTGTCATTGGTATTTTAATTGGGATTGCATTGAATCTATAGATTGCTTTGGGTAGTATGGATATTTTAATGATGTTAATTCTTCCCATCCATGAACATGGTATATACTTCCATTTATTTTTATCTTCCTTAATTTCCTTTTTCAATGTTCTGTAGTTTTCTGAGTATAGATCTTTTACCTTTTTGGTTAAGTACTTTATTTTTCTTGTTGCTATGGTAAATGGGATTTGTTTTCTAGCTTCTATTTCTGATGTTTTATTATTGTTATACAAAAATGCTTATATCCAGCTATTTTGCTAAATTTGCTTATTAGGTCAAGTAAGTTTTTGGTGGAGCCTATCAGGTTTTGTGTGTACATTATCATATCATCTGCAAATAATGACAGTTTGATTTCCTCCTTTCCAATTTGAATACCTTTGATTCCTTTTTCTTCTCTGATAGCTATGGCTAGAACTTCCAAGATGACGTTGGACAGAAGTGGAGAAAATAGACAGCTTTGCCTTGTTCCTGATCTTAGGAGGAAAGCTTTTAGTTTTTTTTCATTGAGTATGATGTTGGCTTCAGGTATCTCATATATGACCTTTATTATGTTGAGGTATGCTCCCTCTATTCCCATTTTGCTGAGTGTTTTTATCATAAATCGTTGCTGTATTTTATCAGATGCTTTTTCAGCATCTATTGATATGATCATATGGTTTCTTGTCTTTCATTTGTTGATGTGGTGTATTATATTTATTGATTTGTGAATGTTATATCATCCTTGCAGTGTTTCATAGTGGCTGTACCATTTTGCATGCCTACCAACAGTATGTAAAGGTTCCAGTTTTTCCACATCCTTACAAATACTTGTTTTTCTGTTTCTTTTTTGTTTTATTATAATTGTAGCCAGCCTAATGGGTGGGAGGTGGTTTCTCATTGTGGCTTTTATTCATATTTCCCTAATGATGTATGCTATAGAACATCTTTTCATGTACTATTGGACATCCATATTATCATTTTTGGGAAAATGTCTATTCAAGTTCACGGCCCATTTTGTAATTGTTTTTGTTGTTGTTGTTGATAAAACTTTGAGCATTTACTGATTTTAAATGCCCTTTGAATTAATTGTACACATTAACCAATTTGCCTTACATGGTGTTGTTCGTGACATATTGTGAGTTTTGTTGTTTTTTAGTGCCAATGTAATTAGCAAGAGATTAAACTTTTTCCAAATGTATTTATATAGTTTTCTTCTCTTTTAAAATTGAGCACCCTAACAGTCCAAGAATCTGTTCATTGTTCCTACTTAAAATGTTATTATCTCTTTTAATGAATTTATGTTTGGGGAGTATTGAAAAAAATTTTTGTTATCATTCACTTGTTGATTTTAAAATAGCCTAGATTTCATGCAGAAATCTATGAAAAATAACTTCATTATATAGTATGTTTACAGTTATATATTGAGTTATTAATTGTATTCCAGATAGTAAGACAACACTTTCATTTTGTCTAGGGACTGATGAGAACTGAATCCTCCACTTACAGTTTCTATGCTTCTGATAATGAAAACATTTTCCATAAGTTAGCTTCTTGCTACTTATATTTCAAACCTTAATTCTTCTACATTATGCACATACTTTCAGTTCTGGTGCCATAAGATACATTTATGTCACATAGGCTGTCCTACTTGGCACTTTTATGCCATGACACTGTGTGAGTGAGTCAGCAGATGGGTAGTAGGAACATTTCTGAAATCCATTCCTACAATGGGACAGCTGGAGCTGTAGGAGAAACTGTGAACCACAATAATACATCCCACTAAACCCAAACTAAATATACCCTAAATCCAACTTTCTTTTGGCCAAATCCCCCAAATACCAACACCACCTGCATTAGCTGTGTGACTAAGGGAAGTCAGAATGGGAAGAGACACTGGTCTAGTCAAGGAACAAATATAAAGGATATAAAGGACCATGGACATGGACAATAGGGTAGGAATTGATCATGGAGTGGGATGGAGTAGGGTGGGTGGGGAAGGTGAGAGCAACGGGATTGGGGGGAATTGGGACAATTGTAATTGAACAACAATAAAATTAAAAAGAAAGAAGAAAAAGAAAGAGACAGTGGTCTTAACTGATAATGGTTAAAATATCTTTCTGCAAATTTGGCAAAAACAAAGAAATAAAACAACAACAGAAAAAGCCCAAACAAACCCCAAAACCCAAATCAAGCCTATCATGTAAAACATCTCTAGGGCTCTTTCCAGGGCCTTGAAACTGACCTGTGGAAATGAAGGGCCCAGAGCTTTTCACTTCATTAGTTTCAAGGGAAACCTGGTCTGGGTGCAGGGCAGGCAAGTTGAGTTCTGTTTTCAGGCAGGGTACAATGAGGGATGTGAGGAAAGGGAGTGATCTGGTCAATTTGCATCTTGAGAACCCAGGCCCCTGGTTCAGAACCCAGCATGTTTTCTCAACTTCCTGCCCTTCCTCTGCAATCACACACCACATGCTCAGTGTTCACCGAATGGCCCATGGTGGCTGAGGAGTATGGATTTCCTGGTAAGATGTTAGCAGGTAGTGATATTTTTATTTTACTACCCCCTACTCTTTCTTCACCTAACACAAATGTCCCTTTAATTGCTTCAGCATGAACCCTACTGACATTCTCCAGTCCTAAGGGTCTCTCAGTCCCAACCTCACAGTAAACTCAAGACATCCACATGGTGCTGCCAGACATGGCAGCTGGAATCCAGACAGCACGGCCGACTTGAGCAATTAGCTGAGCTCCCATCCTGGGCCGGCCTCATTAGGGGTGTCCAGATGTCCACTGCTAGAACTGCCTTCCATCCCTCGAGGCGGGCTGTCGCCCCAGGTGAGGCCAAACGAGAGTCTGTGGGAGGCTTGTCCGAGCTCAGAGAGCCCTTCCTCATGTTTAGGGGTGCTAATTGAAGTTGAGTGGGAATTGCAGAGACACCGGCAATGGCTGGCCAGTCCCCAAGGATCTCTGGTTTCCCACGCATAAATGCCGTCTGCACAGAGCTCTCCCCATCTGGGGACAAGCCCAGCTGCCGGAGCTCAATCGATTGTGAAGGGTGTTCAGGCACAGTCTTGCTGTCCGTCCGCAGCTCAGCTCTCACTGTAACTAAATGGGAACATCTGGGAAAGGGCAGGGCAGCGTTGGGGCGAGGAGAGGGGAGGGAGAGGATTAAACCTGCTCTGTCTCTATGGGAAGATTTCATCTAGTAATGTGTGCCTCTTCCTTCCCATATGGTGGGAGGTGGGGCAAAGAGAGTTTCAGTCTAGGACAAACTGACAGAGGAGATACTAGCTGTTATTAGGGCCTCCAATGCAAGTCACGGGGGCTCATTCTCATCATTGTCTATGTGAATGGCGCCCCCTAGAGTTTTGGGTTGCAAGCTATGTGCGGCCATAATGCACTAGCCTTGCCAGGACCATAGTGCTTGTTTCAGCTTGGCTGTTCCCAGGAGCAAGCCCTGAGATGACAATTTGGGCATGAGTTGTTTATTTACAAGGAGGCTGTGAAAAAGAGATGGGAAAGGGACGGGAGAAAGCCGTGTTCGTGGATAGGTTGGGTTTAGAATGACCAACCATCCTATTTGCTGGGGACTCAGGGACTCCCTGGGCTATAGGTCTTCTAGTGTTAAACTGGCAAAGGCTCAGGAAAATTGGGATAAGTTGGTTACCCTAGTGGTGTTAATAAGTATGATACTGCTGTAGGTAACCGGATTCAATCAATTCCATGGGGATCACCTAGGTAACAATGTAGACTGTCCCTTAGGATTGTCCCACTCAGGGGCAAAGAACTGGGGTATTTATCCATGAATTCCTATTTGTGGTTGGTTGAAGGCTGCGTCCAGAAGTGTTAGTTCTGTATGTTTCTGGCTTACCTTCCCTGAGACAGCCAGGTAAAGGAAAGAAAAAGAACCCAGAAATGAATATGGTATAGACCCTACCTCTATACAGGCTGGTGTAGCAAGGAGGAAAGCTTAGAGGTGAAGAGGTACCTCCCTGAGAGGTGCTTTCTTCCATGGACCATTATTCTCTGCAGTTCTCAGTTAATCACCAATCTCCATTCCAGTCCCATTCTGCCCCTACTTTCCTACCCTCCTGGGAAGGCTGCCTTCAAGGGAGAGGGTATAGCATCAGGTGTGGCAGCAAGAGGCAGCTGGTAGCTGAGTGTTCCTGTACTTGGTGGGCAAAAGAGACAGGTCCAAGCTCTGCATAGGCTGCGCACAGTGGATTATCTTTCATGATGTCAATCTGGGTTGTTCCATAATCTGTGCTCTGCAGAGCCTTGGGGCTGAGGTAAATTGGGTTCTGTGGTAGGAATAGTGGTACCATGAAGATGTCCACAATCTCCAGAAACTATGACTATTTTGTGTTATATGGCAAAAGGTAACTAAGGCTGTAGATAGAATTAAGGTTGTTAATCAGGTGACCTTAAAGTAGAGAGATTGATTTGGATTATTTAAGTGGGCCCAATGTAATCACAAGGGTCCTTAAAGGTGGATGAGGGGTACAGAAGAGGAGAGTCAGAGAGGAAGATGTGACTATGCAAGAAAATAAAAAGAGGTGCAATGTTGCTGGCTTTGAAGATGGAGAAAGGGGGCCACATAGGTAGCCTCTGAAAGTTGAAAAAAGCAAGGCAAAGGATTCTCCCCTAGAGTCTCCAGAAAGCAACACAACTCTCTCAATACCTTGACTTTAGGTATCATACAGGTCTCCCTGGCCAACTTTAGTAGCACTAGATGTTTATGAAGAAATTAACAAAGGAGCCTTTGCCCTGACTTGTGCTCTAAGCTGGTATTTTTTTCCCATGGAATACAAAGGTAAGGGTTATTAACTCTGATTTATTGGGGAATGCTTTATGGAGCACATGACAATTGAGCTGGTTCCTTAAGAAGGTGTAGAGCAGGTGGGCAGTGGTGGTGGTGGTGGTGAGAAGAATAGCATGGACCCAAGAGCAGAGAGGTCAGCCTGGGGTGGATCCAGCACTGGTTGCATGGAGGGGCTCAGCGGGCATTAAGTTAAGAACTATAGATTGGGTACAGAGCATGAAGGGCTTTCAGTGACATGCCAAGGGTTTAGAATTTATTCTTTGGGCAATAGGAAGCAAAGGAAGGCTTTGGAGGATACAAAAAGGTAGGTTTTGGTGGCAGTAGAATTGGTAAGGGCTTAGTGTTGCTGTTTTGGAGAGTTTTTCCTAAAGTTAATGATTCTGAGTTACCAATCTCATAGACACTTCAAAACAACTATAAGTCACCTTGTTGAGCATGGCCTTGGTTGGGGACCCTAGGAGAGATTTACACAGATTTTGAGTGGTTTTCAGCCCTAAGAAACTCTAGTTTGTGATTTTTCCTCTTAGGATTAAACCTGTGTGGATGTTTGCTCCTGGAAGAGGCTCTGGGGTTGAGTATCTCTACTAAAATTAGACCTTCAGAGAATATTAATTATTGGTTCTGTGCAGCCTCTTGGATCCAACGCATGATAAATTACAGCTCAGGTGTGTGTAGCACATAACAACTTGGCTTAGGAGCATGAGCTCTGTGTCCTTTGGGACATTACCCAAGAGGAATTCACAATATGTTCTAGAGGGTTTCTAGGAAATATACTGAGAAACTGTTGAGAAGTTTTGGATTTTCTCATCTTGGATCCCCTCTGTGCCTGAGGTAGAGGCCGAGAGGGATTCTGCATGGAGAAGTGGCATCTTGTTCCTGGGAGCTGAATCATAGCTCAACATGCAAGCTTCTTTTTTTTTAGTTTCCTGGACTAGCACAGGCTGGGGACCTGGACCTCATGTCACAATGGATGAGAAAAGGGCTACACTCCTCCTCCCTCTCTGTCCTGCTTCCTGTTGCAGGTGAGGGCTCTGTTGAGAGGATGGTCTGCTGGTTTGTGGGCAGAGTAGAGTCTGAGAGAGCTTAGGAGGCCAAATGAAATTTGGGTGGCTCTGGAGAGGAAGGATGAATGTTGAGGTCACCTGTCTTGGCTTATCAGAAAAAGGTGAGGCAATAGAATCTGTGCCCTGTCTGGATGGTCTTTTAGCCCCCAATTTGTCCCAGCTGCTTGGTCCTTTCCTTTCTTGGACAATCTTGACAATTAAACATTTGCCAAAGAATTGTAGTGGTGTGGGAGATTTATTATTTTAGACTTTTCCTGGACCCAGGGCATGGGTTGTAAAGTGGTATAATATGATTATTGGCTCCTCCTCTTAGAAATTTGTCCATTAGCTTTGAAAAGTCACACCTGCTGGGTTCAAAAAATTAAAGATACATACCGAGGGCCTGATGTGTTTGAGAACATGCTTAGGTTTGGGTTGATGAAATACTTCATTTTGTGTGCCATCAAATCATAGATTATAGAGTCTTCGAATTGTAGAACTAGAAGGCATGCTAGCTATAGATGACCTTGGCCTTTCTTAGCCAAACACATGGAGCGCGTGAGGCCCTGAGTGGTTGAGCTTCTTCAAAGTGGCACCATGTCACTGTCAAGTCCATACAATGCTGGGAACTGTGCTGAGAGGATGCTTCATTGTCAGGAAGCATTTTTTCTAGTTGTATTTTTCCAAAAGCCAGAGATGAGAGGATCATCTGAATGCCAGTTCTGCAGGAGGACAGGAAATAAGAACTGGCGCTGAGAGTGACTTTCTGGAACACTTCTCTGTGAGCTATCACTTACCCTGGCTCGGGTGCTCCCTCCATGCTTGGCTTGCTCCCGGAACACCATGTGCCGAGTCTGTGTATCTGGGCTCAGAGAGTTGTCAGAGGACTGGGCAGGGCTTCCAGATCGCTGGGATCAGAAGGACCCCTGGGGTCCTGCAGAACTTTCCCAGTAGCTTGGATGTGGGTTATACTCATGGTGCTGACTGTCTTTGCCTGGCCTGACTGGCTGAGGGAGACTTCATATTAAAATATAAAAGTCACAAAACAGATGCCCTTCTCCTTCTTTGGGTTAGAGTCTTAGATACCCAGGAGGGGATCTGGCCTGGTTTCCAAGGGAGAGTTGAAAGGAGGGGTGTTTTGCTCAGTTAGACAGGGAATTTAAAGTTTCTCTTATTCCTCTCCTCCTCTTTGTTCTATATTCCAGTAGTTTTCCCCTGTAATTAAACTGTTAAATCAGGTTTAATTATCTGGCCGTGATGGGAGAATCTAGAGCAAAGATTGCCTTTCAAATTGCCTCCTAAGAGTGTTACCATCATTTTTCCTTTCTAGTACTGCATACCTTCTGCCTTCAGAGAGGGGGAAACAGAGGCACAGTGATGAAAAACAAAACAAAACAAAACCCCATTCTCCAATTTTCATTTGTTCCCCAGACTTGGATGGCACACGTGAATGTCTAAGAGACCCAAAGAGGCTTTTTGTTCAAAATAGCTAGGCTGAGCCATCTTGGATTTTTGCTCTGGGAAGATTAACTCAGGGTTCTCCTAGCTCAATCACGAATGCATGCTCTGGCTTTGCGTAAGCAAATTTACTTCTCTGGACCTCTGTCTCTTCCTGCCCAAAATGAAGGAGCTGTTTAGGGTTGTCTTTCTAGACCCTACCCTTTCTGACATTCCCAGCTCCACACTCTGGCCTGGCCCCACCTGGCAGCCTCCTCCCTGCACACCACTGCTGGTCTGCAGGCAGGCCTTCGAACATGAACACGTGGATTTATGTGGGGCCCTGGCTTTCCCCAGCAGCTCATTTCCGCTGCTTATTACCACAGGGATGGGGGTCATTAGTCTGCTTTGCTTACTGAAAACGCTTACTGCCGAGATTTTATGTAGTGATGGCAGCTTTAACCCCTAGGACTAACAGCAGCAAAGTTTCTGGTTGCACTTTATTAATCCTGGAACTGAAAAGTGACTTTAGGGAGCACTGGTTGGTAGGGAAGAGGACAGAATGCCTTGAACCTTCAATAACTGCTGATCTCCAGTGAGCTGGGTAGGGGCAGAGACATGTGTGGGGATATGCAGGCTGGGAAGGTGAGTTGTGACTCAAAATCCTTCTGCTGGGATTTGCATAATCAGGTTGACGATGGTCATTGGTGGGGGATGGGTTGGGGAGCTGATCTAATATGTGGAAAGGAAGTGGGAGAATCATGAATATAAATCATTCTGCGGATGGAGGACAAAAGGAAGAAGGAAGTAGGCTTTGTCTAGAATTAGTTCCTGGTGGTTAACCTCAGCCTTTATTAGTTCTATGGGAAGAAAGTTGACAGCTAATATTTTCTCAGTGGGGCAGAAGGATAAGACTGATTCTATCCAGCTGTGGTGTTTTCAACAGGGACCCAAGGATGCTATAACTTGAAGTCGGAAGAGTAGAGAGACTTCGTCACTGGAGCTGGTACATCTAGAATTTCTGCCACATCAGTACACACAGGACTTGGTTATTTGGTGTAGCATCAATCCTGTGCGATGCTCAGGATAAAAATAAGTGTGTCCCAGAAAATCCTGAAAATGCTGCCAACTCCTTTCTTGGAGAGTAACATTATAGAACATTACAGTAAAATTTCAGAAACCCTACAGGGTGTGAGGAACCATTTAATTTTCTTTAATATTGAGCTACCCACGTGTATTTGAGAACAGAACTATTTTGTTTTTAATATCTCATACAACCTGTGTTCTGTAGATCCTGCTTTGGGAAATGCTACCCCCAGGGTAAACTCTGCCAGTGGGAACAATTGGTCTGGGTCTTTTTTGCTGCCTCAATGCAGACCTTGCTCAGGGCCTATGTGGATGGGATTTTATTTCTCTCTAGATCCTGGCAAAGATAGTACTTGAATTTACATAATATTTTTGATAAGTTGACCAAGGGCCTCCTAAAACTCCAAGGTTAAGGTATAAAACCAAGATAAGGGGAATGAAAGGTAAGTGAGTATATATAATTCAGGTGTAAGAACTGGAGTATACTACTTCATTTCCATCAAAGAGGTACAGAATTTGAAGAGGGGGAAATGGGACAGATAGTGGGTGGAGGTGAGGGCAGTTTGCCTAAATTAAATCCTCCAGCTGGAGGGAGAGAAACTATAATGAAAGTTGTTTTAGGCTAGGTTCTTTAGAACACAGAACCCAAAGCAAACATACTACCTTTTTTTTTTTTTTTTGAGAGTGCATTCTGAAGGCAGCGAAGGTGAGGAATAAAGAAGAAGGGGTGGGGAAAGAGGGTGGAAAGATCCGAAGTGGTGCATGATGGAGTTGGCCACACCCTTATAAGAAGACACACAGCGAGTCATTATGGAAAATCTTTGGAAAGAATGTAAGGGATGGTCTTGCAAAGTTTTGGCACAGTCCTTTGGAGACTCTGCTGTGGAGAGTGAAGAGAAAGGAAGAATTTGTTGGCTGGATCCTTTCCATCATTTGCCTCTCCTTATTCAAAGTTCACCTCTTTGGGCAGCTGCTGGGAAAGGCAGAACCTCCATGAATGAATGCAGCTGGGTTCACTCTGGGCACTGGAATTGATGAGGCTGCAGAACCAATACAATACGCATGCTGGAGACCATGTGGAAGCCTAGCTCCTACCCTGTGAGAGGCCAAGACATCTGGCAGTTTCAGAAGATTAAGTGACATAGCTGTAGCGTCCAGGACCAAGCAAGCAACAGGTCCGTGGACAGGTGAGGCCAAGCAAATCTTGTGAGGAGATAAACTGAGTCTAGCACAAGGACAATCTTGAGAAATAGAAATGGATATAATCCCTCTGGAAGGAAAATACGGTAAGTTATTTTTTCCCCGATGTCAGAACTTGGGATCAAGGCCTGATGATACAGGATGGACAAGACAGACCAGATAGTCAGAAAGCCAACTTGCCAACCATCCCACATCCTTTCAATGGAGACTGGACATGAGTCATTTTATACTTTTTCCCCAAACACTACACTCCATCTGGGAGCCATCACCAGTCTGGACCAGATGCTGGGAAACTTTAGGTATCAGGAGTTAGCTTTACCTGTTCTAACATTCAGACGATGACAAGTTTATTTTGTTTCAACCTTGGATCATCTACTCCCAGAGGTCCAAGCCTCCTTTGTTCAGAAACCTTCCTTCTCTTTGTGCTTTACACTTGGCAGGTCTGGCCCAGCTGGGTGGCCTATGGAGTTAAACCTTCACAGGGGCTCACCAAGATGGTTTCCCCCAAGATCTTCGAATGCTTTGTGAAAGAAGAGCCAAAAGAAAGGAAAACAACTGCTCCCCTTGTACCACGTAACTTGGGCAAGGACTCAGTGGCCTGTGGGAACAAAGCATCCTGTTCTGAAAGGTTCAGCACTGAGTGGGTTGCTTTAGAACAACAGGGTAAAATGAGGCTGAGCGGGGCTCCAGTTGCCATTTTCACATCATAAACTGCTGCTTAGTGCAAGATGGTTATGTAACTTGCCTAAGGTCACACAGCAGCATGCAAAGTGTTGGATTCAAGCTCAAGGATGACTACACCCAAAGTCCTTATCTTACAGGCTAATGACTCTCTTGGAGAATTTCCAGCTTGGCAGTGATGACAAGAGGTTCTTTGAGGTCTTCCATTCTCTGCAGATTGATAGCATAGTAGTATCCCTAGAGGTGAACATTACTGAGTTTAGATAAATTTAGAATATGGAAATGTTAAGGTTTTCCACATTGCTATCCTTTCTTCGTCTCCCCTCCGAGACTGGCCCTCTTATGAGCCTAGAAAAAGTTTTTGAGGTAGTTCTGCTTCTAGGTCAGGATTAGGTATCGTGGCTTAGGAAGTTTCTGCATTGTGCCTGGGCCTGGTATGATTTACTACTGTGACCGTGCATTCAGAGGTCATTGTGACCATCCTCCAGCTTCTGAACATGATGATTCTTGCAGGAAGACCACAGTAGAAGAAAATGGTCTTGCTCATTTTTGTTCTGGTTGGTAATTGTGAGATTCATCAAAGTGCCATTTATTAATGCATTTGGATATAAGTAGAACACATGAAAGAATTGTTTTAATTTTGACTTTGCTTTGAAGAACCTTCCAGACAATTTATATCATTGCTAGATAGATAGTTTAGACCACTTTAAGCATGATTGTTATTATGTTTTTTAAAAAAATTAGATCTTAGAACCTAAGTTCCCTAAAGAAGGCCCTCACCCTTTAAATATGCAATAATCAAGCCAGAAATATCATGTGTGACCAGTGGTGTTTCTTAGGTGCTATTTTATTTCAGAAGCAGAGGGTTTACTTTCTCTTTATAAAGATCAATATGACTTCCCTTTGGAGAATTAGAAAAAGTATTCAACAATAAAATGTTGATGCTGAAAAAGATCTTTGAGAGCATCTAGTTCAGATATAATGAAAATGCTTATTTTCAAATATGTTTCACAAATACCTGGACCCTCCAGAAGAAGTTTCAGGGATACTTCAAACATTTATTTTATTCAGGTTTTATTCTGAAAAAATATAAAAACTATTTAGAAGCTCTAATAAAACCAACCCATTTCAAGGCATTTGAGAACTCCAAAAAGTTAACTCATGTTGCCAGGTTGTTAGAGTAATGCTATGAAAAGTTATACAATGGATAAAGTATATTCATAGGATAAAGCCTAAAATTGGTGCCTTTGAATGCTGGGCAGCTCTCCTTCAAGCAGAGATGTGAGGATTCAGGTTCTGTCCATCTGGAGCTTCACTATATTTCACCCAGGAGTTCCAAACTTTCTGTGTCCTTCTGCACTGAGGGAGCAGAAGGCCAACTAACATGGAAGATTGTGTTGAAGGTTCTTTGGGGGCTGTGTGTATTTAACCACTTCCATGCTATTGGCTAGAAATCTGTCACGTGGCCACATGTAACTGTGAGGGCCTCTGGGAAATGTCCACCAGCTGAGCTGTCTCTGCCTTACTAGGTTACTTTTTTAGGCACGTACTTGGGGAATCAGATCTGTTTATCTGGAGAGGAATGATTTTTAAACCCTTTATCTGTGTGAACTTGAATTTTGAGATGTAATTAAATTTAACAGAAAGTATTAGCTCTTTACTGATAGCTCTAGATCTGACAATTTTGTATTCATCAAAACACCTCCTTAGTCTCATTGTTTGTATAAATATCAAGTAAATGTTACACATTTAAACTTAGGAAATATTGCATGCTAATGAAATGCTACTTTTATCTGTTCTACGGCTAAAAAATACCTTGAAAAAAATATTGTTCAGGTGCTATTACTTCATTTTATAGGACATAGAGACCCAGAGAGAATAATACTTGCCCAAGGTTATACATTGATAAAGAAACAGCTGGTAATTTATTTATTTATTTATATTTAATTTTTTTTTTTTTTTTTTTACCTTAGGGACCTTTCCAGACTACGGATTTGTGAATGGTGTGCTGGGTGAAACCCAAGTCTTTCTAATGCTAAAAGAGAGAGGGCTCACTGGCTTATTTGTATGGGATCTGCTCTCCTCTGTCATCCCCTGGACCACATTGACTCTTGGGATGTTAGGTATATCATCAAACTCCTTCTAATGAATATCATCCTTTAAAAAAATATTTTATTGATTATTCTATTACAGTTGTCCTGATTTTTCTTGCATTGTCCCCCTCACCCGGTACCTCCACCTCCCTCAGGCAGTCCCCACATCTTTGTTCATGTCCATGGCAGGTATTTTACATCAGACTTTCTGGCTCTGTCTGAGTCCACTGCCTTTTCTTCTCTTTTAACTTGTTCCAGGGCCTCCTTAATTTGGATGTTTTTCATATTCTTATTCTGCAAGTGAGAGAACAGCTGACACTTGAAGGCTGTTAATTTTGTCTTGAAGATTTAATGTCTTGTATTTCTGGTCCAGCTGCTTCATGAATAAACATCCAAAAGCATTTATTGAGCATATATTATATGTTACACATTGTGCTGGGAGCTGAGAATGCTGTGGTTCAACAGATACCTTTTTATAAGAATCAGTGTAGCAGAAAAGCCAGATAATAAATAATGGAACAATAGTGTAAATGTATATATTTTCAAATTAGTTGTTGTGAAGGAAACAGACTGAGATAGAGAAAAACTGGGTAAGTGAGTCCTTCAAATGGAGTGATCAGGGATCCATGGGTTCCCTTGGCCTGATCCTGGATGTGCGTACTTGGCCATGTCAGTGAATCATGATCCTAGAAGTAATGGCTTCCTTCCCTTCTGAGCATTACCAGCGAGATTCTTGGCCTGGGAATGTATGTTCTTGGTGTTTTGTATAGCATAAGCACCATAAAACTGTCAGAGGCTGCAGAATGTGCACAGATGTTAAAATAAGTACAAATAATTAAAAGATGATAGTGAGTCCAGATTCCCCCAAAACTAAATAAGAAAAGGGTTTCCCTGATGGCTAATGAAGTAGCTAAGTAAAATACATAAGACAAATAGCCTTTCCATTGTCTTAAAGGAGTAGGTTGGGGAAATTTTTATTAAAATTTCATTGGCATGCTTGTTGCCTTTCTTTTCACTCTGAGTTTTTATGTTTGCCACCTGTTCCAGAACTTTTCTATGCAGGTGAAAACGAAGACAAAGATAGCAAGTCCATGTAGGAAGTTGGTACTGAAGTGGACACAGACCATGAAGTAAACATAAAAGTATATGTCTGTGTTTGGTTTATGTGTGATGTGTGTGCTATGTGTGTGGAGTGAACACGGTGTGTGTGTATGTGTTATGCACGTGGGGTGTGCTGTGGTGTGTATGTGTGTGTGGAGTTGAGCACATGCTGGTCAGCTGACCAAAGGGCCTGATGGCCAATGCCGAGGAGGAGAGTGTATTGCATGTTAACTGAAAGGGAGTAATGGAGTGGCAACAGGCATATGACATCTTAGAATGCCCACGTGTGAGTTATAAAAGGGACCTTAAGGAGCACCTGGTTCAACCTCCCTATTTCCTATGAGAAGAAGAGGCCAAGGGAGAGAAGTGATGTGCTCAAGATTGCACTATACTGGTGATTGGGGCCATGACTAGGACCTCAGTCAGTGTTGCCATTCCCACCCCAGGCCAGGACACCATAGGACAAGAGGAGGAACACTGCCCTAAAAGTGGGAATGGTGAGTGAAAGGGAAGAGAAGGCAACAGCCATGTTGGCCTCACCACCATGAATTTGCCTTATTTAAATAATTTTCCTTTCCTAAAATTATTTGTTACCTAAAATGTGTTACTTATTATGCTTTGTTTCTAATATAAACATCTTTTTTTTTTTTTGAAAAAACATAGTTTAATGTTTAGGTTTTTATACAATTAAATCAAAGCTGTTAAAAACAATGTAAAACATGAAAAATGTAAAAAAGCAGTATTTCTTTTCAAATTTGATTACATTAGTCATGTCCTTGTTAAAGGAAAAACAAATGTTATAATTCCAAGGCCAAATTTTGCTCATTTATTCCAACAAATAATATTCTAATAAAAAGAAGCCTTGGCAGAGTGGTTTGTTTAAAATACAAAGTTATAATCCTGGAGACAAAGCTGTGTCTTATACTCTTTCAAAGCCAGAGTGATATGGCTAATTAGAAAAAGGATGGGAACTAAGGTATAGCCCAATGTGACCACTCATTGTGGCCTTGTGGCTGCAGATAGCGTGCTATCAGGGGGAAGATTGGGTGACAGAGTACAATTGCTTGTAAACATCTTAAGTTAAAATTGTGATTTAATGAAATCTATATCTGTATCCATATTTTATGGGTAAAATAATACTTCTACCTATTTTATGTCCCTTCCCACACCCCCCTTCCCAAACATTTGAGTAAGTTTGGACAAAGCAGCTGAATTCATTTATTTTGGGTGAAGTGAGTAATCTAATATAATGTGTTTTTGTGTGTGTTTTGAAAGATCTGTGTCATCTCTTTTTTTCCTCAGTTCATTCTCCTGGCCTCAAGTACCAGGCTCACGTGGGCAAGTCTTAGGTCCATATTCCTTTTGGGGGTACTCCCAGTTGGTTATCCATCTTCACCTTTGTCCCATAATAACATCCAAGTCAACATCATTACAGCTTCTTAGGCTGAGTTCTCTAGAAAGCAGATCCTGAGATATTCAGGATCTCAGGGTTTACCAGAGAAATAAAATCAATAGAAAGTATATTTACATAGTAAGAGATTTATTTTTAGGGGATTGGCTCATGCCATTATGGATACTGGAAAGTCCTAAGTTTGCAGAGTGGGTTGTCAGGCTGGAGACCCAGAAAAAGCTGCCTCTGTGGTTCAGACCTGAAGGCCATTTGATGGCAGAATTCCCTCTTGCTTGGGGATTTAGTCTATTTGGGCCTTCACCTGATTGGATGTGGCCCACCCACACAATGGAAGGTAATGAACTTTACTCAAAGTCCACTGATCTAAATGTTAACATCCAAAAACATCCTTGCAGAAACATCCAGAGAAATGTTGAATTACAAACTGGAGCACTGTGGCCCAGCTAAGGTGACATATAAAATTAACCATGGCGTGTGAATAGCTTATTTGGGGAAGTGATGCCAAAGAGGAGTGAGGAAAAAGGAGAATGAAATAGGAAGGAGAGTGATCCAGTACAAAGAGGGATTACCCAGTTGGCCCTGGGCCTTCTGAGAAGGGGAAGCATTTTTTTCCCCATCATCCCCTTCCTCTTCTAGGCATGGACTGGGTGTTAATTCTCTTGCACTACACTTGAGTGCCCTGTGGTGCCCTTGGCATGCAGGCCACTGCTGACCAGAGGAACCCTGGTATCAGGAGTTCCAGGGGAAGTGAAGAGGCTGGAGGTGAGGTGGAGCCAGGTTGTATTTGCATCTGCCCAGACTGGTGGAAGCTGGTCCTAACTGGCTGCTGAAGCCTTGGCTGGCTGCCATCAGGAGTGAGACTAAGAGGCCCAAGATGATTCTCAAGAGGTGACAGGTGCCTTCTCAATAGACTTCTCCCCAAACTCCTGTTTTGGGGACAACACCACCTCTTCCAGCCACCAAGCTTTGGAGTCATTGGATTCCTCAATTTCCCTTATTTCTCCCATTTGATTAAGGCCAGTTACTTCCATTTTTTTCTCTTGTTCATATGTCTTAGCTATATATACCTTCTCTCCAACCCCAATGTGGTCACCACTGTCCATCAGATCCTCACCAGTTCTTCTCTAGGTTCATGAAATAATAATTTAACAGGTCTCCTTGCCACCACCCTTGGATACCTTCCAGAACAATCTCTCTAAAATTCATGTCTGACTACATTTATTCAAACTTCTTTGATTGGCATACAAGGCTTTTTATAATCTCATCCCCATTTACCTATCACCTCTTCTCTTGCAACACTGCCCTCCAGATGCTCTGCTCCTCTAGGGACGGACCCTTTGGGGTTTTTCAGGGCTACATGCTCTGTCATGTAAATGCCTTTGGCCACACTATGCCTAGAATGTTCTCCCACCTCCTTATTCCTCCCACCCCCAGCTACTTTACCTCATAAACATGTACTCTTCTTTTAAGAAGTGGCTCAGGCGTCACCTTTTCCTATGACATTTTCCCGAGCCTTCCAGTTGTAGACTGGCCTAATTTTGATGCTCTTCCTATGTTTTTATAGGTCGACATTATATTGAATTGCACTCACTATTCCGATATCTGTCTTTCTGAAACTAGCAGTTGTTGCCTTGACAGCAGAGATCCTACGCCGGCCATCTCTTTTGCAGCTACACCACGCAGTGCTGTGACACAAAATAGACATGGGGTCGTGATGAGGTGCTGAGGCAGCTCAGAAAGGGCTGCACTTAAGACGGCGGGTGGAAGGACTTCCTACCTGAGACAACGAGGCAGGAGGCTGGGGGATGATCACATTACATCCCCTGGCAAAGTGGAAGAGCAGGTGAGGCCTTGTGCATCTGGAGTGTGTTAGGGACAGACTTGGCTCAGAGGAGGGGAGATGTATTTGCCCCGGCGGAGCCCCTCTCCCTTACAGTCTGAGTCTGAAGTGCAGTTTAAGCAGAAACTGAGTTCTTAAGGTCTAGCAGGAGAAAGTTGCGCTGGCCTGTCTCCCCAACAGCCAGAGCTTCTAGGTTCTGGGAATGTGTTCCCTAATCTCTGCTTCCAGGACTCCCAGCGGCTAGTCAGCATGAAAGGGGCCTTTGTCTGATATGGGAATGGCTTGGGGGCTAATCTCCCCTTGGAGGCATTTTAATTCACTTTAATGACTCTGCCTCCTGTCAAGCTTTTCTTCAGCAAAGGGGGTTTGTGAAAGAGATTTGAAGGAGGAACATGAACCTCCAAATCTAGCCTTCCTTAGAGGGTAGCTGTTCCAGGGAAGGCAGCCTTCTGCTGAATGTATCAGGATGCTATGGAGTACACGGGGAGGGGGCAGAGCGGACAGCGGGGAAGTTGTATATCTAACAAACATGTGCACGTACAAATTCTGCATGTACTGGTACAAAGCACATCCACTAGCCTGCTTGCTGTGACCTTACCCCCGCCCTCACTCCTGCTGGCAGTGGGGGAGGTGAAGCAGACAAGACAGGATGATGTCATCCCTGGAACACTGTCCTTTTTCTCCCTCTCTTTCTCTTCTCTGGTTTTGTATAAACACAGCTGTTTGTGAGGAATGCTGGCTTGGGAAAACATACACCATCAGCATGACTGACCTTTCCTCCCCACCACGCATCGCTTCCTACTGAATGTGGGAGACTGGAATGCTTTCAGCCCAGCAGACCCATTGTCCTCATGTCTGTAAAACCAGGCCTTTCAGTTTGCTGGTTGGGGCCTGGGATAACTGGGCTCAGGGACCGTGCAAAGCCCTGCAGGCCAGACAGAAGCTCTGGTTGCAGGTGACACCTGAGATCACCTGTGGAAGATTCCTAGAGGGACATGAGAGGGGAGGAGGGCTGCTGCCTTAGGCTAGGGGAAGCAGGGTAGAGGTTGGAGGGGTGGATGCAGGCACTCACTGGTCTCACTGATCTGCCAGCCTTGCCTACATAGCTGCTGGCTCCTGGGAAGCCAAGGGAAACAAAATAACATTGGTGGGCTCTGAACCTGGGCTTACCGTGAAGCTATTGAAGATGGGCATGGGAGCAATGCCACATTTGGCACAGCAACCCATTTCCCCCTTACCGTGCATTTATAGTCACAAATGGCGATTTAAGGCCTTTTATTCTTTTAAGGAATACAAAATAATGGGGCAGCTAAAGGGAGAAATCAGGCCTGACCTTATGTTGTCCAGCTCCCTTGGAAACCCAGCAGCACTGCAGCCCACAATTTATTGGTAGTGGTTTCCACTCCCAGATGGTGACCTTTGGACTTGGTAGGTTAGGGTGGTTTTAGTCAAGCTACTGAACTTGGCATCCAGACTGAGAACATGCGTGCTTCCTGGCCCTCTGCCTCAACCCCAATCCACCAAACCTCTCTTAGTGTCCCACTCACCTGCAAAGGAGAAGTGATGAGGGCTCCCTGTGTCTCCTATTCCAAGGCTTGGGCACCCTAGAACATGGCCCAGAATGGCTTTCTTGGGGGAATGAATGGGATTCAGTGCTAGAGGAATGGAGGTAGGTGGTGAGTCAATGATATTCTTCAATCTCCTCTTAGGTTTCTGTGGTGACAGAGATAAGCTTTATCCACTTTTCCATGTTAAATATCTCAAAGGTATGATCTTAAAGACACTGAGGCAATATTTGGCTCCTGGTCACCTCTCCTGCCTGCAGTTTGCCAAGGCCAATGGAGATGTGCCTCCTCCCACTCACTGGGCACCTACCGTGTGTGTCAGGAGGGCGCCTCGATGCTCTGCATCTGTTCTCATTCTATTGTCATAACAACGCTGTTATTAAACAGTGTTATTTTATAATTAGTGATAAACTGAGGTGAGTGCAGTTTCAGAAACATCATCCAATGAGTTAGTGATGGAGCCAGGATTCACACCAGTTCAATGTGCACACATTCCAGGAATTCAATGTGCACACATTCCAGGTAGAAGAGGTAAAAATGACTAGACCAAACTTGGTAGGTAGAGAAGGGTAAAAATAACATCTCTAACCTCCCTAAATAGTCCCCTTGCAGCCCCAAATCCAACATTACTGAATTATTTCCTTGAATTAAGCAAAACTCTGGTTTTGAAAGCAAATATTTCTGGGAGGAGAAGTCATTTAGCCATTAAAATGCTCTATTAAAAAAAACAAAACAAAACAAAAAAAAAAACACAAAAACCCTGGCTGGTGGCTCGGTGGATAGGTGCAGGCCTATGAACCCGAAAGTTAATGGTTCAATTCCCAGTCAGGGCACATAACCAGGTTGCAAGCCAGGTCTCCAGTCAGGTCCGTAGCTGGAGGCAGGTGAAAGGCAACCATACATTGATGTTTCTCTCCCTTTCTTCCTCCTTCCCTGGAGGAACGATGAATAAAATCTAAAAACGATGCTCTCTAAAAACGATGAATAAAATCTTAAAAATCGTTAAAAAAGCAAAACAAAATAACCTCTTATCTTCATTTAAAATGTTTTACTTTAAATTGTGCTCCTTGTTAAGTGATCCTTAGCAGAGATTAGCTTGTCTCAGAATAAGCGTTGGGGAAGGGACCTCTCAAAGGGGTTGGGAAGTGTACTTTTTGACATTTACTCTTACAAGCACAGTTTAAGTAATTCTTAGAAACTGATAAAATCTGTTAAGAGAAAAGGATTTCTTTCTTTCTTTTTTTTTTAAGTGGTAGAATATTTTACCATTCTGATTTGAATAAAAGATTACATAACTGTAATCACTTAGGATTCTGCTTCAAGGAAGAATCTGAAAGATAGTTTTAAAGCTTCAAAGATGATGAGATGATATTTGTTAAAGCACTTGGAAAAACCCTAGTGTTAAGCTAACAGAAGCTATTATTATTTCTCCTAGAGAAAACATCTTCAGCGGAGGAAGAGAGAGAGAAATAACATCCTAAGGCAATATTTCCCAAGAGTTTTCTGCAGTGCTCTATGTCTTCGATAGTCAATAAATGCTACACGAATGCAGAGTTTTCTTGAGAGATACACTTGGAAAATACTATGTTAGACAACTAAGCATGTTTCTTTTTGATAGGAGTTCTCAGAATTTATAATAGATAATTGCCTGTGATACTTCTCCCAGAGGGTGGACAGTATACTGTGGAGGTTTTCCTAAACTTTTTTGACCAATAAAGACTTTTTTTTGGGGGGGGTGGGCACTTCATAAAACCAGTATTCTCTGGAACATAGTTTGGGAAACACAGCCTAAAATAATAGTCTATATGTAACATGATATGGCAGTTCATGTGACCTGAATTTAAATCCTGGCTTCACCACTTAAAAGAGACGCAAGCTTGGGCAAGTTCTTTAACTTCTCCAGGCCTCGGACTTTTCCATTTGTATTGGGAGGAGGAACATCACTGATTTGCTCAGTCATGAGAATGAAATGAAGAATATTTGCCATATAGTAAGAGCTGAAACAATCTTAGTTACTGTTGTGATTGCTATTGACCTCTTGTCCCAGTCCCTTATGGGCATGCTGTGCTCCAGCAGAAAGGGAAAAAAGTCACCATGCATTTCTGCATCTTTCTTCTTGTCTTTTCCTCCACGTGGAATGCCTTGCCCACCTTGGCCTTTGTCAGCCAAACTACAGCAACGTATATCCCAATGCCACTTACCCCGTTAGAACAACCTGGCTTCTCCTAACTTTTCCTTCCCTAAATCCTCAACCTTCCTCCGTAGGTTTCTTAGACTTACAATATTTGGCTGTGTATTTTTGGATAATTTAGTTTTCCTTTGGAAAGATGTCTTATTTATCTTTGATTTCCTGGTAACTTCATTAGCTGTATCTCCACTGAAGTTTGACCGAACTATTATATTTCATTGCCCTCTCCTGGGAGACAAACACCCCTTAGGGAGATTCTCCTTGAGTCCGTATCTATATAGGTATGACCATACTTTTATAGTTAGGCAAAGACTGGTAAAAATGGGCCCTGGGCTAATCAAGGCATAGAGTGGAAGGGGAAACCAGGAAGAATAAAGAGTATTAAATATGTGCTTTGATTGCAGGTGTTAGGTTTCTTTTTCCTCACTAACTTTCCAATTAACAATGTTTCATTTTTCCTATTCAAGTCCACCATGCATTGGGATTTGTGTTTGGTGGTTGTATGGTTAGGGGAAGTAGGAGAAAATCAGAGACAACCACTGCCTGTAATCACCTTTTTACTAGCATGACTCTAAGTCTCCATAGCTGTTGTCTCATTTCTTTTATTTGTTCAATAAATATTTATTGTGCACTGGGCTTAGCTTTGACATAAGGATGACTAAATCAGACCTGCTCTCTTGCCCTCAAGAAATTGCAATCTGATGGGGCAACAATCAACTAAGTAAAATTATGTAATTGCCAATCCTGACATGCAGTAAGCATTTAATCAATGTTTATTTAGTGACTGACTAAATAAAAGAATGAAGACAACTAATGCTCCAGGCCAGCTTACGTCAGGCAGGGCTGCTGTGTTGGGTGACTCAGGTCACAGGTCCTGCACAGCTCCATGCACAGAGACACGATGCGAAACTTGACCTTGGTACTGGCGAGGTGTAGGATTTTCAGAAATGGTGTTTGCTACATAAGTTGGTTCTGCTTCCCGATAGAAGAGAGTACTCCTTCCTAATTATTTTGCCATAGAATGGACCACACCTCTGAAATGTTCAATAGCTGCTGTCATCTCTTTCAGAGTTTTCATGGCTCTTTGTATGGACCATACACCACTGCTAGCAGTTTTGTTATCATTGGTATGTCTGTCCCTTACTCTGGGCTTTGTAGGGCCCATCCTGGTACCTCATGGCCCTGGACACAGAGCGTGGCGCATGGTAGGTACTCAGAATCTGTTGCTGGGGGATGAGAAATTGTCTTGTTAAGATGTCTCTGAACAGAGGTCCAGAAATTGCCTCCTAACTCCTTCTGTGTTTGAAATCTGAACCCTATTAGCAACCCCCGTTCCCTGACCCTGACTTGAACTTTAGTTCGCTAAGCTGAAAAGAAAGGCACAGAGCAGGAAGGGGAGCAGTCTTTCTTAGCTCCTTGGGCATCGCCCCCCTCTTGCCCAAGCGTTCCAGGGCAGATCAGCAGCCAGGTGGAGTGGTGGCATGCACCACAATCCCCGCCTAGAGCAGGAAGGCCTGCTGGGAACCTACACAGCCCACAGGGTGTGTGCGGGGCCTGCTGTGACCGGCAGCTGAGCTGCTGAGGTCTGGTCTGAATATCCACACAGCTGCTGCAGGGCTGGGAGCCCTGGTGGGAGGAACACATGTGAAAGACACAACCCCCAGAGCGCCAGCGGAGACTTTACAGGCAGGGATTAGGTCCGAAGGCCTAGGCTGTCTTTCCGATGGGTGAGGCCTGTGGAAGGAGGTTTCACAGGTCCCCGAGAGGCTTGAGGTTGGAATAAAACATGGAGGAAAGACCAGGGTAGGAAGTCACCCGCTTCCCATGCTTTCTGGAGAGGGTGGAGAGGGAGAGAGAGAAATGCCGTGTTTCTCACATTCCCCACAGTTCCTCATCTCTGATCTGGGTAGACCCTGGGAGACAGGTAGAAACCACCAAATAAACTGCTGAGGACACTGAAGCCACAAAGAAGCCAACTTGGCTCAAATCTTAAATTCCAGAAGTCTTATGAAGTCCTTTTAGGTGATGGTATAACCAGTAATATATGGTCTGAAGTGACTGTGATGATCTGTTCCAGCCTCTGTGTTTTTCAGATAAAGCATCTGAATATTATCAGATCTTGTCCCAAGGAAATGCAAAAATATTTGGGGGATAGAATTCTAGGGGTCAAAGCAGAGTGGTTGCCTCCCATATTTTTGGTGGAGAAAAAGAGGCTTACAAGAGCCTCTCAGGCTCCATCCTGAGGTTTTTGTTGGATCTCTTATTCCCTGTAAGGTTGCCTTCTGTGTTTACTCTTAGTGATGGGGGAGGAAAGCAGGTTTGCCACCCCCACCCATTCTTAGAACCTGGCCTAGCCTGTACATGGTAGACATTGTCATTGAAGGTGCAGAAGTGACTTGCTGCATCCAGCACCATCGTGGGCCCTGGGACAGAATGCGTGGTGTCCTGGGCCAAAAAGCCTGGCATGCAGTAGCACCTGGGATGCTCCACCCATTCCACAAGGTGTTCCCAAGTCTTGGGCTGAAGGCAGAAGGGTGATGCGCATCTATCCTAATAAATTTTCTTGTATCTCAGCGGCTCTGGCTGTCCACAGAGCAAGACCATACATGTTCAGGTGGTGGCTTTAGCATCACTACTTTTTACCCTACCCCTTCCCTCCAAACCTGACCCTGGCCTTGGTTGAGAAGGTCAAGGGAGCAGAAAGAGAGCGAGTAGGAGAGAAATGAATGAAGTTTTGAAAAGGGACAACGGATGTATCAGGGGCATGATGAAGTATTGTCAACCTTGTTTTACAGATTGAAACTGAGGACTAGAGTTGATGTTGGCCAAGCTCTTCAAAGATAATAGGAGCAGACACATTAGGTCAATTTTCAGTTCCTGAGGCTTGTTCCAGAGATCCAAAGGCATGTGAACTAGCATGGAAGGTGGTCTTTCCAGCAGAATGACACACAGGAACCTGAGGTTCTAGAACAGTGAAGTATGGCACTAGAGCTTTCTGTCAGCCTCGTTTAGGATACACCATGATTTCAGGGACTTGCTTTTTTCTTTATGTATTTTAATTGACTTAGTCCATGGGCTAGGGTGTTTCCAACTATAAGAAACAGGAAGAGTCTCACACTTGTTTCAGTGACAGAGGCATTTAAAATCTCACACAAAAAACGTCTAGAGGCAGCCTGGACTCTAGGCACGATATACTCACCTAGATCCATTTCTTTGTGATTTGCTTAGTTTCTTTCCCTTCGAAGGGTTGGTCTTGTCTTGGGCCATTTTCCCTCATGGCTTCAAGATGGCTGGCCCCAGCAGCTGGGGCAACATGCCTTCATTTTCCACAGACAGGCAGATAGGAAATGTGTGGAATAAAAATCCTTCTCCAGCATGTAAGTTTTCCCCTTCTACTTGATTAGCCAAGTTAAGTCCTTTGCCCATTCCTGGACAAAAAAACAATTATTAAGGGAATGCCACCTGGTGATTGGTTTAAATCTGAGCTCTTGACCTTTATAAGCGCTGGTTAGGGATATGGGACTGCAATGACTTGGGCCAGTGTGTTCAGAATCCACACCTGAAGGCACAGGAGGTAAGTGAGGGAGGGCAGAGAACCGAACAAAACTGGTCTCCTCCAAGGAGAAAGTGGTGAGAGATGCTGGATAGTCCCCCAAGTGAGTCCATGATGCTCAGCATGTAAGCATCCCCAAAGAGAGCTGTTAGCACCTGTGGGAAAGATCAATGACCTCAGAGATAGAACTGTATGAAATCTACTGATCCCCTCTCCCGGGCCAGAAAAATTGTGATGAGGTGGCAGCACAGGTTTTGCTCAACTCTTAAAGCACAAGCTCTAGCAATTTTTGCAGGAAATGACGGACTGAAGCCATTTTTATTATAAGGGAGGCATAAAATGGACAGGCCCCTAAGAGCTCGTGGACCTAGTTCAGAAAGGGTGAGCCTCTTGGCCTAGGCCTGTGCTGTAGCGTGTAGGAGCCTAGACCAGAAATAGGTCTTACGGCTCCTTCCTAAACCCGGGGCAATGTCAGTGTGGTGAAGATGACATCAGCCCTTTAGTGGTAAAGGTATGTGCAAAGAAGGCACATTTTGACCTTGGGCAAGTTCCTTAACTTCTCAAGTCACTGGTTTACTCACTACTCTAATAAAGGGATCTTATTAGAAGATATTAAATGTACCTTCCAATTCTAAGAATCTATGAATAGCTTTAAATCATGGTTCTCTTCCAAGAACCTGACAACACTTGTTCTATTAGGTCATTTAACTGCAGATTATTTGTTTAAATAGTTTCCCAGGAGTGACCCAGAACATCCTACATAATAAACCAGTTGTTAAATCATAAACAATATGGATAGGATTCATCATCATTATGCTTCCCAGCTGAACATCCCTGGGGCCTCCAGTTACTTGGACACTCTGGCTAATGGAACATTGTCTGGGATTCCCTATACGGGTCACCACTTTTCCAAGAATTAGAAAACAATGAACTGTAACAAACACTAGGTCTGTGATGAAAAAGATGTACTTTAAAAAAAAATGAAATTGAACTATGAAGAATCAAAGAACTTTGTGCTCTTTTTTTTTTTTTTACCTCCCTTCTTATCTTGGTGTTTTTGTTCCCCACCCCAGACTTTGCGACCATCAAGTTCTCAGCTTAGATCACTAGTCCCCACTTAACTAGTTGAGGTTTAGAGAGTTACATTTCCAGGAGTATTTGCAGGAAATCTTAAAGCCTCCAGACCCAAAGAATTATTGTCAGCCCTCATACCTTCAGGTTTTGCACCTGCAGATCCAACCATCTGTGGATTAAAAATAACCAGAAAAATATGTCACATTGTTGTTAATGTGTACTGATATGCACTGACTTTCTCTTATCATTATTTTCTAGTCTAAACAAAGTGTAGCAATTATTTACATAGTATTTACATTACATTAGGTGGTAATAAGTAATATAGAGATGATTTAAAGTATATGGGAGGATGTGCATAGGTTATATGCAAATAGTACACTATTTTGTATACATGACTTGAGCATCTGCAGATTTTGATGACCTACAAAGGTCCTGGAACCAACCCTGTGCAAACACTGAGGGGTGACTATATATAGCTGATGGTAGTGTTTCCAGTCCTGTAATGGCCTAGTGTAAGAAATATGGGGACAAGAAAGTCTTCTTAGAGTATCGCAAAACATAGAATCTATTCTGTTTGCCAGGTGGGATATTAAAACCTCGAAGTTTCAGGCCTTCTTCAGAACCTGAGTTGGTTCTGTAAGGAAGGCATGCAAGAGAGGAAGAGAAAGGGTTTCTTGAGTTCCAGGGAGTTTACATACAGTGTTCTCACTTAATTCCTTCACGATGGCTTTATGTTATCCTGATGAAGAGAAGATGAATACATACTCTTCAGAAGGAAAAAAAGGCAGAACAGCAGGTAGAATAAAATTTTGTTTATTTTAGTCAGGATAGTCTAGGCTATTCTCTAGTAATAGCAACTCTCAGAAGATGAACATGACCAAGATATACTTCTTGCTCACACCATAGTCCAGGATGTGTCAGTTGGCTCTTTGGTGTGGCTTTATTTCTCAGCAGGGACCAGGAACCCATGTTGCCTTCATTTTATAATTTCACAGTCTCAGAGTCCTTTGCTTTTAGCCATGCGGTGGAACAGAGACACCACAGAGAAGGCATTCCCAGTCATGACTCTTGGACCAGAAGTGACTTGTGACTTCTGCTTACTTGTGACTTCCCATGGACCACAACTCAGATATATGTTCCCAACCTAATTGCAAGGAAATCTGGGAAATATTTTCTTGCTATCTGTCTAGGATTAAGTCACGATGTGGCAAATACATATTCTGACATGATTTTGGGTGCATTATTTGCTACCTGTGTATGTGTGAGTATGCATTTATATAAAGAAAGAAGTCTGGACAGACAGGCACTAAAGTCACCTCTAAAAAAAGCAGTGGGATTGACAAAGTAAGATAAGGTAGGACTAAAGGGGGCTTTTAGGATTTAATCATTTTTTGTATTACATTAAAATTTTTAAAGAATGGTGTAGTTATAAATTACCTGCATTCTTATTATTATTATTTTAAAAGATTTTATTTATTACTTTTTAGAGAAAGGGTAAGGGAGAGAGGCAGAGAGGGAGAGAAACATCAATGTATGGTTGCCTTTCACCTGCCTCCAGCTATAGACCTGGCTGGAGACCTGGCTTGCAACTTGGTTCTGTGCCCTGGCTGGGAATTGAACCAGCGACCTTTGGGTTCACAGGCTGGTGCCTAATCCACTGAGCCACCAGCCAGGGCCAAAATTACCTGCATTATTAAACACAAACTTCCTCTCAGTCTCTGCGTTTTAGGAGGGTTTTTTCCTAGTCTGCTGGGGACTCAGACTATTTTATGATTCCCTGTTGGGAGGGCTCACTTTTCTCACACTTAAAAAAGGGTCACAGTGGTGCCAGAAGGAAGTTTGGATCAGTATCAACCCTTTTCTCTTCTAGCTCAGAGACCAAAAGTTTGGAAGGAGGGTCACTTGAGCTATGGTTGGATCCAGACACACAGCAATGGCATTGAGCATCTGTCTCTTCCTCTCACTTTCCTCTCTTCTGCACTGGCTTCATTCTCGGGGGGCCTCCTCTTTAGGGTGGCAAAATGGACCAAGGTCTCAGCTTCAGTCATGGCCACTGAGCATTCCCAGTGGCAAGTGTCTTTTTGCAAAAATTTCACCCAGAGGCTCTTGTCTTGAGTCTCTCTGTCCTGTCTTGGGCCATGTGCCATCATCATGACTTTGATTGGCTAGATCTGAGTCATGGAAGTGGGGAGGACAGGGAGTTAGGCATGGGACCCAAACAAAGGACTGAGCATGTGGGGAGGGGAGGTTCCCCAGATTCCATTTACAAATTGAAGAAGGGACTATTTTTCTCACTGTGACAGGCCAGAGCGGAGAACAGTTCCTACCAAGAAGTTTTTTCAGAACTTGTGGCATGATTATCGGAAGGTAACCGTGTACTCATGTGGAACCAGATGGCTGCTGCACCTTCTAAGCTGGGGCCTCAGAGAAGGTGGGGGTCCCTCAGGATGGGCGGTAAGGTGGGTTAAGAGTGGCTGAAAGACCTGGGGAATGGAGATGGGAAGGTGATATCCGTGTGGAATCTAGTTTAGGCTCCTTAGATGAAACACTGCCTTGGCCTGAGTCATTTTTGCACTTGCAGCTCAGGAAGGTGGAGGAGCGCTCAGCAGGAGCCAGGATCTGCAAATCGAGCCTCCAGCCGGTGAACCATGTCCTTGAGACATTTTGATGAGCGAGCATGGTGCTGTGGTCATGCTGGCCTCCGGGTCACTATGGGGCTTTGGATTTGCCAATCCCTGCTGTCTGCTTTACCATGGCATATGTTTGACCCACACTGGCTGGTAATGCTCCCCAGCAGGTCTCCAAGATACCTATAGAGGGTGTTCTTCTTCTGAGCCCTCCCAGTAGCATGCCGCCTGTTCCCTTTGTTACTCATTTCACAGTGGAGGGACCCTGGAATGTCACCTAAGACCCAAACTTGCTCTGTGGACACATGGGAACCTTATAGAGACCTAAGGCAAGCCTGACTGTCACGCCTTATGTAGACGTGGCAGACATGGGAGGAATTCAGCTATTCTCACGTCCTCCCAATGAGAAGGTAAGAGGATCTATCAGACACTGTGATCCTGAGTTGAGACCCATGGATGACATTGAGCAAGAGTCAAAAAGTGCCCGAGGTGGGGCATTAACTTTATGAAGGTCACATGGTTATTTAGTTAATGTGTTATTTTAGGCAGAATGACCTAGGACTTGGTTCTCTTTTGGTCATTGTTTTCCTCTGTTATTTCACCTCCTTGAGGGCTTTCTTGGAATGAAGTGAGAGGGCAAAATGCAGAGGAGGACTAGAAGGCACTAAAAGCATGCGCCTGGGTGCTGGGCCATTTTTAGGTTAAAAGAGTTTGTTACTCACTTACATTTCTTTATTATTCATAGAGTTGGAATGCCTGAGCCACAGGGCACCTTTAGATCCTGTTGTTATAGAAAGCCCCAGGGGAGCTTCTCAGACTCCTTGGAGGCAATTTTGATTCAGTTCATGGGAGAATGTTTATCATGCAGAGCTACCCCTACATGAAACAGGCTGTCTTATGAGGCAGTGAGCACCCTGTCTATGGACATAATCAAGAAGAGGCCAAAGGACCAGTAGACAGGGAACTAGTGTAGGCCGTGTCTATAAGACTGAGTTCTAAAGACTCATGGAATTCCATGAGTTTATGACTCAGTGGAATGAAATCCCCCCAGGCTCAACATCTGTTGGGCTCCATTCTCTGGTCCTGGTCTGGCTTGGACAGCCTGGATGATGTCCAGAAAGTCGGGGCACTAGTCCAGGCCAGACAGTGTCTTGCTGAGCACCTGAACCTGCTAGGACTTCCTCTCAGGTCCTCATTATCAGCTGCTTGAATTAATCTGCAGGACAATAAGCATTCCTGTGCCCCTTTGAACTGAGTGCATTGTGCCATTTCCCCCACCATCCATTCCTCCGAATCCACAGAGCTGTTTATTTTATTTTCACCCTCTGAGGAGATACACAGGAGCAAAAGGCTTTGATGTTGTCTGGAGGGCCCTGCAGGGATCATGCTTGTCTGTGACAAGGCTGGAGAAAGGAAGTTTCATCTATTTTCTGTTATCTGCCCCATTGGAGTGAACACTGGGCAGGGAAAGTGGGAGAGTAGGCAGTTCGGGGGCAGGCAGGTGCTGGGCTTGTCTCATGTCTGGATATTGCATCTCCAGTCTAGAGTGGAGACACTAATGAACAAAGACTTGGGACCTCTGGACAAGAGAGTGTGTGGAACTGAGCCCCCTGCATCTGTATCTGGGCTACCTCACACTCTAGGGAGGTCACTATCATGGAATGCCAGGCTGTTGGGGCTAACAATGAACTTGGAGAGCCATAAGCCTCATGACCTTGCTAGTTAGAGGAAGGAACTGAGGCCTGGAGAATCCCCAGGAGCGGGGATCAGAGCCTGGCCAGGTCTCTGGGTTTTCTGCCATCTTGGTTTCCTTCTACCATGGCAAGATAGCCTGCTCTTACCTGGGCTGTGTGAAAAGGGTCCCAAAATGTCTGAGCTTGCAAGAGATACCCCAAATTATCTGTCTCTCCAGGAAGGAACACAGTGACTCTGAGTACAGGTGAGGAGACTGAGACTTGAAAAATACAATATTCATGAGATGCTCGGGAAGAGAAAGTGACTCACTCCGTATCACACAGCATTAAAGGCAGGCTGGGTGTCCCTGGCCCACCTTGGCTTGTTTCCCCTATGCCCACTTGGAAGACAGCTTCCCTTAGAGCCCTATGGCACCAGGGTCATGTAATGCTGAAGACAACTTACCCTGCACAATACCTTTTGAAAGTACTTCTCTAAGTGTTTGCATAAACCCAGTCTGGTTCTATCCTTGCTCCAGCCCTCGAGTAAGTCAGGATACCAGGTCTCCACATTCTCCTGCTTGTCTCTCCTTGAGACCCAAGTTTTTCAGACCTGGGAGGGCTCCAGGCAGGGCTGTGCCAACTCCCTTCCAGCCTCTCATGGCTCCAGCACAGTGTCTGGCACAGTTGTGCCTCTTCCTGGCGGCAGCATCAAGCCCACTGACCCCCTCTTCTGGGCTCCACTCACCATCTGCTGTCCTCCTGAGCCTAATGCACCTCTCCTTTCAGGTGTGCACTCAAGACCTTGTGAGATCACCCTGGACGCAGAGAAATCAACCCCACACTTCAGGAAGGCAACTGCTGGGCTTTTCCTAGGCACCTGTTCCATCACCTATCCTACATACACTGTTCAGAAAAGAAAGTCATTGTGTCACCCAAATGCCAGAAGCTGAAGGGATTTCCTGTTTGTAATCACTCAGGTGGGCAGCAGCATCCAGGGGCCAATGGAGAGCGGGAGAGAAACTCCAAAGCTGGCTGTAAATCTCGTGACCTATGTCTGCTTGTCTTTCTTTAAGGATGCTGGCGCTTGTTCCCACTTACAGAATGCTTTCCCACCCACTGTGTCGTTTGGCCTTTGTTGCTGCAGAGAAGGTTGAGCTGGAGTTCTTAAAGAGGAAATGACAACTCAGCAAAGAACCAAGGCTCACAGAGGTTAAGGGATGCAGCCAAAGTCACAAAGTCAGTGCATAGTCATTTAACTCACCTGGCGACATTTGCTCTATAGACTCTTTTCTTACTTATGCAGTCCTTTCTTTACTTCTTAGGTTTTATTCCATGGTTACATCTTCATGGCTGCCTTTAGCTTCCATCCATGTCCCAACCCCTCCCCTTTTTGAGTCCAAGATCTCTGAGTAATATTGACACACCAGTTCACGTCAGCCATAGTATAGACACACACGTCCCACAACACACATGCAGCACACCGCATACACCACCGCACTCAAACATGCATACCACATAGCACATACCACACACCATGCACATATGCACCCTCACCACATGCAAGTATACCCCACTACACACACACTACACACATAACTACATACATTTCACACTCATACATACTCCCCATGCTATACACGTATACCACACATATCACACACATGCATAAACCATGAAGACAGAACATATGAGAGCTAAACAACAGTTTGAGAAAGAGAAGGGCAAAGAAAAAGACCCATAAGTTGAGAAACAAAGAGAACTGGAAAACACAGAGTGATGGACGAGAGAAGTGGAAGAGGATAGGTGACAGTGAGAGAAAAGGGGAATATCAGACCTTCAGAGTCAGAAGGCTGGGATTCTGGGTGGAGCCTCACCACTTCCTGGCTGAACCACTTGAGGAGGTCACGTAACCTCTCTGAGGAAGTGTCTGTGTGAGGGAATGCAGGAGGCTGCCAGAGGAGGCTTGGAGGAGCCATCAGACCACCATGCAAGTCTGACCCTTATGGAGGAAGAGAGAGAAGGTTGGGCAGATGCATCCTGGTTTGGCAAGGCCTTCAGGGAGCCCTGAAGCCAAAGCTAGACATCAGGAGTCCTTGATGCTTAGTCACTGGCTGGAGACCGCCTGCACAAAGTGTGGTCTCAGCTCCAAGGCAGTGGTGGACTTCAAATCTGAGGAGCTGAGGCCTTGGCTAACCATGCTGTCTGGAGGGGCAGGTCTGCAGGGTGCATTCTCATGGCTGTTGCATGTGAGGATAGGATATTTTAAAACATGGAGCATGGTAAGGAAGATGGGAAGTCCCGGAATGTGGATACATTAGTTTTCACAGGGTGGTCAGGTTAGGCCTCACAAAGAATTGGAGGAGGTGAGGGAGAGAGTCATTCAGATGTCACTGCCCCCAAGGTGCTGACATCATGATGCCATTGGTCCTGCTTGGGAAAGCACTTTGTCAATGGTATAGGCTTAGCTGACAGAGAAGAAGCTAACAGCAGTCATTTATCCTGGCATCCTAGACTCACATGGCCCCAGAGGAGAGATCCTGGCCTCTATCCAAGACCATGTCGGACCCCTCTGTTGGGGAAAAGAGCCTGGAGAGCTCCACTCCCATTTGACTTGGGAAAGCAAGGCATTTTCTTTTTAGGGCATGACACTCCTAGGGGTCTAGAACTCTCTGAAGGACCAAATCAAATATTCCCCAAGATGCCCAGAGGATGAAGTCTTATTTTCAGCCCAACAATAGGACATGAAACAAAGTCCCTTTTTCTCAGCCAACTGGATAAATATGTTATCCCTGACAACTGGAGTTAACAATAGCTCTTGATAAGAGAGCATTCTTGTCTCTGTGGCACCCTGGCAGGCAGTGTCATTAGTAAAGTTTCAGGGCAAGAAGGAAGGGGCTGGAAGTCACCAAGTGTCTATTCTGCACCAGGCTCTGTGTCCGTGCAGTAATTTAATTCGATTGTAATGAATCTCTGAGTCTTCAATCCACTTTACAAAAATAGAATACTGAGACCCACAGGAATCCACAGTTGGTAAGTGATTTGGTGGGGATTCAAATTTAGGTTGTGTTTCTGAAGGTCACCTGCTTTTCTCTTGCTTCTTACTATAGTGCTTTACCTAATGGCTCACGATATTTCACCATTTCTCATATCGCTAACACAGAGTTGGATTTTAATGACTGTCTCTCCTACCCCCTCACCTCTTGTCTACCCACTGCATGCCCCTCAGAGAGATAGGTGGGTCATATTGGTGTCCGCTTGGCCTGCAGCATGTGTAAGGGGTTTTGCTGCAGGAGGCTCTCAATCTGGGAACGAATTGCCAAGCCACACTCAACCAGCTCTTTGTACTTTCTAGGTGAGATGTTGTCCATATACTTTTGTATTCTTCGGAGCTAAAGTTCTTAAATAGGACTCTAGATTAGAGTTACCTAAGGGAAGATGTTGAAATACAGTTTCCCAGAATTGCAGATTCTGATTTCATAGGTTCAAAGTAGGTCTCAGAATCTGTATTTTAATATGCACCACTACTCTGAGAGAATATACAGACAAGGAGAGCAACTATTGGGTTGGGCATTGGTCCATTTCATGATATTCATAGGGGAAATAATTACAGTTTTTTTCTTTTGCCTTCTATAGAAAAGGGTCAAGCTGCAGGTAGCTCTGCTGGTTTCTAAAAAATGACCAGGTGACCCCTTCCTGGCTCTAGTCATGGGATAAGGACCTGGGTTAAAGTAGAAGTGAATTTGGAGATCTGGGTGGGCTCATACACTTCCTTTATGTGGTCAAGCTTCCTTGGCCTGCTCAGAAATGCCTCTGTAAACTCTCAGAGAAAGGTGGGTGAACTTACCCAGAACTTGACCCTGTCCCCAAGATGTATTGTATTAGTTGATAGAAACCTCAGAGACTTTTGATTCCATTCCCCTCTTTGGCATATGGACAACTGGTCACTAGAGAGTGGAAATGATAGTTAGTGGTCATGTGATTAATATTTCCAAAGTTGGTGTGGAGCCTTGGTCTCCTCTCTACTTCTCCTGAAGCCCATAGATGCATGCTGCCCTCCTGCCCAGCATCCATGTGTCCGCCATGGACCGGCAGGCTTGCCAACTCTTTCTGAAGACATGCAGGGGTGACTGCTAGGCCTGGCCAGTGAATAACTCTGGAAGTTCACACCCTCAGTCTCCAGATCTTCACTGTGCAGCAGGGTAATGCCCACATCATAAGTTAAAGCCAGTCCCACCCCCTCTCTGCATACTCCACACTTAATGCCGTTTTCTTCCCTTTCCTGTCTCTGTGAATGGATTAGAACTCACACTCAGGTCCACAGTTTCAGGAAGTTTGAGGGTAGATGATGTCATTTTAGATGGCAGCAGGCAATTTTTAAAAAAAGATTTTACTTATTATTTTTAGAGAGAGGGGAAGGGAAGGAGGCAGAGTGGGAGAAAAACATCAATGTATGTTTACCTTTCACCTGCCTCCAGCTAAGGACCTGGCTGGAGACCTGGCTTGCAACCTGGTTCTGTGCCCTGGCTGGGAATCAAACCAGTGACCTTTGGGTTCACAGGCTGGTGCCTTTCCACTGAGCCACCAGCCAGGACAGCAGACAAATTTTTTAATAGTTAATCTATGTTGCTTACTATATGATAGGCTCTAAAGACTCTAGATATAAGGACTCATTAAATTTTTGTAATTTTCTGCCTCCATTTGTAATGAGGAAACCAAGGCACAGGGAGGTGAAAACTTTCCCAAGGCTACAGAGCTGAGACATACAAAGCTTGGTTTTTAGTCCAAGCTCTCTGAGTTGAGTCTGCACTTATCTATTCGTCAATGTTCCAGTTCAATTTTTATTTCAATACATGTTAGAAAACAATAAAGACAAGTTAAATGTCAGTTGGGACTTAACGAACTCCAACCCTAATTTGCTGTTAGATCTTGGATAAGACATGGATATGTTCTAAAAGGAGAGGAGCTTGAAAAACATTTAAAGCAGTGCTACACATTCAACATGAAGAAGCTGAGGCCCTGAGAACGGAAATCGCTTCCCCATGCATTGTTGTGAGTTAGTGGCCAGTTCCATGTCGATTGCTTTCCCCCTGAATGTTCATTGACATGGACTTGATAGAAGTCAAGTCCTTCACAATTTAAATTATTTGAATTGTATGCAAATAGTTAAGTTTGGAGCGAGGTATATACCAAGGTTTGTTTTCAAGGGAAAATTTTAAATCAATTTCCCAAAGCTTTTTTGGTTGATAACAGCAGTTCAGAGTCTGATGGGACGCCATTGAAACCACTGTGGAAATGTCTGAGTCCCAACACGGTTGATTTCTAAAGCATTGAGATAAGTTAGCTTTAAGAGTCACCAGCTTTTTCTTCTCCTGCCCATTACCTCTTCTCCCCAAAGGGGCTGCTCCAGTTTACCCCCATCTTTCCTTCCTTCCCCCACACTGTTACACTCACTCTCTGAAGCACAGGCTGTCAGTCTGCCACTTATGGCTGATTTAGTCCTGAAGTCATTTCCTTTCCCCAGAAACTTCCATCTCAGGTCCACATCAGAACCCCAATATTCCTACAGCCTTGTCTCCTGCCCTGAATGGCACAGAGCTTGGGTTAATATCTTAGTTATTTTATATATATATTTTTTGGTGCTCTAGGTTCTGAAATTGCTTTCTGAGCCATGATCTCTCCTTCTTTTGCTGTGCCTCAGTTCCCTCATCTCTGAAATGATATTTGGATTGGTTGGCCACTATAGCCTGTTAATGACGCAATAGTGTTAATATCGAAATCTTGTTTATTCCTCTTGCATCTCATTTTATTTCCTCTCCTCCCCAGCTTCAACTGTTACAAGCATGCAGGCAATTTCCCATTTCCTAGGAGGCCCTCAAATAAAACTTATTTTTCAATGGGGGTGGGTGGAGATGCACATTACTTTTTTTTCTTTTATTTTCAAATAATGACAGAGAAAAAAATAACAAAAAGAGAAAAAAATGGAAGCAAACCAAAACAGGAAAATCTACCCTTGCAGGAGGATGTGGGGAGGAAGGTCAGCACCTACCACATTCTGGGGAACCTTCAGCCTCCTGCTTTGTGTTTTTATTAGACCTTTACAAAAAAGAAAATGAAGAAGAGAAGCTAGATGGTGCTGACAAGTGGGGCTTTGGCGGGAAGTCACTCCTGTCCAACAAAGGCTCTGTCTAAAAATACCTGGCCAAGACCTTGCTGTTCCCATAAACAGATGGACGCCATGGGCTTGGTGGAGGGGAAGAAGCAGTGGGAGGAAATTGTTTCTGACGGTGATAACAATCTGGCATCTCCTAGAGCTTTACATCCTGGTTGAATCCAGCAGATCCCCTGCTTGTGCAAATGAGGCAGTTGTAAATAAAATTCTCCTGGCCCCCACCAGGGCCATTCCTCACAGGGAGCCACATATCTTCCCTGCTCACTAGTGTCCTCATGACATACACAAAGATAAGTCAGAAGAGGTGTGGAAGATGATGGTGGGGTAGAGGAGGTAAGATGGGACTGTAGGTAAATCCATGGTCATCCCCAGTTCAAGCTGTGGCCCCAAGCAGGTGACATGTGCTGTGTGCCTATACATGTGACTTTCAGGAAGTCTTGCTTAACTTCTTTGGATTTAACTTTGCAGATCTGTAAAAAAGGAGGGGCTTAATTTCAGAATCAATGTGTTCAGATTTAAGAGATACACTTTAAGGGAATAATAACCTAGTAGTAGGGTCAAGCTGACAAAGGACCAGAGGTGTGGATATTTAGCAGGGACCTATCAATATTTGAAAGATTCTCTCATGAAAGAAAGATATGATCTGCTGTACATAGTACCAGACGACAGAAAGAGAATTAGGAGATGAAAGGGAAAATGTACATCATAGCCATAATGTTTTCATTGTCAGAGTTGCCTGATACCAGGAACATGGAATCTCCATGTATGAAATCTCCGGGTATGTAAGCATTAGATGGAAGAATGGACCAGGTGACCTTAGCCTTTAATGATTCTGAACTTTGATTATGGGAACCTGCTTCCTCTTGCACAAAATTTGTCTTCAAGATGGTTGAAGGACTGTAAAGAAACTTAGCATGATTAAGAGAGGAAACAATGTCTGTCAGAGAAAGACAAAGACCATGTGATTTCACTTACATGTGGAATCTAAAGAACAAAATAAACAAACAAAACAGAAACTCATAGATAAAGAGAATAGACTGATGGTTGCTAGAGGGGAGGAAGGTTTGGGGACTGGGTGAAAAAAGGTGAAGGGATTGAGAAGTACAGATGGGTAGTTACAAAACAGTCATGGGGAATATAGGCACTAATATTGTTATAATATGTATGGTGCCAGTTGGGTACTGGAAATATCAGGGGGAACACTTTGTTAAGTATATGATTGTCTAACTATTATACTGCATACCTGAAACTAATACAAAGTCATATTGAATATAAACAGTGATTTAAAAAAAAAAAGGAAACATATTGGTAAGAGGACATTGAAAACTGGTTTTAGGTAGGTGAAACCTGAAATCACATGACCTACGAAAGTGGTCATTTGGGTACAGATAAGGCAATGAAGATGGTGGGTGGTTCACTGTGGGGCATTCAAAGATGTCAACTGCCTCTTTGCCTCTTTCCTGGGTCCCTTCAAGCAAAAGTTAATAGAGATGGGGTGGTGGTTACAGATATGAGGTAAGATTTTCTGGGCTCAAACCCTGCCTCACTCATTCAGTAGCTATGCACCCCTAAACAAGTTACCTAATCTCTCTGAGCCCTCCTTTTTAAAATCTTAAATAGGAATAATGACTTTCCACTTCATAGTTATTGTGAAGATGAAATGAGATACATGTAAAGTTGTGCTGGATAACCTCTGTTTGCCCCTACAGATTCACACTCCACCCTTCTCCACTCTGTTTTCTTTCCGGAGGCTATGGACCACATCAATGAATACTCCTGTCCTTTGGTTTCTACTTGGCCGGGAAACTGATGAATCCTAGTAGAAGATCAGAAGGTGGAAGAAAAGTGAGCTGTTGTATTTATTCCCCCAACTTCCTCTCTGAGAGGTGATTGGGGTCAACTCTGTCCCTAGACTACAGATCACAATTCTGGTTAGAGGGTCCTCCGCATACAATCTCTCCATGGTTTTAGAACTGCTAACTAGTCTTGACTCTTCAAACCCATGAGTGATAGTAAGATCTACTGAGACTAACCTTGGGTACCCCACTAATCCTCATTTCTCTATACCCAGCCCATCAAAGCTTTGCCAATAGCCTTTTATTAAACCCACCTTATATGATCTCAATTAGATTGTGTATTTGTTTGTCATTGAGACCTGGACTAATACACTGACTCACACAATAAACATTCAGTTTATTTATTCCACAAATATGAATCAAGTGCCCAGTGTCTCCCAGGGACTGTTCTACCTACTGGAGGTTTTATGGAAAACAAAACAAAAACTTCTGTCTTCTCACTGAACGTTCATTCTAGTGGTGACTTTACTGATATTTATAAAGCACTTGCTATGTGGCAATCACTGTTCAAAGGCTTTATGTGCATTAACTCACAGCCTTTACTACAACTCTATCAATGAGAAACTATTCTTATCACTCACTATGTGAGAGATGGGAATACCAAGATTCAGAGAGATTAGTTGTATCATGTCATAGTTAATTATAAAATATCATATGTTGTGTCTGTCAGGCTCCAGAAGGAAGAAAAAGGTGTCTTAGGTTGCTCCCTCCCAGAAGTGGACCCCAAGACCAGATTTTGAGTGCAAAAACTTTATTTGGGAGGTGACCCCAGGGAGCACTAGGAGGACAGTGGGCAAATGAGGCAAAGAAGGGAAGGAAGCTAATATAGGGTGTGTTGATAAGCAAGTTATCACTGTAGGATGGTAAGGCTCAAACCTACTGGGATCTCTGGGGCATGGTAGAACACATTTTAGAGTTGTCCTGAAGGTCTAGGGAGCTAGCTGACTTACTTACCCACCAACTGCCATTTATCACGTGTTCAGGACTGCTCTTGGGGGCATGAACCACCCATGACCTTCTGGGAGAGAGAGAGAGAGGGAAAGAGAGAGAGAGAGAGAGAGAGAGAGAGAGAGAGAGAGAGAGAGAGAGAGAGAGCACAAGAGCACAAAGGTACTTTCTGCAAGAAGGTGCCAGTGAGAATGAAACCTACCTATGCAGGAGAGCACCAGCAGCATCTGCCAGAGGTGCCATACTCAAAAGGATGATCCAAGAGACTTTAATGAAGGGTCTACTTACACTGCTGTGGATAGGTTAAGGAAACCAGTGTGTGATGCTGAAACGCTTAGGAGAGAGCTTATGAAGAGGCTAGTTCACACGTTGCCAGGGGACTTGTAAGAAGGTAGCTTTAGGAGAAGACACCTTCAGGAGAAAGCCTCCAAGCACAGCTCTGTCCTCAGGTGGTGAAATGCAGCCTCTGCCAACAGTTGGCTAGGAAAGAAGGGCTGGGAAATAAATATCTAGAACTCTTATTTTTCCTGCCCTTCTATCTCCCACTGTCAACAGCTAAGAATTGAACTCAAGGAAGCTGGAGGAAACAGAGGATTGGCTTATGCATTCATTCCCGAGACATCATTTTCTAGGGGCACAGAGTAAATCACAGGTGGCTATTGGAAGTGGGAGAGCAAGAAAAGAAGACCCGACACTAGTTCCTTTTCCTTTTTCTTGTTTGGATTTGCTAATTATGTCTTTACTTTCTTCTCCACAAAGACGTAAGCCTGGGGAGGATACAACTGCATCTCATTTGTGATCTTCTTGTTTCTAGCACAGTGCCATGCATGTATTGGAAACCCCAATAGTGGGTGGGAGCTGAGAGCTTTTGAAAACAAGTGGGTGACTTCTGGGGTAGGGCATGGTCTTTGATGCCTGAGTGAGGAAGTGTGGTTTCAAGTGGTCCCCAGGAACACCAGTCTGGGCTCCGTGAGGTCACAAATATAATGTGATGATTTTTTGTGGGACTTCTTACATCTGTGTCAGCATTAAGAGCACCTCTTGCCCCTTGCCCTGTGGTTGGGGAGGCGATAGGTTACCTGGGGGACTTTCCTTAATGAGAGCCAGGACTTCCCTCCCCCATGTCATTATGCTGCTGCACATTCTAGCTGTGGCTCCACTTTTCCTGTGTTTAATTTCAGTCCACTTATTCCAGCTATTATTATCATGTTCATTATTATTTATGGAGTGCTGACAGAGGGCTCGGCAACATGGCAGATAAAGAGATGCAATCTGTGCCTTTCAGCTGTTGTGACTACAGCCACCTCCTCCCTTTGTTCCAGAAGATTCTGAAAGACCTTTCTTTCCCCTGCTAGGTCTTGGATGATGGGAGTGGAGACAATACAAAGAGTGCGAAGCATTTATAATGGAGTCAGTTTGGAAGTTATAAAAATAGATTCTGGGGCTCCACTCTAGATCTCCTGAATCAAAGTCTGAGTGTACCCTGACTCTATAGTTTAGCACATTTCCCCAGGACATCTTGGGTCCAAGGGAAAAGTTTGCTCTAGGAAACTCTTTGAGTGGAAAGGAAAGGTGAAGAAATAGGCAGGGAGGGTAAAACATGATATCTACTCTCCTGAACCTAGCAGGCAAGTCAGAGAGAAGTTAGCAAGAAAGGTTTTGTAATGAAATACTGCCTAGCTTTTATTATCTTTTTATTTTTATTATTATCTTTTTTTATCACTGGTAATGAAATATGAGTTTGAAAGCTGTGCTTGTTGTTGCTTGGTTTTAGGCTCCAAACCATTTAAAAGAAAGGAGTGTATGTGAGAGGAGTCTTGGTAATAAAACCTTATGAGTAATTTTTATAAAGTTGATAATAATAACCACGATTTTGCCTGATATTTTTCTAAGTGTCTTCCATGCATAGAACCTACTTCATGCTCATGACAATCCCTGGAAGTCTACACTAACAGTTTCCCATTTTGCAAATGAGGAAACTGAGTCATAGAGAGGTTAAGTAAATTGAAAGCTGGTAAGCAGAGCCAGGATTCAACACCAGGTTTTCTGCCCAACTCATCTTATGCTATGCTGACCTCTCATGTGATTAACATCAGGCTACATTTGATCAGCTGTTTCATCTTGACCTCATAATCTGGAGTCAGAAGACATCTAACTTAACTCTATTTATTTCTTTATGTTAAAATGCAGATGCAGGGATCTAATAGAAGGTGCTCAATTTGCTTAGGTGAGTAGGGGAGGTGTCATCCCAGAGGTGACATTGCAGCTAATTCTGTGCACAGAGAAGAGGGAGAAGTGAATTCCAGGGGAAGGAAACTACATGTGTAAAAACTGAACAGGGAGAAAGTGGGAATTCCCCACCAACTGTGGCTGCCTAGTGGGTTGTGACCCAGGGACTGTGGTGTTCACAAACTGTGTCTGACACAGAAACTGAGGTTCAGGGGGCAATAAGTGAAACAGATGAGGTGGGCTTGGAGACAAACTGTGCCCACCTTGAGAGCCAATGGGGCACTTGGATTTATTGTGTTGCTATTGGGAAGCCACGAGGGGGACAGCATAGTCATAAAATGGCTGGTGACAGTGGGAAAGAATTGAGATTAGAGGAAGAACAGGGCCTGGAAAACCAGCTTGAGGCTGTGGGGAAAACCCAGGTAAGGATAATGAGCACCTGAACTCATTACGGTGGAACTGAGGATGGAGAAGAAATGAAATGGGGAGATATTTAGAAAAAGGTTCTGTAGTTCTTAGAGACCAATTTGATACTGGAGGCTGGTAGAGGGAAAAATATCAGCCCACTCTTGGGTTTCAGGCTAGGAAGATGGAAAAGATGGTAATACTGATATTAAGGTGGTGAATATAGAAGTGAGGGTAGTTTTAGAGGAAGAATAAAGGAGTTGGATTTTAGCATGATGCCTTCAAAGGGCCAAGAAATTTGGGTAGGGAACACAGCAGGGAAATCAGGGATGGTGATAAAGGAATGACATGTGTTTTTTAGTATGGAAAACATGTTGCTATCTGGTGGTTCTACTCAAAATTTTTGTGGAACCTACTACCTCCCCCAACCCAATGAAGATCTATCTATCTATCTATTTATCTATTTATTAAAAATTTTTATTTATTAATTTCAGAGAGAAGGGCAGGGAGGGAGGGAGAAAGGGAGAAAAACATCAATGTATGATTGCTTTTCACCTGCCTCCAGCTAAGGACCTGGCTGGACACCTGGCTTGCAACCTGGTTATGTGCCCTAACTGGAGAATTGAACTAGCAACCTTTGGGTTGGCAGGCCAGCTGCCAATCCATTGAGCCACACCAGTCAGGGTAATATTTAGTTATTATTATTTTTTTGCATGTGTAGCATTACATTTTATTATTATTATTATTAATAATAATGTATGGTTGCCTTTCACCTGCCTCCAGCTATAGATCTGGCTGGAGATCTGGCTTGCAACCTGCTTATGTGCTCTGGCTGGGAATAGAACCAGTGACCTTTTTTGGGTTTTGCAGGCCGGCACCTATCCACTGAGCCACCAGCCAGGGCTTAAGAACAGATTTGTACTCACTAGCTGAAAGAGGATATATGTACCAGGTAAAAATATCACTCAGGTCAGATTTTAAAAATGCAACTTAAGGTTTTTTTGAAATTGAACTCAGCCACCATTTCTGCTGATCATTTAAACTTTTCACCTTGCTCCTCAAAGTAAATTAGTTACTCCTGGCTTAAAGTTTCATCCATTCCAAGTTAATCATTTTTGAAGCTCAACTCATTTTTCAATTTTGAGGGTTTTGTCCTTTTTATTTTTTTTTATTTTGCTGGTGGCATTTGAGCAGAGATGAGTTCCATAGTCTCCTGGGAGCGGGTGTGGGAATAACTAGGAAACTTACTCACTTACCTCCTAGTGTGGGAAGATAAATTTTGAAATGTGAACTTGCTTGTGCTTTAATCTGTGGTTCTTCCTCTAGTTTCAGAAAGGAGGTAATTTGTGAGAAGTAGGATTAATATCTTGGTTCACAGACTCTAGAGGCAGGCTGTCTGGGTTCAAATTCCAGTTCTACCATTGCCCAGCTGTGTGATTCCAGACATATTCCTTACCCTCTCTGTGCCTCCCTGTCCTGGTCTGTAAAATGAGGTAACAATAAGATCTACCTCATAATGTTTCTGTAAGAATTAAGTGAGCAGACATATATAAAATACTTAGAACAGTCCTTAGCACTTAAAATAGGCCATATGGATCATGAATTTTATTTTTAAAAGGTTTTAGTTATTATTTTTTAGAGAGAGGGATAGAGAGAGGGGTAAGGAGAGAGGCAGAGAGGGAGAGAGATATCATTGTATAGTTGCCTTTCACCTGCCTCCAGCTACGGATCTGGCTGGAGGCCTGGCTTGCAACCTGGTTATGTGCCCTGGCTGGGGAATCGAACCAGCGACCTTTGGGTTCGCAGGCCGGTGCCTTATCCACTGTGTCGCCAGCCAGGGCTGAATTTTATTAATTCCATTTCTTGCAGGATGGAATGTGGTAGCAACATTGAAATGGAAGGCTCTCTGTCTTTTGTGAATGCTTAGAGCCAGCAGGAAATGTTTCTGTGTCCCTGACTGAGGAAAAAAAAAAAAAAAAAAAAAAGAGGAAGGCAAATATTTCAGAAGGTGGCAAGGCAGAGTGTAAGCATTGCCAGGGTGGGTTGGAGGACACCCTTGTGGCACCCTGGAGAGGAGGCTGGTCTGGGAGGGAATGGTGGTTTGGGGGCTAGGGCAGCTGGACTTGGGCACTGGGCTCGAAGGGACATCTCTTGTTGACACCAAGTGGATCCATCACCGTGATGAGAGGGGGCCTCTCCAACGTTGGCCCCATGCTGGAGAGAAGCCTCTCATGAGAATGGAAGGTGGGTTAGGGACTTGGAATAAAGAACAAATGCATTTAGACAAAATGGACACCAAGGCCCCTTGTGGATGTGATTAGTGGGCTTTTTGAATTTTGCAGCCAGTATCAGGTAGGGGCATGGACCGGAGGAGCACACACATGTGACCTGTGTGACTCTTTGTAATGAAAGAAAAATGCTCTTTCCCTCCCCTCTCTCACCTCCCCTAGCAGAAGTAAAGCCGAGTCCCTGGCCACTGAGTGTAACCTGGGCCTCCCCAGAGCAGTCTCCGGCAGGAAGATGTAGCCCCATTCCCCACCCCTCACTTCTCTCGAACCCCTCCCTGAGACCCACTGTCCTTCTGTACTTCACTTCCTGTCCTTGTCTTAAATGCTCCCCTGTGCAGCTGTTCCACAGCTGGTGGCCCTCCAGTCACCTCCCACCTCCCATCAGTTCCCCACTGAAGAGGGCTTGGGGAGAGCTGAAAGGTGCTACATCAACGTTAGACACTTCCTCCCCCTGTCCCCTCAGCTGTGCAGCTCAGCTGTGTGTCCTCTGGCACCTACAAAATCAAACACCTGCCTTCCAGATGTTTGCACCTACAGGCCAACAGAGCTGACTGCAGCAAGTCCCTTAGAATGGAGACAGGTCTTCAGTGGAGGGCAACATTTAATGGAATTCTTGGCCCGAAAAGGACTTGGAGGGCTTATCTTTTCCATTTCTCTGCCTTAGGAAGGATTAAGCTAAATAATGGAGCCCCTCACCTCTAAAGACATTTAGTGGGAGAGTCCATAGCTCCCCCTGGGCTTATTGTCAGGGGTATTTCTTGAAGACGGACCACATTTCTTTCTAATTTTCAAGGAGATAGGCTAATACCAAGCAGAGCTCATACATAATAATCATTCATCGCCTCTCCTCCAAGGTAATTAGTAGGGAGGGAGGAATGGTGGTGGTGTAGAATAAACACTCTTTAGGGTCACACATGCCTATGTTCAAATCCAGGCTTAGCCACACACTAGCTAGGGCCACCCTTAACCCCTAAGGTTTAATTCTGTCACCTTTAACGTTTGGATAGTAGCACCTATCCCAACGAATTTGAGGGTGAATCGGATAACGTATGTGCACACCCAGCACTGTCATTGGCTCCGAACAAGCCTCTAGCAAGTCATAGCTATAGTTGTTGCTTTTACTATAAATGGTATGTTTCTTAACTCAGGCAAAAATGAAATATATGTCCAGGATTAATTACCATCAGCCCATTTATACTGAGTGCTTGTTGATCCAAATATTATGCAAAACAAAGTAGCCTGCTAATACTGCTCCTTTAGTCCTTAAATTGTACTGTGGTCTGTCTGCATCGGAATTACAGGGGGCACTTGTGGACACCAGAGCGTCCTGTGCTCCAGCACACCCTTCACTCAGAATCTGTTAGGTGGGCCAGGTAGTCAGCATTCCGTTAAGCACACCAAATAATTCTCATCATCTTAAAGTCTGGGAGCTACTTCTAGGATTTCTTAGTAAGATCAGATGTCTCAGAGGTACATCACCTGGTGTGCCCTGATGCACAGTGCAGGACTTTCGCCATAAATCCCTTTGTTCTTCTCGAGAGCTGGCAGTCAGCTGGTGCTGCCTTTGTGGACTTGCACAGAATGTTAGCATTTGAAATAATCTCAAAGGCCACATCATCCAATCACTCATTGGGTACAAGAATCTTATAGATAGTGGGCCCTGGGGAAGGTAGCATAAAGGAGCAGGTGCCCAGGAACAGGGAAACAGCAAGAAGGTTTGGCCAAGGACTGGGGCAGCTGGCCATGTTTCCAGAAGGCTGTAGAGTGCAGTGCTGGCTGTGGTGGGAAGACACAGAGGGAGGAACAGAGAGGCTTGCAGTGTTCCTGCCTCATTTAACTTCAGAAAGAAACTCAGAAACCTAGTCAATCATTTCAGTGTTTCTGAATGACCAGAGGTTGGACCTTGAGGAGTTCAGGGTCTCTTTGGAGGACAGAATGGAGAACAAGGAAAAGAAAATGAAAATGAACAGGAACAGAAGGGAAAACCAAACCAAACCAAACCAAACCAAACCAAAATATAAATACCTTAATGAGATACAGGCCAACAATGATTATTAAAGAAGCCATTTAGGTAGCTCTCCTGGATGTATACCCTGCTTATACAAAGAATAATCAAACATAAATAACTCCCTTTGAGGGACAGCATAATATATGGGAAGAATAAAGGCACAAGATTCAAATAGGATCTTACCACTCAGTAGCTCTGGGAATCTACGAAGGGTCTTAATCATACTGAGCTTTAGATTTCTTAACTGCAAATGGTGTGAGTAATATTACCCTTTTGGTTGGGAGGAGGCCAAATGAAATGATATCCTTCTCCTTGCTGTTTCCCTGTTCCTGGGCACCTGCTCCTTTATGCTACCTTCCCCGGGGCCCACTATCTATAAGATTCTTGTACCCAATGAGTGGTTGATGATGTGGCCTTTGAGATTATTTCAAATGCTAACATTCTGTGCAAGTCCACAAAGGCAGCACCAGCTGACTGTCAGCTATTGAGAAGAACAAAGGGATTTATGGCGAAAATCCCTAGGATTTATGGTGAAAATATCTAGCATAGTGCTTGCACATAGAAGTACTCAACAATTGTTACAATTTCCTTCCGAAAGAGAAAATGTAACTCTCAGTTACCACTCAGATGCCTTAATATCATTTGCATCCAGTGAAGGTTGATTTTGGTGTTCCAAGGGCAGGGTGACTTTGAATCTTCAAGACCGGGGCCAGGTGCATGATTGCTATGTTTTATTCAACTCATAAATACTCACACAATCCGTGAGTGCCTTACTTGTTCAGTCCTTGCAGTTCTCCTCTGAGCTTATCTGGAATTCTTATCAAATAATTTTGAGGCATGACACATGGAGACAGAAATAGTAAAACTACCTATCCCCCTGAAGGACAAATGCAAGTCAGGCAATACTTTGACTATTTCGTACAATTATTCTTACTTTCAATTAGAAAAGTATAGAAAAACATTAAAAAGTGCATGTAACTCTTCCATGTAAAAACATTCTAGTAAAAGGCTCTGGTTTTTGGTAAAATGGAACAAGCACTCTCTCACCTATCTTTCCTGTTGCAGCCTAGGTGCCTGACGTTAAATCTGATTGCCAAGGTATCCATTCAAAGACATTTGCCTAGAATAACTACTGCATTGCCAGGCATATGACACAGCAGCCAGCAAAACGACTAGGTGAGACACCAGACTGCTTCCTCCACTAAATTTCCTTTAGAAATCTCCAGATAACCTAGGTAACTGATTCTTTGTGTGACCCTGCTTTTCCCTTCCCACACCTTAATTCCTGCTCGTATGTTTTAAATTTACCAAGAAAAAGTGACCCCTACAAAACCCTAAACACCCCAACCTTGACCCTAACAGAGGAAGATTCCAGGTCTTCCTTCTCTCAGAGCTGTGAGTAGTAGATCTTGTTTTTTGAAGTTCTCTGATGCTTGTTTTTGATGTGTAACCTGCAATCGTAACTTCAAGAGTCAGTCCCACCACAATGTTGGCTCTGGTCAAATGTCTACATAAAGAACTCTAAAAACTCAATGAAATTAAAAATGAATAAGCAAATTGAAGAGACAATTTACCAAAGAAGATAAACAAATAAAAAGTAAGCACACAATAAGATGGTTAATATCATTAGTCATTAGAAAAATGCAAATGAAAATCATGGTGAAATACCACTATCCTCCTATTAGAATGGCTAAAACTAGTAAAGACCAGTCAGGGGTCCAGCATGACTCTGGATGGGGAGTGGCAAGGTGTGTGCAGGGGTATATTGGATGGGTGTGATCACAACGTGTTGGGCCTAAAGGGCCAGGTTCACAGTCTCTGGGCTATTCCATGGTATTTGCAGATTCTGATCCAAGAAGTCTTACATTGCCACCAGGGCCAACACAACTTCATTCTGAGATGCCCGCTTTCTTCTCTTAGATATTCCTTAGACCCTGGAGGAGAAGGTATCAGGTCCCAAAGCTTCTGCTTTGGAAGATTAAGGGCTTTCTGTAGGTTGTTGCCTAAGGAATATGACAGAAGTTGGCATTTTTCATAAGGAAGACACCCAGTATGAAAAGATACGGGGCTTTGAGTTTTCTGCTCTTTTTTCCAAGGCCAAGAATTTTGGCCACACCACATGGCTTCTTCACCTACACTTACCCTTTCCTACTCCTTTTCTTTTCAGTTCAGAGGCACCTGTCCCTGATTTGCCTTGTAAAGGCACCCATTCCTAGTTTGGCTGTATAGTCCCTTACTCCAAGTTCCAGAGACTTATTTCTAGATTCCAAATCCTGGTAGTAGTTGGCATTTGGGTATTAGTTGCCTTTTCTACCTTGATTTTGCTTTATGCTGCACAGATATTTCTGAGGACAATTCAGAACAATTACCAAATATTCAGCAATTATTCCCTAAAATGGTGTATAGGGAATTACAGGACAGTGTTGCATATAGAATTCACAGCCTGATGTTAGGAAGGAAAGATTCAAGCAGGGTTTACACAAGGCATTTATTCACTCAAGAAATGTTGATGAAATCCATAGCATATTTCTGGTACAGCTTGTTTAGCAAGGGATTATAAAGGAGGTCCCATTCTAGTTGGGAAAGAGACAAAAAAACAAAAACCAACCAACCAAACAAAAAACAACAACAAATGACTAACTGTATAGTCAAATGACAAAAAGCATTATAAGGGCAATTGGAGGAGGGTAAGGGAGACTGACAGTCAGGTGCAAGGGATCGAGAGGAGCTGTCTTTTTTTAGAGGGTGGTCAAGGGTGGTCAGGGAATATATCTCTGATCTTGTGACATTTGAACAGAGACCTGAAGGAGGTGAGGGAGTGAGCTAAGCAGAAATCTGGGAGATGAGTGTTACAGGGAAATGCAAAAGTAGGTGGAAGGGGCAGGGTTCTGTCTGGAGTATTTATGTTACAGCAAGGGACAGGCAAGGTCAAGAAGGAAACCGAACTTATCTTAAATGGCTCAAATACAGAGACTCGAATGAAAATATTACTTTACACAGTGAGGACTGGATGTTAAAGGACCATCCAGTGGGAAACTGTTACTGTCCCTAGGGCTGAGGACAAGGTATAGGGGATGTGTCCTTGGAACCCCATGGGAGACGGGTCAGGAAGAAGGGCTTCTTGGTGGAAACTGTGGGTAGGGAAGGGTGCAGTCACAAGCCCAGAATCAGGTGAAAGCAAGGTGGTGGTGGGGAAAAATGTCATTGATTTTTCTTCCTTTTGGCCTCTACCTTCCTACTAGTGCCTTGCACTGGCTGAATCCAACATGCCACCTGGATGCTATCTTCAAGACCCACTCCTCTGAACTACCACCTCTCTTAGAGCTGTTTCCTGTGCCCATCACAGTCTTCTTGCCAGATTGGACATATTTATATACTTCTGGCTAGCTCTCTCCATACCCATTGAAGGTCTAGTTTATGGGTATTGGCCCTCTGGCTTGCCCTGTGTCACATGTGTAGGTCATGATCAGCTGTGCCTCAAGATATGACGTGGTTCTGCCATTTTTTTTTTTTTTTAAGATTTTATTTCATTATTTTTAGAAAGAGGGGAAGGGAGAGAGGCAGAGAGGGGGAGAAACATCAACGTATGGTTGCGTTTCACCTGCCTCCAGCCACAGACCTGACTGGAGACCTGGTTTGCAACCTGGTTATGTACCCTGGCTGGGGAATCGAACCTGCGACCTTTGAGTTCGCAGGTCGGCGCCTTAACCACTGTGCTACCAGCCAGGGCTGGTTCTGTCATTTTTAATAAATGTCTACCCATGAGCTGAAATGACAACAAGAGGGAACCTGGTTAGATCAGTTCCTTCCTGGGTATGATGTGATGCAGAAAAAGGTGCAAATATACAGGTTGGTGGAATGAAACCTGTACTGGATGTCAAAAGATTCAGATTCTAGCCTTAACTCCATCAACAACTAGCTAGTGACTTTGGAAAGACACCCCTTCTCTGGAGCTTCAATGTATTTACATATCTGTGGAATAAAGGAAATCGTGTCTAGAGTCCTAGAAATCCATAATTTCATAGAGTAGCATTTTTTGTTGCTACTCAATGATGCTGTAACTTAAAGTAGATCATCTAAATATTTCTAGACTCCTCTGCTATCAGCTTAGGTTAAGTGACTATCATATAGTACATATGGCTAGACTACTGGACTACTGAAACCTTACATTCTCCTCACTCCAGGCAAAGTTGTTGAAACCATAAACCTGAACATGTTATCTCACTTAAAACTTTTCAGTGCTTACAACTCTCCTTAACCTTCACTTCTGCTTTTGACCACAGGGTCGAATCTAAATTTCTAATGTGGCCTTTCATGCTCTGTTCCTGATTCCTTCCTTCACTTCATCTTAGGACACTGAACACCGCATGCTCCACAATATGCACGTCAGCCCCTCTGAACTTGCCTCAGGTCTTGATAGACTCTGCTGGCCCACTGTAATTTTTTTTTTTAATATATTTTTAAAAATTTTATTGTTGTTGTATTACATCCATCCCCTTTTTGCACTCCTCTGTCCCCCTCCCCCCCACTGTAATTTATTGCTTAAGTGCCTGTATTCTCTGTTGGGATAGTGTCTCCTATGTTCTCTGCTATAGCTGCCATGCTTGTCCCATACCAACAGTACATGGCACAGTTGGTATTGATTTAAGGAATAAGTGAATTGGATCGATCAGGGCTGTTTATTCATTTATATTTTATTAATCTCCCCCAAAATGAATGGTAGTTTTATTTGGAAATATCATAAACCCAACTTTATTAGCTTAAACTTTTTTAAAGTGGGGAACATATGGGGGGGTTTAACAGAAAGACTATGGATGGGAGGGGTTTCAATCACATTTGGATCCAAGGATTCAAGGAAGGTGCCATCACTCCCTTCATTTTTTTATTTTATTTTTTTATTTTTTAAATTTTATTGTTGTATTACATCCCATTTTTGCTCACCTCTTAATACCACAACGCCTTTTATTCTTGCCTTTAAGAGATAGATTTCTCCTCTTTCAATACTTCCAGGGCTCACATCCCTTCTATTTCTCCCCTTCAAAGATAAAGGCTTTCTCCTCTAGCTTCAAACAAAACCTGATAGGGGGATTCTTTCTTACCTGGCTTGAATCATGTGTTCACATCTGGAACTGCCACTTTGATCAGGGAGATATGATCCTATGACTGATCCTGTATAAACCAATGCCCACCCCTGTGGCTGGGAGGAGAGTGGGCTAATACAGGGGCAGCATAGCATAGGATTTGGAGCACAAAATCTAAACTCAGATCATTTGGGTTAAAATTCTAGCTCTACCGCTTGGTGAGGGATCTTCAGCAAGTTCCTTAACTTCTGTGCTTCAACTTCCTCTTCTATAAAGTGATGATAAAAGCATTTGTCTCATAGGATTATCTTGAAGAATAAATGAGTCAATATATGTAAGTGCATAGAACAGCATAGAGAACATGGTAGGCATTGTGAAAGTATTTGTGAAATAAAAATAAATAACCAAACAATGCAATGGGGGAAGTGCCCTTCAAAGAAAGGACCACTTTACTCATATTGATTAAGTGTCCACTATGCAGTAGATACTGCTCATAGCTAATGGGTAAAAGACAGAAAAAATATTTTTCTTTTTCATATTCCAAGGTGCTATATGCAAGAGATAGAAGGGATAGTCTGCATCCTTGAAGAATCTACCTTCCAAAGAAATAAACTAGACATTACAGGACTAGAAGGAAACTAAAAAGCTCGCCTAGAGACTAAGGTCTTTGAGCATGGCATCAAGGTCCCTGGACCCTCATCTGCTAACTGACCAGACAGAACCCCAGACTCAAAAGATAGCCCCATGCATCTATATTTGGCTACAGCAAGTGTAAGAAACAAGGACCCTTTGGAACATCCCTACTGCCCCATGGTCCTGCAGGGAAGCATTTTTGTTGCTCTAGAATCTGATGCAAGGGACTACTGCTGCCACCACATGTCCTACAGACAACATCTCATTCATTCTAACATGGACCCGGGAACAGAGATGATGAAGGAATTTTTGCCTGACTAGAGGTTGGAGTATAAGGGCTCCCAGAGGAAGTAACCTTGGCACTTGTCCTTTCTCAACAGGCTGTGATTGCTAAAACTAGAAGACACTGGCTTTGTAGTTCTATTTATCTATCTTCCTGTGCCTTGAACGCTGCTCTTTGGGAACATCTTGTTTCTCCAGCTGGAGTGTTCTTTTTGAAACCAAACATGGTCTCTGGCTCATGCTAGATGCCTAAGAAATAAAATAATTTTATATATGTATGCATTATATATATTTTAAAATAAACTTTTAATTTTAAATATAATTTTAGATGTACAGAAAGGTAGCAAAGTTAGTACGGAGAATTCTCATATACCCCACAATTTCCCCTAGTGTTGACATCTTGTATTACTATGGTACATACATATGTCATGACTAATGAATAACTTTTGATATATTACTAATAACTAAACTCCACAGTTTATTCAGATTTTATTAGTTTTTTCTTTTTTCTTTTTTTTAAATTTTATTGATGTTGTATTACATTCATCTCCTTTTTTGCTCCCCTCTGTCCCCCTCCCCATATTAGCTTTTTCTTAATGTCATTTTTTTTTTTTTTTTTCTGTTCTAGGCCACTTTCAGGGCACCACATAACATTAATTCATGTCTCCTTATGCTCTTCTTGGTCGTGATGGGTTTTCAGACTTGTTTTTGATGACCTTGACAATGTTGAGGCATACTGGCCAGATACTTTATATAATGCTCCTTGACCTGAGTTTTGCTTATATTTTTGTTATTTTGCCATGCTTTGGAGTTATGGATTTTTGGGAGGAGAACTACACAGGTGAAGTACCATTCTCAAGAGTACATGCTATTAATTTGATTTATCATTGATGATGCTGACCTTGATCACCTGGTTAGGTAGGTTTTTCCACTGTAAAGTTATATTTTAATTACCCCCTCCCCCAACTTTCCATGTTGTAAGCAAGTCACTAAGCCCACTCTATACTTAAAGAGAAAGGAGTCATATTCCATTCTTTGATAGAATAGTAGCTGTATAAGCTATCTGACATTCTTCTGCATGAGAAATTTATGTTTTTATCTCCCATTTATTTATTTATCCAATCATTTATTGACATTAATATTTATCTTATTTTTTGGGTTATATAATTCAATACTATGTCATTTATTTTGTTTTGCTCAAATTATTCCAGCTTTGGCCATTGGAAGTCCTTTTTAGTTGGCTCCTATGTCTTTTTGACATATTCCCATTGTTTTATTTCTTTAGCATTTCCTTACTTTCTGGCCTTACAAGATGCTTCAGGCTCATCCTATATTTTTCCTGTCTCAGACCTAGAAGCAGCCGTTCTACAATGAGCCCTGGTTCCTGTTGTTGTATAATGATATTAGAAGCCAAAATCTGGGTGTTGTGTGTGCACTTGCTGCTATTAGAGGGTCATTGCTTCCAGGCCCTCTTAGTAGTCAGAGCAAAGAAGTATATATGTGTATACTAACCTATTTATATGTATGTATACACACACACACACATATATGTGTGTGTGTGTGTGTATATATATATATATATATATAAAATTAACTTCATATATATCCATCCTAATCTATGTTAAGCCAAATGTAAGTTTATACTGATATTTCTGACTAATCCAGTTCTGTGTGGTTCATTGTAGCTTAATCCTCTTCCTTATATGAAACTTCCTATTCCAACAGTGAAAAACTGGGCTCCCACTAAATGATATCCATTTACTTACTTGTTCAATCCTGGAACATGTTTATAGTAGTTTCAGAATTGTTACGTTGCACTGCCCTGAGAAACAACTCTACTAACTAGAGTATAGTAGAGTGCTTATGTATTGTTCTGTTATATGTATTTTCGTATCAACAGATTTTTTTTCCCAAAGAAATACTCCACCCAATGCTAGAGAGCTAATGGTTCTTTCTTAACTCATTGTTGATTAGTCACCAAAAACTTGTATTTTCAAGCCCACGTATCGTTGACTGATAATGAGTTAACTCCTGCTTGCACGTGCATTAACTTTTGCTATAAAATTACCAGTCAATGATGTGTTAATGAACAGATGGATGTAGTTTGCCACCCAAGTTAACTTGGGTTTACACTTGCATTAGCTTTTGTATAAAATTGCCAGTCAACATGTGTTAAAAAGATTGCCTCAAATTTACTGTGCTTAATGTTAATGAACTATATATCTGAAAATGGAAATGTTAGCTTTTATGTTATGTGTGTTTTACCACAATATAAAAAATATTGTTTAAGTTTTCTCCATATATCCCAATGAATTCATTTCTGAACCTGGATAATTATCAAAATCAAGGCCTTTGTAGTATGAACCAAGAATCTGTATTTTAAAGAAGTTCCCCAGGTGACTAGCAGCCACTGTACTAATGGACATTTTCTTTATCTTTTCTGTTTTTTAAAAAAAGATTTTATTTATTATTTTCAGAGAGAGGGGAAGGGAGAGAGGCAGAGAGGAAGAGAGAAACATTAGTGTATGGTTGCCTTTCACCTGCCTCCAGCCACGGACCTGGCTGGAGACCTGGCTTGCAACCTGGTTATGTGCCCTGGCTGGGAATCAAACCAAGGACCTATGGGTTCACAGGCCAGTGCCTTATCCACTGTGCCACCAGCCAGGACCTACAGACATTTTCTTTTAAGAAAAGAAAATATGCAGCTGGGAGATCCTGGGAACCAGTATCTCCAGGTGCATTCCCATCATTGTGTCTGATGGAGTGGTCCTCTGAGACCTGTCAGCAGTGCCAGTTGTCCCCTCTGGGTGATGAGGAGTGGTGTGGCCTTCTCCACAGTCTGAACAAGAACCTCCTCAAACAAGCCTTCCTACTCCTCATGGTCAGCCCAACCCTCCTGCAGGTCTGGCTTGGCAGTCTCAGCTCTGAGCTGCCTGGGCATCTCCCTCAAAGCTATGCTGAGTTGCAAAAAATGTAGAGCTCTGCCTCCCCAACCTTCGGCATGATCTAAGCATGTCAGAGTTGCCACATGAAAGAAACTTGCTTGTTTCTCAGAGCAAGTTGCCAATTGGGGATAACCAAATGTCACCTCCCAGCCCATAATACAACCCCCATTAAACCCTTTATTACATTTTCCAGTTGGCAGGGCAGGCTTGCCTTGGACTAAGAACTGCTGAAGGAGATTACAACATGTGTCCCCAGCCTCTTGCCTTCGGCTATCTTCTCTGACACCTTGGAGGGCAGTAGCCTGGCAGTGAGTGAGACTTTGGATTCCAGGGCCTAACCTGGCCTGTGTAATTAGATGCTCTGGCTAGACCCTTTATCATGGCTGAGTCACCAGGGGAGGGTGCTGGGAAATCTTGCTAGGTGCTGGGAAACCTTGAAACTGTGGGCCAATCCATTTCCTTGGGTGAGAGCTTAGGTATAAGAAGAAGCATTTGGAGACACAGGCAACTGTCTGAGTAATTTCAGGTCCTCTCCCAATCACTTCCACCTACACAATATGAAAAAATGGAACTTCATTTTTGACCATACCAACCGATGAATTATCCTTTTATATGCTGTTTTGTGTGTTTGAGTATAGAGCAGGTAAAGAAATGACTATAATCTAAACAGCTGACACCGCACAGATGTGAGAGTGTGTGAAGGGAGGTGGGGACAAACCAATGTGTTGTCACCTCTCAAAGGTCAGGCCAGCTATTATAGGGCACTTAATGGGTGCGGGGGACAATTGGTGTTGGTCAGAAGATAGGTTAGCCACTCATTGGTTCAAGGTCTTAGGAAAGTCATATAATTTCTTTCATGTTCTCTTTCTTTAAAAAAAAAAAATGGACTTAAAAAGTTAGACTTGATGTCTAAAACAAGTAAGAAAATGACAATGAAAGTATTCTGTAAACTGTGGCCATGAGGTCAATCAATATATTATTGATTAGACTGAATTAGATAGAAGACAGTCTCCCTCCATTTTCTCTGATGTGCTCCGCACTTGGCCCTGATCTTTTTCTGTCCTATGCAATTACTCCCAAGAGCCTTTCTTATTCACTGCTAGTGGCAAAAAATACCTTTATACTCTCCTTTCCACTATTTTTAGAACTATATCTTAATCTAAAGCTATGCTTTTTTTCTTTTAATCTTCTTCATAATTCTACCTTATTAGTTATTTCTCCCCAGAATTTGTTCATACACCATTCTGGTTGTCTTCTCAACTGTATTTGGGTATTCTTGCTCTGTCCTTGCCCCAGCCCCACAGAATGACTTGGCCCCTTATCTTTCCCCTAGAACAACTTATTACAGAGCCCATGTTCCACCTTGACTGTAACCATGACCATTTCAGCTCTCAATGCATCCCTCTCCTCTGAAGTGTAGCTCCCATACCACATGGTTGTTTTATGCTGTTCACACATTTAGCATGGTCTCTCCAACAGAACTGGATAATCCAGCTCTCTAGCACAGCATGAGACCTACAGCACTTGCTGAATAAAAATGTGATGATTGGGCTGCAATGCCACAAGCTATAGGACTCTGACCTCTCCCACATTCTTTGACACAGGTTCTTTATCTAAGGTCACTTGCATTTCTCAGTTCTCATTGTTAATTTCACACCATGACATAGATCAGGAAAGTTCTACCCTTAACTGCTCTCCTTGCTTCCTTCTGCCCCTCAGCTCACCTCTGGCATATTAAGGAGAGTTATTTTCACCTCTCTCCTCTTGCTTCTTGGCCTGAGTTCAGGTGCCTGGGAGTTGACTTACTCTAAAATGACTGGTATTCAGTGTGGTAAGGAGAAGTCAGGACCTAGTGGCTTGGTCATCTAGAAGACTCTTAGTGGTATCTGAGTAGAAGGACTGGAGGATATTTATCTTGGAATAATTCACATGAATGGATTATCACTATAACCTTACATTCATGCACTGTGTGATTCTAGAAATCAGTGAAAGCAGTGAAATCCTGGCAATAATGGGATAAAATGTAGAAAGGCTCTGAATCAAGACCAGTTCTTTCCCTCTTCTCTGAGATATGGCATCTGAAACCTTCCTTTACTCTACACAGGAGAGTGAGTGGGACTCCAGAGTCAGATTGATTATTTCCAATCTTATCACTGCCATTACAAAGCTGTGGGATTTGGGAATGTTTGTGTGACCTCTCTACTCTCATCCTCTCACTTTCTTCTGATCAATGATAGTAGTATTTATCTCAAGAGGTTAACTAAGCTTAACTATGTGCACACAGTAAATGCTCAATAAGTGTTAGCTGTTGTTACTACTACTAAATAACTGGGACATTTTATTACTTTATGATCTTATAAGTATTCCCTTATTTCTGCTTCTGCTTTAGGCTATTTCTCAAATTTTCTTCTTCCCTCCTTGGCCAAGTTTTTGGAAGCATGTACCTCAGCATCTCCATTTTTTAATCTCCCAAATTCTCACCCTTATAACTTGACTTCCATTTTCATCATTCATAGGGGATTCATATTTTAACATATTTGATAACAATCCAGTCTCAAATGCATCAGAGGATTTTGAAGCCTCTTTCTCTGTGTAGAGTTTGGCATTGTTGAAGGCGTTCTCTTGAAGTTCTCCTCTTCCTTGTCATTCCTTGACTTAGTTCTTAACTTAAATACCCCCAGCTCTTTTTCTTACTTCTTGTTTGGCTCCTCCTTTTTTGAGCAAATTCTTTCAGTTAACTATTGGCACTTCTGGTATGCTCTCTCCAGTCCTTTGACTCCTTCTTGATCCAGCACTTTTTGATCCCTTCTTTCTCCATGGGCATTTTCTACCTAGTGCTTTAAGTCAGTTCACTGCATACACGGGTCTACAATGTCCAACTTTACATAGCATCAACTGTATGTTGTACAGGGAACACAGTTTAGTTCATGCAAGTGTTTCTGGCCACCATTCTACTCAATGTATAGGTAATGGAAACCAGTTTTCTCATGTTTCTCCTCTAACAGACTTCAAAACACAAGCCTACTGTGTTCTTGGTGCCTAGACGGCCCTTCCATCTCTGTAGAAATTACTGGCTCTACTAGACTCATGGCATGACTTAATCTCAGTTTCCAATGTGGTATCTCCCTAAGGGACTTAAAAGGGTCATTTTGCCTCTACTCAACATTGACCTTAAGTGCTGCCTTAAGAACCTAACCTCTGAATAAGCTGCATCACAGTTATCTCCAGTAGAGATTCCTAATGTTTCTCTTGTCTTTTCTCTTGAGCTCCAGACTCTTATATTTAATTATGCAAGATTCAACTTGTCTAAAAATAATTTTATTTCCATTTCATCCCCTCATTCCTATGCCCTCTGTATTCTTTATTGGAACATTCTGGAAACAATATAATCTTTTCAATCTCAATGCTTTTTTACAGTTTAGGATACTGATGATTTCTTATGATAATAGCTTTCCAAGAAGTCTCCTCCCTCAGTCCCTCCACCCTTCCATCCATGTTTCTCACCCAGGCCAGAAAGTCTAAAGAGCAGAACTAATCCTACCACACCCTTGCTCAAAAACACTTCTTGACTACATTGAATATGGACTGAAGCACAAAACCATCAACTTATTTCTTGAACATAACTCCACTTTCCTGTTGCCAAAGCTTTGCCTGTGATGTTCACTCAACATAGATACATTTTCCTCTTCTCTGAATATCAAAATCTTTCTTAGGGTCAGTACACAATTAAGATAGCACCTCCTCTGTAAAGCTTTCTCTGATTCCTTGGGTATAGAATCAATGATTTCTGCCTGGGTTTATATTGCATTTTTAAATATTTGTGCAATGACACAGCTGTCTGGCTAGTGGTCACTGTGTCAGAATCCATCTTCCTTTATTAGGTGGAGTGCAGGGCCCCCTGTTTCCAGTGCCTTAGTCATTTTTGAGTTCCTGTCTTCCTTCTACCTCCCCCTGGGTCTAGCTCAGTGGCTTGCATAGAGAATTTCCACAAATAATTACTGTTGAAAGGGATTTATTTGGGGTGTTGTTGGATGAAACGCTTCTCAAGTGGCAGGTGTGGTTCCTTTGAAAAGAGCTTTGAGGTCCTCATCCTGTTCTAAGCCGCCAGGCTTTGGGGAGAGCAGATCCTAACTCATATGTGACTGTAACGTTTGCCACCCGCACTGCAGGCTTGCATTTCCTTTTGCAGTCAGTCGCCCAAGAGTAACTGGATCCACAGCCCACACCCTATGAACCCAAGACACTAAGGACTTGGGTAAATACTGCCTAATAGCCAGCACAGAAAAGTTGTGTAAGATGTCCAGTGTCACACAGCAAAACATCAGGGAGGAACAGGCCAGCTCTGTAATTCTTTCCAGGCTTATAACAAATGTCATGAATGCCTCTGGATGCATGTATTCTTTTTTCTAATGGTCATTTTCTCTGCTCTGCCTGTCCTTCACTGTGCTTTTGAGGATATAACAGGATATAAAAGCAGATAAGAAGAACAAAACCTAATGTCTTAAGAAATTTGATTTGCGTAAATGATTAATTTCTCAGGTCACCTTTGTTCAGCTTTGTATGACTTTGTTACTTTTCAGTTTTTCCTCCTTGGTCTTTTGTTTCTGGCTCAACTTTTCCTGCCCACCACTGAACCTTTGATGTTCTTGGGGTCATTCTTCTTGCTCCTTTATCCACTTCCATGGCTTGAGTTTGATTTTCCATGTTGAGAACTCCCACATCTCTGACCCTGGTTCAAAGATAATTCCTGGCTCCCCGGATACACAACACACCCTCAATGTTATCATCTGTTTTTTCCAGCTCACTAAGGTGAGTTGGGCCAGAGGATTCTTATATCCATATGAAAATGCTGAGACCAAGACTAAAAGGGCAAACTCAAAGTCCTACTGTGTGATGATCACCTGGCAGGATGAGGACTTGGGCTCTTTGCTCCATGTGCAGGGCTGCAGGTCTATGGCCATGACACTGGATTTTCATCCCCTCAGGGCTGGGTCCAGAGCTCCGGTTCAAACCCAGCATATCAATGGTTGGGATGGCTATTCCCTCTGATAATATGAAAGGCTCTCCACACCTATTCCCTTTTCTTTAGTCCTCATAAAATTTTCTCCTTGACCTTTCTCTGACCATGTGGAAGCTATTTAGTAATGAGACATTCAGCTTGAATGCCAGATCTGTTCCCTTGCTTTGTACTTTGAGATTCCATAGCTGAGTTTACCAGCAAGAGGAAATGTAAAGATTTGTAGAGTTGGTGGTGGGGGAGTGGAGGAGGGAGGGGAGAGAGAGAGAGAGAGAGAGAGAGAGAGAGAGAGAGAGAGAGAGAGAGAGAGAGAGAGAGAGAGAGAGAGAGAGAGAGAGAGAGAAAGAAAGAAAGAAAGAAAGAGAGAGAGAAGCCTATTATTTGTTACATGGACCTGGATAACTGTAACTTTTAGGCTTTGCTAGACTTAGAAGTCAGGGTAGAAAGAAAGAAAGAGAGAGAGAAGCCTATTATTTGTTACATGGACCTGGATAACTGTAACTTTTAGGCTTTGCTAGACTTAGAAGTCAGGGTTGGGGCATTCTCAACTTCTAGGTATCTCAGGACCTATTCCAGAAGTTAACTTGGTCCCCTACCTCATCCTACATTTACTCCCTTTCCTGTTAGGAGGAAATTCAAGTGCTTGCTCTCTTGATCAGTTTCCCTGAGTGGGAGGCATCTCATTCTCCCATCTTCTACTGGGTCATTTTTGGGAATCAGATCAGAATGGGGGGCTCTCTATCTTCTCCATGTCTCTTCCTCACTGCTCAAAGCCCTTAGGGTTAGGAACCCTGTCCCAGAGCTGCCTCAGCCCTCTGGAATGCTTTTCATCCTCAGCCTGGCTGAACTGATATTGTTTTCCTGTTTGAAGCTCAGTTGAACATCCCACTTGTTTCCTTTGGCTTCTTCTCTTCCTTCCCAGGGCCTGGGGATGGCTGTACTAATACTGATGCTCTGTTAGTCCTCGTTGCACATGGGCGAGGAACTCAAAGATCACAGAGGATGTAGATGATGCGTAGGTAGTTCAAGTCCAGTTTCCTTAGTTTACAGGTGAGGAAGTAAGGCCATAGCTGGTGAAAAGGCCTGCTCAGGTCACATATCCAGTCAATGGGCACAACTAGAACTTAAGCATTTTGATCTTGGCATGGAGTTCTTCTTTTTCAGGGATGTAACCAGACAATAATTAAATGATAAGAATTAAGTGTAAGGGATGCATACATAAGGTGGAGGTTTTGGTACATTAGTCCTTTTGCAGAAAATTGAAATCAGTGGTTCCCATTGAGAGATCTGAGACCTCCTATGGATTTACTAGTAAACTGTGTGGTCATTACACATGAAATCCTCAGGGAGAAAGAGAGGATGGGAGGAGATTTGCCCTTCTCTTGGGTTCTGGTCACTTATCCCTGATCATTGCTGTGTGAGTCAGTATCCATTACCTACCCAAGCTCCTGGAATGAGCAGATCATGTAGAAAGTATGGCCTTCACCAGGAGAACTCATGGTTTTGTTGAGGAGACTGAGATCATAGAAATAAAAATGGCTGAGGTGTTGGAACCAGCCTTAGCAATCAGCTAAGGACCAGTTGTTATTAAAATATGCCCCTATGAAGGTGGGGTGCCCTTTAGAGGACAATTTCCCCTTGAAAATAATCTACTTGCCCCAATGCTCTTTAGCACTAATGCTGACTACACTATCAATGAGCCACCTCTTTGTCCAGTGGCATCCTTAGTCAGGAAGCAAAATGTTTTGGGGAAAGTGAGGCAGGCCTAGGAGACAAAGAATAGGTGTGTTGTGGGAGGAAGCCTGAGCCCAAAGGAAAAGGGACTGAACTTGAGGAGGAAGGATTGCCGGGAATAGCCAAAGCTGATGCAATTGGTGTGAATTGCTCTACTACACCTGAGCTATGGAATGGTGTTTTAGAAAGTTTGGGCTGCTATTAAAAAATACTGTACTAGCTTATAAACAGCAGAAGTTTATTTTGTGCAACTGTAGAGGATGGAATTCAGAGATTAGGGTATCAACATGGTTGGGTGAAGGCCCTCTTTTGGGTTATAGGTTTTTGTTGATCCTCACATGGTAGAAGGGGTAAAGAATCTCTTTGGGCCTCTTTTGAAAGGACACTAATCATATTCATGAGAACTCCACCCTCATGACCTAAGCATTTCCAAAGGCCCAACTTCCTGGTATCACCCCGAGTATTGGGTTTTCAAAACATAAATTTGGGATGAGTAAAAGTCCATTTTTGTATCTCCCTTCCCTTTTATTTTTAAAATATTTAATTAATTTATTTTTAGAGAGAGGGGAAGGAAGTGAGAAAGAGAGGGAGGGGAACATCAATGTGTGGTCACCTCTTGGATGCCCTCAATTGAGGACCTGGCCTGCAACCCAGGCATGTGCCCTGACTGGGAATCAAACTGGGGCCCCTTTGGTTTGAACTCTGGTGTTCAATCCACTGAATCACACCAGCCAGGGCTCCCTTCCCTTTTTTTAGGTTGTATTTTCTTTTATATTATGCCAGGAAAAAATGGAAAGGCTCTATGCAGCAATATTTTAGGACTTATTCTGAAGATGCCCACTGGACAGGCCTGCATGGACAATTAAAATTTACTTTTACAAGTGCCAAGTTTGGCCAACAGACATTGTCCTAGCTCTCAGAGTTTCAGTATCCAATACTTACTTAGTGACTAACCCTGTGGGGCCTCTATCACTTGGGATACAACCTTTGAGTAAAGACGGGTTTATGTTCTTTTGGGACTGGTTCCTCCCTCACGCTCTTGTTATGAAAAATACAATTATTTCCTCTCTGTCTCTCTTCCCTTGGACATCAGTCTTCATCTCTTTCTCCCCTTGGACAAATAGCCTGGAAATGTTTCAGTTGTCCTAGATCATAACACTAACTAATCTAAGTCCTTGAACCAGTGAGTCCCATTTTTTCCACTTAAGGTCCTAGAAAGCATTGGATCAAAGAGGCCCTAGTAGTTAAAAAAATAAAATAAAATAAATGCAGTGTGTTTACCATAATATGCCTTATGTTTGTATCACTGAGCTCCACATGGCTGATTGCAAATTTTTGTAGTCATCAGAAAAACTTCATTATCCTCAGTGATGAACTTGATACTGAGTAAATATTAAACACCTGAACTATTGTAGAATTGATCTTCTGTTTTCACTATTGGGATTCTTATAGAATTATACTTAAACAAATTTAAACATGTGTGGAAGCCACTGGAGATGATGGGCAGATAGCTCCCAGCTTGGGCAGTTTAGGACTTTGAACAGATGTTCATATGCTGACTCCACAAACACCAGAAAGACTCCCATCTTTTCTTAACACAGACTGTGTTCCCTCAGCCTCCTTGCATTATGGTGGAGCAGAGAGAAGGGGAAAAATGAAATCTGTAGTAGGGCTGTTCCTCTCTTGGGAATTCAGAAGTCAGTGAGCTAATGTCTGTGAAAGGGACCCTGCAGGGAAACCCGCTCGACAAATACAAGGGTCACTCTTGTTATTTCTGGGACTCCTGGATCAGCCCAGGTAACTCAGCCCTTTCATCTTAATGGGCAGTTGATGTCTCCTCTGACTCCCTTATCCCAGAGTTAGGGTTTTTCTTTAAAGAAATAATAATTGGGTTCTTTTCAACCTTTCCAGTGACTCATTCTTCTTTGAAATACTAACCTGAGGTTGTATAATGATGATAGCAATTTATTTCATAGCCAGAGCCAGGCCAATTAGCACATGCCCTATGCCCAGAACTTAAAAAAAAAAAAAAAAAAAAAAAAAAAAAAAAAAAAAAAAAAAAAAAAAACCAACCAAAACAAACCCTAGTCACTTTCAGCTTCAATGTGTCCTGAGGGTCCGTTACTATGGTTTTCCTTCAAATGCCAGTTGCTTGGGTGTCTGTAGCAGGGAAGGAGTTGAGTGAGAAGGGTCAGAGGTGGAGGTGGAGACCCCATAGCTAGAAGCTTGGGGGTCTAGTGTACTTTGAACTCCTGCCCATGTAATAGACAGGAGGCAACCTTTGTAGGTCTTAAAGAGTTGAGGCTCCATGTGAAAACAGGATGAAAGGGATTTTTCCCTCCATGGAATTTTATTTGTCCTTACGGTGTCTAAGAATGGTAGGAAGAATATGTAGCTGACTGAAGATACACTATCCTTTGTACTTATATAATACAAAACCTTATTGATTTTGCTTTTAAGAACTAATTCCCCCATCCCCCTGTTTACCAATTTTGATTCTCACTGCAGCCTCTATGGGGTATGTAAGGCAAGTCAAAGATGACCAATCCAAGGTTCAGAATGAAAGTAATGGCATACACTTTAGAGATCAGCTGTAACTAATTCTCCCGTTTTTTCAGAGGAGGAAATAGAGGACCAGAGGGAAGGCAGAGTACCTTTAAAAGGTCATTAGATGAATTTTGGTGAAACTGAGATTAAACCCAACATTTTCTGACTTTGTCTTTCCCATTCCATAGCTTCAGATACCAGCATTTAACTGTCTTTATTAGGAACATGGGCCAGGGTTGGGAGTTATAAAACTTATGATTTGGGCAAAATATTTAAATATCAGGTAAAGTTATATTCAACTCTACTTTGGGTCTCCAACCCCTATTTCTTTCTTTGATGGAAATGAAGAGGGGTAGTCAACAACTTCTCAGTTAGACTACAACTGAGACAACTCTTTCTTGGGTGCATATTTATTACTGTGTTTTTTCTCTTCAAGTTTCCTCTTTATTTTTTTTCAAATGTAGGGCAATATAGGACCGAGGACTCTGAGAAAAGCTGAACCTTAAGCATGTGGCAAAATGTTCCCCTGTCCAAAATTTTGAACTATTTGGTGAGTGGAAGATTAGACCAACTTGTTCAGATGTTTGGCCAAGAGAATTGAGTGCTGATAACATAGGAATGGAGTTTTATTCCATAAAGGTTACTTCATGCTACCTATTTACCTAACAATTTTATCTATGTAGGTTCTATCCTATAAGGTACTAAGCTTGAACAAGTTGCTCAAACTTGCTCACACATAAATGAGACTCAATTTTCTTAAATATGAAATAAAAGTAAAAATAATATCTATCTCTTAGATTAAAAGGAACAAACAAGAGATTGCATGTACAGTGTCTGACACATAGTAAGCAATCCATAACAATAATTTTTATTGCTATTGTTTCTTGCCATTGCTGTTGATTTCTTTCTTTCTTTCTTTTTTTTTTTTTTTAAGAATTAGCCCATGATCTGTCTAGTGTGAATGAGTTGGGGATGTTTTGTGGGGGCCGTGATTCTATGTTCTATGCCTTTCTTTCTAATCTCTGTTAACCAGCATTCTTGGGCCTTTCCCTGGGCCATTTATCTGTGCTTTGTTGTGTGAAGGACTGCCAGATTTATCTTCTTGCTGCTAGACAAGGACACCAGGCCAATCTCTCTCTCTTCATGGCCAAGCCAGATGAAATCCAATTGGAGGGGGACAGCTCACAGCCTTCCACGCTTATAAATGAGAACAGCTCTCTTCCCTCACCCGGGGCTAAGTTATTCTGAGGCTATAAAAAGATCCCTGTCCACTTCAAAGGACTTTTTATCAACTCATCCATACAGATCCTGTTCAACTCTTCTCATTTTCAAAGGCAGAACGGAAACCTCTTGGCTGAACCCCCAGCTAGGCTCTTACCTTCCTTAAAATATCTTTAACTTCAATTAAACTGATCTCTTTTGGCTCCTTTGAGCAAATGGGTTGTCTTCACAAAGAGTTCCCTGACCCTCTCTCCCCGACTTCACCTCCACCCTTATCCAGTCCCTAATATGTCATTCTGATGTGTAGGAGAATTCATGCAGAGTCCAGCAATGCAGCTCAACCAGCCCCTACTGCCACCGGTCCTTTGAAATCTACTTGTTTCAAAACAGTCCCCTCTAAACCACTGCTGTGCCTTTGAGAGAAGGGCAGTAAATTAAGCATTGATCTGGAAATTAACAGCTTGGGTTTTCAGGCCACATTTTCTGTCACAGACTCCTTGTGTGAAGTCGGTCAAGTCTAGGCTTTGTTTTCCTGTAAGCAAAATGAGGAACATGGATGTAATCATTTAGAATGTGTATTACTTTGCTGCAACTGCTTGTTTTTAAGTCTCCCTCCCCAGTACAGTGTGTGTTCCATGAGGACAGGGGAAGTTTTTTCATCTTTGTATTCAAATTTCTTGGAACACTTTTGTTGAATAAAGCTACTCAAGCTTTCTTCTAGTACATCTTTTCCTCTTATCCGTATGGTTCCTTAGCTGTAGGATCTCCCAAAACCTTAGCTGCCTGCTTCCGCTAGGGGAGACAGGTTCCAAGTGATCCTACATAATTTCTGGTTGGATGCAGTGCCATGCTTCAGGTTGAAGGCTGCCGCAGTGACTTTTGAAAGGTTCAGATGATGCAACCCAGAATGGCAGGAGAGAGATAACTCTCCAATGGGAGAACTTTGTCCAGTAAAAATAAAAATAAAAAAGAGGAGGATGTCTGCAGACAGATTCCAGCTTTTTTCTTCTCTCCAAGGCTTTATCTTTTTCTCTATAGCATATATAGCGATGTCCAGTGTGATTGAGCCTCTCTGAAGACTGTGAAGCTGTGGCTAGTTGATCATTGCTATGATCTAAACGTTTCCCTCCTCTCCCCGTTAATTCACACATTGAAATCCCAATCCCCCAAAATGATGGCCTTAAAAAGTGAGACCTTTGGGAAATGCTTAAATCATGGCATTAAGAGGTGGGAACCTCATGAATGGGATTAGTTAGTGTTTTATAGACTCCAGAAGGATTCTTAGCCCCTACCATTATGTGAGAACACAGCATGAAAGCACTGATCATGAGCCAGGAAGAGGGGACCCTTTTTAGAAGGTGATCATACTGATTGCTTGATCCTGGCCTTCTAGTTTGCAGAAGTGCAAAAAAAATAAGTTTATGTTTATAAGCTACCCAGCCTGTGGTGTTTTGTTATAGTGGCCTCAATAGATAAAACAAAAACACATCACCTTTGCTTCTTACTTTTCCTTGTCTCGTGTCTCTTTCTCCTCAATCTTGCCACCTTGGGATTACACCTCCCAGTAAACTCTTAACATCCAAATCTCTCCTCAGATGTTGTTTTTCTTGGGGAACCTAAGCCATCTGTCCAAATGAATCTCCTCAAATCCTATTCATCCTAGAACTAGAAAGGAACATACTATCCATTTATTTGCTTTAATGGATAATAAAATGAGGTCTAGAGAAAAAAAGTGACTTGCTCAAAGTTAGTAGATGGACTAGTACTAGAACAAGGGTCCCTAATTCCTATTCTTAAATCTGGGAATAGGAGAATGGAAAGGGAGGATCAGCATTTTCTTCTCCCTGCCTTGTGGTTGGTGCTTCAGTAAATGAAAGCTCTCCATGGTGGTAGTGACAGCATAGTAAAACTTGTCATTCTTAGCTATTCCTTGTGCTGGAAGATTTGTCAATAATGCAAGGCAATGTGGGCAAAAACAGGGCAAAAGATATTTTTACAGGAAGGATTCATCTTCTTTTGATCAGGAAAATAGAGACACCACCCCAGATGGGAGTGAGAGTCTAGAAATATGCCATATTGAGAGACTTTGGGAGCAATGTGGAATGAAGGGGCATCTTCACTTTTCATCTGGGTTTGACTGCTAAGCTAGTTAAAAGCAAGAGTCTGGACAAGACCTTTCGAAGGGCCCTTTAGAGATAACAAGTGAGTCTTTGTGCGTAGCACCATCTGAGCTCCTTCCTCTTTTTCCCAGGGATGAGACTAACAATTGTCAGTGTGAGCGTTTATCTGTTTATCCGCATGACTGTTGTCTGTTTCTAGGGTAAGAGAAGCAAAGAGAACAAGGAACCCATAGAAACACAGAATAGAGGGAAGCTTGGGATTCATATAGTTAACGATCTTGTTTTATGCAAATTAAGAAACCAAAGACCCAAAGGTCTTAGCCCTGACCAGGGTTAAGCAGCTGATTGGGCCAGACCAGGATTCTGAAATAGCTTAATTTTCTAATTGAGAAAGGTAATTTAAAAAAGAGACTTAAGTTTTCCAGAAGACCAGAGAGGGCATGAATTATAAAGTGGATTCTTTCCCTTCCTTCTATAATCCCAGGACTGAAATGAAAGACACATCCTTTTGCGTCTCCCTTCATCCTCTTGCGAAATTTTAGAATGTATTGTGGTCTTGAAAATCACAGCTGTTCCTCCTTCTCCTTTTTTTTTTTTTCCCCCTGAGCTGTGGTGGGAAAAGTAAGTAATTTGAGGGAAAAAAGGAGGGTGTTATAGTGATATAGACAGTGGACCTGAGTCAATGGACAAGGACCATCTTACCAACCTGGGAGCTTGGGTGAGTCATGTAATTCTTTTGAGTCTTGGCTTTCCTATTGCTAAAGTGAGAATAGGTGTATTTGATTCATAGGATGATAAAGAGGAAAAGGTGAGATAAATTATGTCTTAAAACTACCTCTTAGGGTCCTAGGAGAAACTAAATTAGGGTCATTTGAGGAAGCACACTTCAATTAGGATAATTCAAAGAGGGTTAGAGAAATGACTTTTTACAAAGGTGTGGGCAGAGTTTAGAGAAATCAAATAGATAGAGCTATTTCAGCATTAATACCAAGGAAAAGTAAGGGTGAGAGAGGCCTGATATGGTATCAAAGTACAAGGGTGATGGGTAGGAGAAATTGTCAGCATCTGGAAGGAAAGAATAATCTGTGAGAGGGCCTTGGATAGGAGCCATTGACCTTCCATTGGAGGAGCCGTCCAACGCAAGGTGACCTTATAGAGATTGAGCCAGGGAAACAAGTGTCCTGACCACACTTTCCTTCCTCCCTGTGAGCTTCTGCCAGGGCTCTGTTGGCTGAACCCAAGTGGGAATCAGAGGACATGTGGCAAGTCAGCTGATGTAATCCAATACAGGTCAGCCTCCTGGGGCATGGAGCAGGGTGGAGAAAGGTAGAGAGTGAATCTGGAAGGGCAAATGGAAGATGTGGACACAGCACATGCTTGCTACTCATAAACTGCTCAACAAAGGGTAATGGGGGAAAAAAAAAGGGTAATGGGCCCTGGGCTGTGCCATCAGAACCATCACACAAACACTTGTATTCTGCAGATACTGCTGGTATTGCTGGCTGACTGTTTATACCTGAGTCCTTCTCCAAGGTTTGCCATCACATTTCAGGCTTTTTCCCTTCAAGCTCATATCCCCTTCTCAGGGACAGCTCACATCTATGATCTACACAGGGTATATAAAAGTGCAGCCAAGTTTCCCAACTTCTAGGTAATTCAGAAAGCTACAGAGCTTCCTACAGGGCAGCATGCACAGAGGCCACAGGGAGCAGACAGAGCCATGCCTTTGATGTAGCTCCAGAGAGAGGCCACACTCCTTGACCAGTGGCTGGGGTTCTACTTTATGGAGACATTTCCCGTCTTTCCTTTTCTTAAAACATTCCTACAGGCGATAAAGTATAGTAAGTTTATAGCTTTGGCTTGCCAAGAACATCCCACTAGCTCATCTCATAAATCCCACCAAGCCTCCCACAAGTGGCAAGTCATGGCCAGTCCAGCCAGGTCTGGGGCAGAGCAGGAGTCACTGATGGGCCAGCCCAGCCAGGGCCATTGTCATAGCTACTCTGCACCCTTTGGGAGTGTGAGTCTCCTTGTCCTTCCTGCCCTTTGAACTTTGAGTCACAACATTCCCACAGACAGTCAACTATTACTTCCAGAGATAATTTATATTCATTCCCTCTCTCCCTCTCCTCTTCACCCCACCCACCATTCCACCCTGCTTTGTCATTCTAAATTTACATTGAGTGCAAGCTCTTTCTAGTTCCTGGTATAGAAGAAGTCTCAGGCTGGGCTCATGCCTCCTCACTCAAATCATAGTAGTTAACATTTATAGATGAAAACTTGTCTTCTTAATGAGCCACAAGACTTGGAGAGGTATTTCCTCCATGCTAGCTGGGTGTCTCTACCTGCTTTGAAGAAAGATGGGAGTTCTGGGGCACAGAGCAGGTGGGAAGACAGGAAGACAGCTCTATCTTCTCTTTCTACTCTCTTTTTGGACAGCCCTTGACTTTCCTAGAGCTTGGCTCTGGCCTCGTCTAGTTTTAAGTTCAACCAATGCAATCTATTTCTCTGATTCCGAAATATTTTCTTTTTTGGATTCAATTCCTGGCCTCTTCTTTTCAGGTGTTCTTCCTTGTACTGTCAAATGTATGTCTCTTGTTACCCTATTTATTTTGAAGCATTACCTGGTTGTCTATGTTCTCTTTTCTTCTGCTCCCTTTTCTTCCCTTTCAATTTCTTTAGCTCATAGGACATCAGATATAGCAGAACTTCATTAGCAGAATTACTTCAAAGGTCAAGCCAGATGCCCTCATATCCTAGGAGCAAGCCACAAATAAGTCCCATAAAGCCTTGCTCCCCAACCAATGTTCTTTCTATAAGTTTTCTTTCTTTTTTTTTCTTTCTGCTCTCAGGAATTCATCCCTAATCATTGCTTTTTGCTCAAACTTCTACCAAACAGCTACTACATGTATTTCAGTATTTGTGTACCCTAAAGTGGAAGAACATGGGAGAAATCCAAGAACTCTAGGAGAAAGGTTTTACTTTGATCACTAAGGTGGTCAGGTTTGGTTCCTAAGCTAAGTTACATTTCTAAGAAAAGATACCACAGATTTAGGTCCTGGGCTGCATTAAATCCCTGGGTGGGGGAGGGCAAACATCAATAAAATAATTTTATCTGCCTGATGTTTAATGGAACAAATGCCAAGAAATATTCTCAGCTGAAGGAGAAAACAGCTCACATCTATGATCTACATGTTCCTTCCTGAAGCCCTCAAGTAACATAACTGGAACCCTCTCCCTTGGAGAAGTGGGGAGATGGAATGGGAAGGAGCAAATTAGAGATTACTAAGTAATCAGAAAAGTCATGCTTCATTTTCTCTCTGGATGACACATGCCTCATCCCCACCTCCTTCTTCTCAAGAAACAACATGTCAGTTCTGGGTCCTGCTGTGCCGCCTGCATGATCTGTGCCCCTTCAAGGGCCGCTGAAGGTGACAGCGCTGAGAGACATGATTGCTTGCTTGAGGACACAGGAGGCCAGCTGAGTGCTGCAGAGGCTTCACTTTTAGGGACTCCATGGACGGGTCAGATACTAGCTTCCAGCAAAGTCAGAAGGTTCCAATCAGTTAAGAACCAACCTCCTTTAAGGGGAAATTTAGTTTGAAGATTTCCCATATCTTTGTCACATCTTGCTTTGGGCCGAACACACTGCAGGACATGTCACTCCAAGAGCTGACTGCCACTTCCTTAGGGATGGGAGCCCAGTAGCCCTTTGGAGGTTAGTCTTCTCCTGGGAATGTGGCAAGCCTTCAAGGATCCTACATTCTATTTATTTATTAAGATTTTTTTTTTTTTTAATTCTCACCCCTGCAACCTTCTGGTTTGTGAGATGATGCTCCATCCAGCTGAGTCACACCGGCCAGGCCAGGGTCCTGCTGTTTAGAGCAACTGCACCTAGCAGGCAAGCTCTGCACAATGTGAGGTAGTTCCACCTGTGTGGGGACGACCCTACCTGGATAATTTGGGGGCCAGAGCACAAAATAACAAGGTAAACATTGTTTGAGCCACACTGAGCTGCATTCCAGATTTACTTCTCAAATTACTTCTTGTTCTTTTTTGGTCTTGTACAAGCTACTGCAAGGCTCAGTTTCCTTATCTGCGACATGGGGCTAATCATACTGATTTCGTTGGGCTACTGAGAAGAATAAGCAGGAAAATGATTGTGCATGGCCCCCAGCAGGTGCTCAGTAAATTTCAGGTTCCACCCCTCAGTGCTCCTCCTTGTTCCCAGTTCCATTTAGCTCTTCTACCTAAACCACCTCTAAAAACAACCTAACTTGCGTGGAATCCAACAAATTTGAATGCACTAGTAATTTTTTTCCCCCTTTGAAGAGTCATAAGTAAAAGTAAAGCAAAACCAGATCACAGACTTTCAGGACCATCCCAGAATCATTAAGAATTTGGATAAAACCCTGAGATGCCTCTTTCCTGACCTTGTTTGTTTTCTGCTGCATGACCCTGGGCAAGTTTCTTCTGATGTGTGGACCTGGGTGGGCTCCCCTCTCCGCTTCAGCTTTGTGAAGGTTTCACTCTAATTTCTAGACAGTAAGTTACTAGGGTTTCCCCTGCAAGCTACTTAATCAGCAAATAAGATTTGTTGGGGTTTGATTTACTGTGCTGAACAAAATTGTGAAATCAGGCATTTTAGACAACAGTTTAAGTAATTACCCCCAGTTAAATGTCCTAGAGGACCCTGCACAAAGGTTTATGATTATTACTTGCAGGTGGAATTTTTCTGGTGGTTAGACTATTTTGTGTTAATTTGATATAAACCCTGTGTTGTAGGGAGTTTACAATGTAATAAAGGTAGTAAAACGCAAACCCCTACATGGCTTTTTATTCTCCCGGAATCTTTAACACAGCCCACAAGATTCTCATTACCTGGCTTCTGTCTGCCTCCTCTACTGTTCCAACCCCACAGGAGTAGGGGTTTCCTCTTAATTCTTTATGTTATGCTCCCCTCTCCTCTCCTGCAGCCTGGAATTCCTTCCTCTGATTTCCCCAGATTACTCTTATTCATTTCTCAGATCTCACTTCGATGTTCTTTTCTCCAGGAAGTATCCTGTGATTTTTCAGAGCCCTCAGTTTCCTTAGTATCAGCTCTCACTGCCAACTGTACTACCTTTCCCTCCTGCCACAATTATGATGAGATCACTTACCACGTGATGTTATTTAAAGTCTGTCTCCCCATCTTGACCTTCACCTCCACCAAGGTAGTGCTTGTCTTTGGCACCTTGGTAACTCCAGTGCATGACACAGTGCTCTGCCATGATAGGAACTTAATGGATATTTAGTGTATGAATGAATGAATAGGAAAGGTTGAATTGCACTGCAAGAGCCATCCTATTACATTAGACAATGCTGGGCACAGGGCGATGCCTGATATATTATTGCCTGACCAGTGGAACAGATGAAGAATGCTCAAAGGTCAGAGATGTGGAGGTCACTGTAACTTGGGAAGGCTTCCTGGCTGCAGATCATAAGCGGGTGTAGGTCCCTTCACTCCTCTCACATTCCAATTCATTATGGTTTAAATCTGCATACAACTCTGCCCAGATTCTTAGGATGTTTCCATGGGCCAGACTACTAACACTACTAAGTACTGCCACAATGTTGTGCTAAGTTTATCCAAAGCAGATGCTGTGGTGTATTGGCCGGAATTTGTTGAGCTCTTATCATGGTCAGGGCCCAGTCCATGTTCCATCAGCTGTTTCCAGGACATTCTTTGGGTCATACTTCTAGGATGGTGTTAATCCTCCTACTAACTTACAGTGAGGAGCTAGCAGTTGGTGTTCCATCTTTATAGTGTTATTGCCCTGGCATAATTTGTAATGCTCAGGGGAGCGTACCTTTCAATACTTTTCATCTCACTGCAGATACCGCACATTAGGGAAGACATCAGGTGGATCCTGGAGTACTGCTGCCTACTCTGGGCAGGGTAGAGACCCGCAGAGGTCAGGGAAATATAAATGGAAGAGCAGATACGACATCGGTCTGCAAAAAGGACAATCTAAAATAGCAGGCATAACATCTGAGAAATTCAAGATGTCTATGCTATCATTGTCTCCTTAAAGTGTAGGAGAGGGTTACTTTACTTAGAATTATGAAAAACAAATTTGTGTGTTGCTAGTTACTCTTTTTTAGCTCTGTAAGAATGGGCATAGAGATGATTATGGGCAGAGTTGTATCTTGATTGTGGTGATAATTTCACGAGTGTCCACATGTATCAATTTGTAACTTTAAATGTGTGCAATTTGTTATGAAATGTTACTCATATTTTATATATCTCTAAAATAGATTGCCATGAGAGATACAGGGCCTCACAAATAAATGATTCTCAGGAAATGATTTAGCTGCTCAAATTTTACTAAACACATTAGTGAACAAAACCTCATTTTTTCTTTTACTACTATATTTATTCTAAATTCGCAAGGTCAACTCTCATGCTACCATCTCAAGAACTTCCAGAGGGTTGACATAGTCCTGTCTCCATTGCATGTTGACAGACATCCCTTAAGAGGACTGGTCTTTATTTCCTTTGGGAAGTCTGGGTGGCAGTAGAGTTGGAAGGCAGGGGACAGAACAGGAGAGTTTGTTCTGATCAGCATGGTGGATTGACCACCCTCTAATCTGTGCACTTATAGTTGAAAACAGTGAATAGTGTTTTTGTTAATTGAATCAGAATTCTCAGTAATTTTTTTTTTCAGAGTAAAGACTAAAATCAGGCTTTAGAGAAGAAATACAGAAGAAATGACTAAACCTGTTGTGTCTATCACTGGACACTTCTTTGTCTCACTACTTCATATCAAGGATTTTCATGGTTGGACTGAGTTCTCTGAATACTAGCAGTGCCTGAACATCTCTCTCCATCTAAGGCTCCCAGGTCTTGGAAACTCCATGAGAAAGTGAAAACTATAGTCCATCATGCAGTGGCTTTGCCCTTTGGAATTCATATAACTGCTTTGGCTAGGATCCTTTATTGAGTTATTCAATGTTTTTGCTAGCCTATTGAAATTGAACAGTGTTTTCAGCATCAACCAGACCCTGCTGGATATCCTTAGCAGTCATACATTATGAAGCAGGAGCAAATCTGGGCTTCTGAATGATCCCATTCATTCCATGGAGGGATTACCACGTGCCTCACAGCCTTCCCAAGGCCCTTTCCATTTCCTCCCTGGTTCTACACAACTCTGCAACTTCAGCCTTCCATTCCACTGCCAGGTGGGTTGCTTTCAGTCCAAGTTTATTTAGGCACAGTCTCGTTCTCCATACACATGTATATGTTGAGTTTTCTAAAGCATCTGGCATCCTCTCTTTACCAGCTACCTTTTCCTACAAATGACAGAGTTTGGACTCAAACAGGAAAGAAAGGTCCTTTTCCATTCCTGGGGCACCCACCTAGCTTCAGTCTCCAGAGCTCTCCTGTTCCATTCTGTTGATCTGTGGAAATGGATTTGGTGGAACAGAATTTCAGAGTCATTTACCCGAACAGTTTATATCCTTTGGACTTGTCCCAGCCAGCCTACTGTATCTCAAGTAAGGTTCAAATTCTTTATTCTGACCTTTGCGGTTCGTAAATTTCAACTTATGTGTGAGCTTTGTGTCCACATTCTTGGTTTGCTTTGACTCACACTAGAGGGTTAGTTAGAGCTTATGAGTGAGCCATTAAAGCAACCGTTGTGAGTGTTTAAAGCAACCATTATGAATATATATGTATATATAATGTTTATATGAGTATATATATTTCTATGTGTGCACACATTCATTTAAACATTTTTGGTCTTGACAAAGTACAGAGGAACATCTATCATGCACAGATAATTCTAATTCATTTACTTTTTCATTCAAAGCCATTTTTTTTCAGGTAGCTAAATTGTCGCATGGTTGAATCCATGAATGAGTTCATGTTAGTTGCCTTCATGGCCATGATTTTGTGATATGAAGATGCTAGGTAATCCTTATGCACAATAAACCTTGAGGACTCTTATTTGCCAAGCGTATTGTCTCTTTCCTGACCCTTAACATCTCAACTTGTACTCTCTTGAGTACATATTTTGCTGCATTATAATTCATTGTATACTTGCATCATCCATGTGAACTTCATTATGGATAAAGAGTGAAAAAGGGACCAGGTGAAAAAATAAGAGGCTCTCCAGAAGGGGGCATAAAAGCATTGATAATACCCCATAGGATGTGTGTGAGAAGGAAATGAGTTTGATATATTGCACACAGTGCTGAACACAAGTGTTAACTCTCTTCCCCCTTTATTCCTTCACACTTTCCACAAATATACTAGACTGTCAGTTCTAGTATATTCCTCATACTGAACATGGGGACTTCTGTGGAGGTTGGACATCTACTGCATGTGGCGTAAGTCCCTTTCATGAACACACAGCTATCTTCTTAAGGACAAGGAATTTTTTTCTGTTTTATTCACGCTTGCCATCCTGGAACTTTAAGTAGAGATGGGAAGCTTGTTTAAAATGTTGATTTTGGGCTCCAGCCTTAGAGACTCTGATTCAGTACATCCAGGATGGTAAACAGGAATATGTATTTTAACAAATGCCCCCAGTTGTTCTGATGGAGAGGATTTTCAGCATCACTTTGACAAACAGCAGTCTAGGAGTAGTGAGACTCTTAGGTCATATAGTGATTTCTTCTGGAATCCACCATGATCACATTTAAAAAAAAAAAAAACAATATTCTAATATATGAAATATCATTGCCAGATGGACTTATAGATATTTATTTAGTTAATCTTTATTGCACCTTTTCCATTACCATTTAGCCTCCTTATACACCCCTCCCTACAGCTATCACAACACTGTCATTCATGTCCATGAGTCCTTTTTCCTTTTAGCTTGATCCCACCACCCTGTTACCTAACCCCCCCTCCCCCATGAGGAGTCATGTATTCTCCATCATCAATGAGTCTGTCTCTGTTTTGCTTGTTAGTTCAACTTGATCATTAGATTCCACATATGAATGAAATATGGTATTTGTCTTTCTCTGAATGGTTTATTTCACTCAGCATGATGTCCTCCAGGTCCATCCATACTGTTGCAAAGGGTAAAACATTCTTCTTTTCTATAGCTGAGTAGCATTTCATTCTGTAACTGTCCCACAGTTTTATTCATTTATCTATCAATGGATACTTGGGCTGCTTCTATATCCTGATGATTGTAAATAATACTGCAATGAACATGGGGGTGCTTATGTTCTTTTAAATGATGTTTTGGGTTCCTTTGGATATATTCCCAGAAGTGGGATCACTGGGTCAACAGGAATATTCATTTTTAATGTTTTGAGGTATTTTTATATTGTTTTTCACAGTGGCTGCACCAATCTGCAGCCCTTCCAATAGTGTATAACTCTTCCTTTTTCTCCACAGTCTCACTAACACTTGTTCGTTGATTTGTTGATGATAGCCATTCTGATGGCATCTCACTGTGGTTTTAATTTGCATCTCACTGATGGTTAATGACATTAGTGACCAGTTGAGAATCTTTTCATATGTCTGTTGGCCATCTGCCCTCTTTGGAGAAGCGTCTACTCAGGTCCTTTGCCCATTTTTTAGTTGGGTTGTTTGTTTTTGGTGTTGAATTTTGTAAATACTTCCTAATTTTGGATATTAACCCCTTATCAAATGTATGGAAGAATATATTCTCCCATTCTATGGGTTGTCTTTTTATTTTGTTGATGATTTCCTTTGCTCTTTTTTTTTTTCCTTTTTAGTTTGATGTAGTAACATTTGTTTATTGTTTTTTGTTTGTTTGTTTATTTATTTATTTTTGTTTCCCTTTCTTGGGGAGATATATCTGTTAAAATGTCCATATTACACAAGGCAATCTATAGATTTAACACATTTCCTATCAAGATTCCAGTGATGTATTTCACAGAACTAGAACAAATATTTCAAAAATTTATATAGAACCACAAAAGACCCCACATAGCAACAGCAATCCTGAGAAAGAAGAACAAAGTTGGAAGAATCACACTACCTAATATAGAACTGTACTAAAAGCTATAGTAATCAAAACAGCATGATACTGTCACAAAAACAGATGCATAGATGAGTGGAACAGAATAGAGAGCCCAGAAATAAACCCATGCCTTTACAGTCAATTAATATTTGACAGAGGAGGCAAACACATAAATGGGCTGAAGATAGTTTATTCAATAAATGGCGTTGGGAAAAATTGTACAGATATGTGCAGAAAAATGAAACTAGACCACCTTCTTATACCACGCACAAGAATAAATTCAAAATGGATCAAAGATTTAAATGTTAGACCTGAAACCATGAAAATCCTAGAAGAAAACGTAGGCAGTAAAAATCTCAGACATTGTTTGTAGCAATTTTAAAATCAGATATAGATTTCTTTTATATATCACCAACTGCACAGATTTTTGAGAAAAGAACTAAGGTAGCATAAATCACAAAAGGAGCATTGTGATCCCATTTCTAGTGCTCAGTTGAGAGACAAATTGTCAGGTTCTACTTCTTTCTCACAAGTCACTACTTCATAGCTACATCCAAAGAGGTCAAATACATAAAGACCTGAACTTGTGTATTTTCTGCCTGAGACCTGCTTCATGCACCATTCTCTCTGTGTTTTGTTCTGAACTTTATTTTCTGGTCACATAACTCTTGGAATTCTTTCTTTCTGGATTCATCTCAGACTTCCAGATATAGCTTTACCTCTTTACATCACCTCAGGAAATTCCCATATCTTTCTTTTGGTGTGTGTAGGGCTGACCATGTATTCTTGGATATGCTATTGATTATAGATATGGCTCTTAGCCCACAAGGTCAGGTGTGCAAAAGTACTGCATTTATTTTCTTTAAATCAACATAAACACAACTCTGTTTCCTCATTTCTTCATGTTGTAGGGAAACCCAGTCTGACATTCTTGGACTCCCCAGACCCCACAGGCCCTTCTGGCCACAGACAATTATCCACACTGGTTAGAGCTTCCTGTCATCCCTTCATGGCATTGCTTTAAGTCTACTGGCCCTGCTTACTTGCACAAAACTAGGAACATGGGTCTTTTGTGAAGGCTGGACACTCACTGCACATGAACTAAGGCCCTTTGATGCATACACAGCTATCCTCTGTGAGTTTCTGTGCAGTATCCCCAAATAATGCTATCAAGAAGTAGAGCATGGGCCCTTAGTCATGGTGAGCAGTCTGTCTGAATGGAGAATAATGTTTGCATAGTTTAGGCTTTATTTGGAGATAAGTTGAAGCTGAAAGCCAATTTCTTCTGTCTTTCATACAAGTCAGTGAAAAAATAAATATTAAGATCTTGGGTTTTAGAGAGGAAGGAAAATGATTTCTTTATTTTGACTGCTTCCTTGGGAAAATCATCATGATATTGAAAACTTACTAGCACTTTGACGATGTTACCTTATCTAATCCTTGCAACACATTTAGAGAAAGGTGGCCACTACCAGAATCTATAATTATAGAGGATGAAACAGAGACTGAGAGAGGGTAAGGGATTTATTTGTCTAATGAAAAAAAAAAAAATCAGGTACAGAAAAATGATGACTTGCCAATGCCAAGAGTCTACATGGCTTTCTTAACTCTAAAATCAATATTTGTTTTCCCACATCAATATGGGCCTATTTGTCATTGCTACAAGTTTGTCCAAAAGGATTATTCCTCTAAAATTCTCCTTCTTTCATAAGCAGTGCTCATTTAGGTTGTTAAACTATTTGCCCATTTATAAGAACAGCTATAAAATATCTATAATGTTTGGTACACAAAATTTTAACATAAGTCTAAGAATTTTCATTTAGGTATTTCTTTTGTGATGTGCTTACAGGTATAATTAGTATAAGAAAAAATGAAATTTGAAAGTTGCATTCTATATTGCCCTCACAAAAGAGTATCAACCTCTACTTATCTTTGATTCCTCTTCTTAAAGTAAAATATATAATTTATTATTAAAAAGGGGCAAAGTTCATCTTCACATGCAAAGAGATCCTTATGTATTTACTTTCTTTTTTAATTTAATTTTATTGTTGTTGAATTACATCCATCCCCTTTTTACTCCCTTCTGTCCCCTTCCCCACCCACCCACTCCCCCAAGATCCTTATGTTTTGATGGAAATTCTCCAGTGTCCAAAGTTACTTTGGGAGAATTAGGTCACTTTACAGTGTATGTTCTCTTCTCCAAGTAGCCTATGACTAAATCAACCCAGACTGATGCATGTTCTCAAATTCTCCAGAGAAACAAAGCCTTTAATGCTTTTTCTTCCATTACCTCACAATTCTTTATCTTAAGCAGGTTTTTCTACCTGTGCAACTTACATCTCGCCTGCTGCAATTTCAGTGGTTTTTCTTCTTGATACAGATTTAGAAAAGATGGAGAACAGCTGGCCTCCATTCTGCATGTAACAACCCCTTTGAGACTTAAATACTGTTATTCATTTCCTTACATTTAGTGAAAGAAAATTTTTGCTGGACATTTTGGAAGGTCTACTGGATACAGCTTCTAATAAAATATCCATAAACTGGCAAAAAGCCATCAGATAGGAGGTGACCTTTCTTGGAACCAGAGCATCTTCAAGGCCATAAAATTTGAAGGCAGAATTTAGCCAATGTATATATTTTTTTCCTGAATAAGGCAGTATTTTATTTCAACCAATGTTGTTAGAACCACAAGCCAGTGGCAAAATTTTGGCATTTGTTTACTCTCAAATATTGAACTTAAAATCAAGGGAAATAGATTCAGTATAAAAAGGAACTACAGCAAGGAGAACAAAAAAAGATTTAGGAGTTATAATTTGTAGCTTTGTTCTTATAACAAATAGAACAAAATGAATCACTGTGAAATGATCCAATATTTGATCATCTCACAATGATTTATTGAGTTCCAACTCATCCAAGGCACTGCCCTATGAACCAGGGCTACTGTGATGACAAGAATGAAGCCGTATTTTTATTCTCTTAAACATCAAATTCCACCAAACAAATAGTATTAATTACATGGTAAACCCATACCATTTAAGAAATTTTATTTTGTTATTGCCTTATCACTTAAAAATTACTTTCACTTTACAGTTTACAGTCCACACTATTTTATAATAGTTTCAGGTGTACAGCATAATGCATGTAAGGCTTTTTAAATAATAGAAACAGTGATATGAATACATTCAAGGAACTTAGAAAAATTAAAAATATAAAGGAAAAACAGGTAGCATAATCTTTGAAGAATCTTGGAATGAAATAAGACTCTTACAACTGGAAGGGATCTTAAGCCCTGGGGTCTTAATGTAGTCAAAGGAAAACACGAAGGACAATGTTCTAGGAGCATTGTCAGAGGGAGGGGAATGGTAAGAGACAGGTCATAGAAAGCCAGAGGCTGGGCTGCTAATATCTGCAGGCCAAGGTGAAAACTAGTGAGGCTATTGGGAGTTATATATGAGAATGGGATGTTTAGCGTCTCTTAGAGGGAAGGGTTTTTGTTGCACCCTCAGCTTGTAGAACATTGTCTCACTTGTAAAAAGCTCATTATTCATTTGAATAAATGAATTTGTTCTCGTCATCCTGACCACACCATTTCAGATGCTCTCTTTTAAGAAATTGAAGATGACACAAATAAATGGATATACCATGGTCCTGGATTGGAAGGACTAATATGTCCAAACTACCCAAAGCAATCTACAGATTTAATACAATTCCTATCAAAAAACTAATAGTATTTTTCACAGAGTTAGGAAAACATATCCTTAAATTTGATGGAAGCACAAAAAAAAATTCAAATTGCTAAAAAAATCTTGAAGAAGAATAAAATTGGAGGCAACATGCTCTTTGACTTCAAACTATACTGCAAAACTATAGCAATCAAAACAGCATGGTACTGTCCATAGTCATAAAACAGGCAGAGAATTGAAAGCACCCCTCTTAAGTGGCAAGGCCATTGGACAAGACTAGCACCTCCTTCAAGGTACATTACTCATCTATTCCTATAACCCTAAGACATTTGCTTTTAAAGGAGCTTCATCTCATTGCTCACATGGAGTTGTGTGGCATTAATTGCCACACTCTTCACACTGAACCCAAGATGGAGTCTAAATAGCAGCTGCTATCTTCTTTACAGCTTCTTTCCCTTGACCAACCCGAGTAGATTTTTTCTAAAACCTTCCCATATAATTTTTGGCTTGAACAGAAATGCAGAACTTTACATTTATTGCCATTAAATTTCATCCTTTTGGCATCTGTTCTTTGCTTTCTAGAGATGGCTAAACATGATTTCCCCCCAGAATATGGGTGAGAAGCCATGGAATCCCCAGAATGAGGGTTTGAGGTGTTTTCTTAGGAAGTGATGTGATAAGAAGAGCACTTGGTTGGTGGGCTAGGGCAGCAGGGAAAATTAGGGAGGGCAAGGGGTTGGAGAGAGAGCAGACTTTGAAATCAGGCTGGTTTAAATCCAAGCTCCGCCATTTACCATGAATTGGGCAACTTAAAGAATCTCTCTGAATCCTGACATTAGTAAATGGGGAATGATAAGCTTTGGAGTGTTGTTTTGACCATAAACAGGCAAAGATGAGAACAGGTTAGAGGTAGAATGCAGCATGCCCTGAATAAATGCAGTAGTTATGTCTCTGCTGTTAAGGCAGTGGTTAACAGCCTTCTAACACGCCTAGCCTCCTTGTGCAGAAGACGTTGCTTTCATTACACAGGTGTGGAAACTGTAGTTAAGGATCAGCAGCAAGTAATCCCTAATGAGTGATTGAATCAGGATCCAAATAGTCTTATGAGACTCCCAAGCCCTCTTTTTTTTCTCTCTGCCACACATTCTGTCTGAAGTTTTCTGGGGCTGATAGACCTCAATCCGCAAACCAGTCAGAATGGAAAGAAACTGAAAACATAAATCTTGCACCTATATTGGGTTTATGCAGAGGCCAGTGTTGGGAGGAAATGTCAGGATGGTGCGGGAGGAGAGAGATGTCATCTTGTAGGATACCTAATGTGAAGATATTGGGCCACATATCCTGGTGGCTTTAAGCACTCAAATGCTCAAAACAAGGGACTGGACAGGCTGGCATCTCAAGCTAAGCATGCTCTTCTGTGGTTCTAGGAAAATGAGTAGCTTATTGGATTAGAAAGAGCAGACCTGAGTGCTAACCTTCTATTGCTGAGTGCTTGCTCAAAATTCATAAACCTTCAACTTGACAATTCTTAGCCCCACAAAAATCCCAGGTGCCTGAGTGTCTGTGTCTCATCTCTTTATTGGTGATATGTGGGGAGGTGGAGGGTATGAGGTTAACTTTACAACAGCCACTGATGAATTATAGAAAGGGGAAGCCATCATATATATATAGATTTTATAAATAGTTTTGGGTTCCAACAAAGATCCCTCTAGGGTCCCTTATGCCCAGAGAGAGAAATCCTGGGGCTAAGTCCAGCAGAGTCCCATGGGAGGGGGCTCAGGATGGATTACATCCTGGTAACTCTGTTTCCTAGATACCTGTGGGCTTAGCTTCTGTGAGGCCATACAAAGGCAAGCATGGTGTCTGCCCAAAGGTAAAAGGGCTCTTGATCCACTTTGGGTTGGGGATGCTACAGTAGGTTTTATACAGCAGAATTGTGGCCCAATCTGAAAGGAGAGACTATAAACAGTATGGCAGCTAGGGTCACAGGGCTCCTGAAGATCACAGAAAGAAAGAGTTAGCACAGGGCTGGCCATATATAAAGGCTTAATCAATGTAGTAAAGAGACAGAGGATGGGAAAATCCTTAGGATGTCAGAGCATGAGTCTGAGCTTTCAGTGACCTCTGGCTGCTATATTCTCGCCTGCCCTACTCCCAGTTCTTAGAAAAGTTTAATTAGTCCAGTTTATCCCTTATGTTGCCTTGAAATGGCTGAGGTCCCTTTGGGGTAAATTGACTCCATTCAAGGGTAGTGATGAAAGGGTGGGAGGGAATAATAATAACAACAATGCAATTTTATGATGATGTTCTTTTATTGATTGATTACATAATATGTATTTGGCATATTATAGATGACCACATTTAATCCTCACAGTCTCCTTACAATGAACACAGGTTACATGGCCTGTCTATGGTGGGGTAAACCTGGAAGTCTGATTCTAGGCTATTTGATTCAGAAGCCCAGGTGACAACGGCGCAGCAAGGAACAGGTTATTAAGAGGGTGTTGTGGCCCCATGTTTTAGTCCCTGGTGTCATCTTTAGCAAGCAAAGAGCTTTTGCAAAGCAGAGCTAGAAATCTCCCTTTCAAAGGGCTAGCCATTTGTAAGGTCTTGTGGGGTCTTTTGGGCGAATTACCTGACTCCATTTCCCAAGCAGCATTCTCACGCTAGCTGGGTGGATTGTTCAAATCTTGCACTCAGGTTATTCTGTTAAGACAGCACAGCATAAAAAGGCTGTATAGAAAATTAATGGTTTGGGTTCTTTTTCAGAGAGAAGATGGGAGAGGAGCTGTTTTAGATAACATAGCACATTCTTTTTTTTTTCATCTGCTTGGGGGCTTATGTTTTCTTTTAACCACAGCATGTTTCAGAGGGCTCTCACAGCTGATGTAGTAGCAGAGAATAACTTAGCAGCCCCTGAACAAAGTTATGCAGTGTGGTGGGGAGAGTTTCTCTATTTCCTTGTTTTCAGTTCCAGAAGAATCAAACTTTCTGTGTAGGCTGCCTGACATAGGCCGTGGCCTTGTCGGTGGCTCCTTAATTAACAAAGAGGTTTTTATTTATTCAGTGCAAAGGCTTGTCTTACCTCCTTTCCCCATCCGCTAAGCCAGCCATGCAAATCAGCACGTACTGAGACCTCAAAGAAATCCAACTGTGGACTTGAAAGAATCCACACAGCCAGCTGAAGGGAGTTTAATAATAAGCCCCTTCTCTCCTTTTCTTGTTCTCGAATTCAATATTTAGGACTCTCAATGTGTTTGCTGCAGGAAAATACTGGGGTTCCCGGAGGCAGTCAGGGAGTTGGAGTGGTGAGGGATGCATTGGGAAGGCAAAGGGAAGTGTGATTTGGATCACAGCCAGTGATTGGACCATTCAAACTTTCCGCAGCCTCATGCTCATGGAGAAAACTTGGCGAGGCTACAGCCTGAAATATAGGCCTCGTTTTTTAGCCCCCAGGGCCTCAGATTGCATGTTTCCTTCCTCTGAAAGCCCTCAGGCCAGCTTTACTCCCCCCACACCCCTGTCACAGAGTCATGGGCTGGCCAAGGGGAACTGGATGCTCACCTGTGAGCTAGGGCCCCTCTGACAGTTGTGCAGGCCTCTTAGGTTGTCAGGAGCTGCCCCCACTCCTGACAACACTGAAGCTGGCAGGAGAATTACGCTGTAACATGCATTCCAGAGAGGGAGGGCCTGTGTTCTCCAGGAGATACTGTGTTCTCCCGGAGGTAGTGAGATTAGAAGGGGGCTGGGTTTTCTGTGATCTTTGCCTCTCAGCTCAGTTGCTGGGGAGGGAACCAGCTACAAAGACACTATGAACCTTGCCTCCATGTAATCCCCTCTGAAAGCCATTTTCTATCAGAATAAGAGGAGAAAAGGTGAGGGATCAGCAAAGTAGAAATGGTTTCCTGGGCCAGGACGCCTGGTCCCCTGCCTTTGAATACCTTGTCTAAAAGCCTTGCTTAGCAGTTAAAGCACTAAGAGTAGAGGGAGGGGATCCAAAACTTTCCTGCTGTCAGAGTGGTGTCAGCAGAATGTCCATCCATTGGGCCCCAAGGTGGTGGAGGCATTTGATGTTCAGTTATTATGTATATCTTCCTTTTGCATTTCAATTGGAACCATGTGAGTAGCTGTGGCTGAATGCTCTACCACTTCTGGCCCAAGGAGTAAAGAGCCAGTGTGTCACCTCTACCTCTCTTTCCTCTGCCAGGTTAACCTTGAGAAGAATATGCTGGGTGGGGAGACAACTAGACCCAAGTTATTGGTTGGAAAACAAGCCCCAGCAAGCCACCTTGGACTTCTAGTGAGTGAGAATCAAACTTCTGTTGAGCTAAAATACCATGCCAACCGCTAACAATAATTATTCTAATAGGATGATGCAGGGCTGGTTGTTTCCAGGGAGAGTCTACTAGCATGCAAGTGCTTCTCTAGCATAAGCCAATGGAGGCCTGTCTCTGTCTAGTACTGTAAAGACTCTATAATTTTTCTTTTCTGTGAGAGTCTTGAGTATTAACCAATCTCAAAAAGACATCTTTGCACTATTGCGATACCTGCAGCCTGATGATTGGAAAACACTTTCTAGATGTCCAGAGAGTTCTCACCAATAGTTAGCAGTCTACCAACATCTGGCTGCACCAGTCACAAGAAATAGATCTAATTGCACTGATCATTCAATAAATGTTTACTGGGTATCTATAAAGGGCTGGACACTCTTCTGGGAGCTGGTATACAAGGCATGTGGTCTGCTTCATGGCCCTGCCCCCATCTTTCCAAGATAGTCATTATATAACATGATGAAAGGCATGTACCCAGAGGCTGAGCTAGGTGCTGACACATATCAGTGATCTCCTCCCAACTTCTTAAGAACCTCATTATGTAAGAATTCTTCTTCCATACAGATAGGGAGACTGGCTCCCAGAGAGTCTGCAAGTCACAAGGACAGGACGTATAGAACCTCCTCTGCTCCCTGATTCTTCAACCTCTGTACTCTTTTGACTATCCATGGGCATTCCAAAATTCTTTCCCAGATTAGTCACATGAAATTTAGGGATGTTTTCTTCGTGGTCAGCTTTGCTCAATAAGCAGAGACCTTTCCTACTGGTCACAGGTCTGCTTTTTTGGGTCTTTGTGACAGGTGATATTACTCAAGAATTATGAAATAGTAAGTGCTTATTTCTAAGAAACATGGATATGCACTTTGTAGAGGCACTGACCTAAGACAGAGTTTGAAGAAAATATGACCATTGTGACCAGGTTCTTTGACTTCTTGGACTGTGGCATACCTTCCTTTTCTGCTCATTCTTCCCTGTTAGTGCATTTGTTGAGGCTGAGATAGGTATTGACATCTCCTTAGATGTCTATTTTCCATGGTTATCCCTCTTTGGCTGGCAGGGAGATTTTGTTTTCCATCCTAGTTGCATTTACTTTGATTTAGACTTTAGTAAAGAAGGAAAATGACCATGAATTAATCTATCAAAAGCGGTGCTATAAAATATGTCTGTGGCCCTGGTGTGAATTTTTAATAATTATTATTACTGGATTGAGGATAGGGATAAAGGTGGGAATTAGAAGTTGTCCTGAGTAAAATGCGTATTCCTCAAGTCAGAATGGGAGAGGAAGGAATAGGCCCAAGGTGTGAGTTAAGGAGTCATCTTGTTCCAGAGGCAAAGAAATTGCCAACTCAGTGAAACATTGCCTTTGAAGCTTTTGCTCTAGAGATTTTCTCTTTAATGGAGGGTAATTAATTATCATCATCTACTCTTACTTAGTAATAATCCTTTTATAGGCACTTGGGCATTCCACATGCATGCAGTTGTCTACTATCTAGGCTGGAGGAGGGTGGTTCTTGGGTGGATGAAAATTGCATCCCTGGAGAGCTTCTGCCTTGGGGCACATTCTTCCCAAGACTCTGTGACTCACCAGCTATATGGAGCTTTGAGAGCCAGGCATGTAGAATCCTGGGTCCACACGCGCAGGCTGGCCTTAGGGAGTGAGAATGAGTGAACACAACACGGTTTTTGCTTGGGTGGCAGAAGAACAATATGAGAACATTTGTTAATACTGAAGAAACACTCATGATATACCATACTCAGTCCTGTCTCTGTTCCACCTGGATAGCGCTGCGCAAATCCTTTAACTTCCGAGGTTGAGCTCTCTGACATGAGCTGGGCACAACATGTGCTCTTTTGCTCTTAACTTCACTCAGCTGTTTGTGCAGATGACTGAGCTCATCTGGTGGCCAAAAGGGATAGAGTTCTTCAAAGGACAGGTGCAAAATAAATATAAGCTATTAAGGTTGACTCCATGAGGACAACATCCCTAGAACCAGGGTTGCAGCAACCTGCCCTTCTTCCCATGGCTTTTTCTCTGGTTACCTTTTGGCTGAGAGGTTGTTCTCGCTCATGAAGGTGGGTGGTGAGAAGGTGGAAGGAAGAAATGCACATTTAGAGAATGTCTGAACTGCTCTAGTTCTTAGATAAGGTACTTCAGCTGTGTTTCTTATTTAATCTTCACCACAACTCTTTGAGGTTGTACAACTTACTTTACAGATGGATAAAGTGAGGTCCAGAGAAGTAAAGTGGCATACTTGAGATCACATGGCCAAACCCTGGTCTCTAGGGGGCCCCGAGGTTTGGCTATTTGCTCTCTGCAAGACCTTCTATTAGGTAGAAAAAGAAGGGCTAGAATGTGTCAAAGCCAGGAAAAGAATGAAGCCAGATTTATCCTCCCTACACTTTACTCTCATCTTATTCTACTCCCCTTTCACTCTACTCCTCAAGTTGTGTACATTCTGAGAGATCAGAAATGGGAAAAAGGTGAGGCTGACCCTCTGCAACCCCATCCTTCATTCCTGGCCTCAACATCCCCTTTCCCTCATTCCAACCCTCCAGCTGCTGCTAGGAGACATGCCTGCTCACCTCCCTACTCCAGAGCCAGGCACACTCCTCTCCTCCCTGCTGCAGCCTCACCCAGAGCCTCTCCCTGGCTCCTAGAGTTGCCAAGCTTCTGGCGACAGGGAAATCAGAGGAGGAACTGGGCTGCCAGGCTGTGTCAGGTACCTGAGACCCACCTGGGAAGATAAACAGAGTGCCCTGCCCTTTCTGTTTTCTGGACCACTGAGAAGATGGAATTCCAGAGATAAAGTTTCCTCCTTTCCCCCAGCATTAGCTCTTCCTTGCTGGTAGAACCTGTTGATTTCAGTCTTTGGAGGGGGAGGGGGGAAGCCCTCAGGAGGGCTACATTGTGGATGCTGCCTCCTCATTCTCTGTAGGGCAGCTCAGAAGCCACTCTCATGGTACTTGGCCTGGAAAATGCCTCTTACTCTTCGTCTCTCCCTCTTTATCTGCCATTCGTGCCTTTTTCCCACCTGATATATGATGAGAAACAGTGGCTAAGGAGTCAATAGTACTGATTAGCGAGAACGTGCTTTAATTCTAAGAAATTGATCATTTCTGTTTTGGCATCTAAGAGGATTGAACTAAGATGAGAGATGTGGTGTGCATAAATGAGAGAGAGAGAGAGAGAGAGAGAGAGAGAGAGAGAGAGAGAGAGAGAGAATGGCCACTGAAGTCAGACACCAGAATTTTCAGCCTGAGAGGTGTGACAGATGCTATGGTTAGTGAGGGAAGAATAGTAGGCCATTTGTAATAGGTGTCCCAGTTCAGGAGAGAACTCAGAGAAAGGGAATGTGCTCAGAAGATAGGTTTGGAACCATGTTGTCTACTGTGAGATTGAATAAGGCACAGGACCATAGCTGAAACTCCAGATACAGTGAACATTGTCTGGAGTAGAATACATTCCAGATTTGGTGGCCCTTCTTTTTTGATCATTGTCATCTAAACAGGTGAGATGTTTCAACTCCCAGAACATGGAGGTAAATTCATACTCCATATGGCTACTTCCTAAGCAGAGCTACTGGCTCAAATACTTTTCTAACCTCTTGAACGTATATAATTTTCAATGTCCCACATCCACTCTGCTTAGTCGTTATCTTACCAGAAACACTTTTGTAAGTGCTCTTTGTCCACAGCCACATTCTGAGAACTGCAGATCTGATCACCTATGCAGTCACTGCCTCTCACTGGGCCCCATTCCTTGAAGGGCCTCCATAGGCATTATCTCATATAATCATCATGACTAGACTTGCATTTGGTAGAAGAAGCTAAAGAAGTAAGCAACAGTGTAAGCCCAGAGAAGCACAGAGGAGCAGAACTGTGGTGCACACCTCAGCGTCCAGCTCCAAGACCTGTGTTTTGGGTCTCCGGCTTTTGGAGAGACCCTCCTTTATTATACAACCATTATACAACAGAGTTCCCACCTAGTTTCATCCTGTTCTGTTATTTATTGCTGCAGAGCAAACTATTCCCAAACATGGTATACAAAGACAATTGTCCCATGTTTTCAGTTTCAAGGTCAGACATTTAGTGAATGCACAATGGGAATGACTCTCCTCTGCTCCATGATGTCTCAGACCTCAGCTTGGATGACTCAAGTGACTGGAGGTTGGAATAGCTGGGGTTGCAGGAGTCACTTTTCAAGTTGCCTTCTTCACTCACTGGTCTGTGTCTTGGCTGGGACAGCTGCCATCTTGGAGCATTGACTTGTGGCCTCTTTGGCCTTAGGGTCACAACACAGTGGGAATTACATGGAGACTTGGGGCTCTAAGACTGGTGTCCCAGGGATGCTAGAGCAGCATCCTTTTAGAGCTAGACTTGGACACCACCTAGCCTTAGTTCTGTTATCCATGATCGTTCAAGATGTCACAAACCTGCTCATATTTAAGGGGAGGAGCCATGGACCCCACCTATCAGTAGGGTACAGTTAAAGAATTTGTGGTCATGTTTTAAAACCCCTACGTGTATTAAACTTCTCTGTCAATAAGTTTCTTTCTTCTTTTTAAAATTAACTCAACAGAAAGTGTTGAGATGGACTCCATCTTTATCTAAAGGCATCTCCTTCCCCCTCACCATGGAGATGTGGTGGAAGGGGAGTCAGTTCAGACAGAAGAGAAGGTGCCACCACCCACCTAAGGGATATTGACTACAGAGATACCAGAGAGCCCAGCCACCTTAGCTGTGGTTCAGATGCGGAATCACCTCACCTCACCGAGCTCTTCCATTGTATAGCTAAGGAAGCCCAGCCCAAACAAAGGAGGAGAGCCTTGTGTGGTTCAACATGATAGACACTGGCCACATGTGGCTACTGCCATTGAAATGAACCAAAATGAAAAATTCAGTTCTTCCGTTGCATTTCAAGTGCTCTATAGCTACATGAGGCTGGTGGCTACTGTGTTGGACAATACAGACATGGGACATGTCCATCATTGTGGAAAGTTCTCTTGACACAGGGCTGCTCTGGAGCCACCCAGCTATTATTAGGGAAAATCCTAGTCTAGAGCCCTCCTCTGCTGACCAGACCCTGAAATGATCCCCAGAAGGCTGTTGTGAACTAGAACATTGTTTCCAGAGGACCAGAGCACACATTGAAGCATGGCGCCTGCCTCTTCTTTTTTGCCTGTCCCCTTTATTCTGGCTGACTCCCTGATTAGCCAGGTGACACCTCCAGGTCTGCTGAAAGAGGCTGGAGAGAGGAGAGATGGATGGCCCAGGGTCCCTACTGAAGATAGAAGGCGCCAAGAGATAAGCCTATTTAGCAGTACTATGGGGGATTAGCTTCAGAGTGGGGATGAACCCCCCGTCAGGTGAGGGAAGCACCCCACACTCTCACTGTGGCAACAACAGGCTCCAGTCCTGGCCCATTAGGAGCCTTTCACCCCTGCTCCTCAGCCTGACAGGTCTATGGTGTCACCTCTCATTTGGACAGAGGTCCAAAACCAGCTTCCCTCCCTTAGATTACAGACCTCTTAGATCTGCCAGATATCAGCATCTTCCACTCACTTTGGGGTAACACTTGTCCTCTTATCTGCTGTAGTGAAGAGAGGGCCATCAGCACTCTCCTTGTCCCATTGTCAGGCGCTACCAGGGCCTCTGTGGCCCTGTGCTCACTCAGGGGCTGACTGCAGAGCCCTGAGTCCTGGCTCCTGGCCAGCTCTACTCCCACATACACTTGTTGGCCAAGTCGGTTCAGCTCTTTGAACTTCTGTTTCTCACTTGCAAAACGAAGGTGGGCTGGTGTAGGTAGGTGCTTCTCATACCTTACACAGATCACCTGGGGATATGACTAAAGTGCAGATTATGCTTCTATCCCTCAGGGGTGAAATCTGTGATTCTGCACCCCTAATAAGCTTCCATGTGATGCTTCTGCAGCTGCCCTATGGAGGAAAGGATTTGGGGCTGTTCTACAGAACTTTCTCCTGTATCTTGAGCTCTCCATTATGGTAGCTGCTAGCCACTGTGGCTAATGAGCACTGCAATATGGTTAGTGACTCCAAGAACCCGACTTTTAATTATAGTTAATTTTAATAAATTTAAACTTAAATGTGTGGCAAAAGGCTATCATTGTGGACAGCATAGATAGGTATTTCCTAAGTTCTGCCACCGACCAGCTATATGGACTTGGACAGGTCATTTCATCTCAGAACCTTCTCACCAGAAAAAACAATGGGACAACTTTCCTGTCTAAGAGGGTTGTTGGTGCATGTGTGGGAGTTAAATTATAAAATAATTTGTCCTTTGTATAGCTGTGGGTTATAGACTAATAATTATAATGGTAATAATGTTATTAATATTATTTACCAGAGCGGTGTGAAGATATATGGCATGAGAGTCAGATAAATCTGGGTTCAAACTCCATTTCCAGCATTTTCTATCTATGTCATGGACCCACTCTGAGCAGCCACTAAGGGGTTGTCAGGAGAAAAGCCAGGGCTTACTCAGCTCCCCTGAAATCCTCATTCTGAAACTTACTCCCTTTCCCCGCTTTCAAATGCTCTTGGAACTGAATCAATTCTCTGAAAAGCAATGATTGGAAAGCCATTTTGCCAAATAATCAATTCATCTATTGACTAATGTGTCAAATTGATCAAATTGAATACTGAATACCACTTGACTATTTTATAATTGGACTTGAGTGTTTAGCTTTAACAGAAATGTTTTCCATTCAAAATCATTGTCTCATTTTTATTACTAATGATGGTACATAAAGAAACATTTTTATCATTAGTAATGCCATTTCAGCATTCCACATAGGAATTTTCTAGTTCATGCTTGAACTGTTTTAATTGATGGCTACTTTTGAATTTATTTTCATGCTCTAGAACATAAATTTAAATTTGATTTAGTTTAAAATTCACTTTGTGTGTTTTCAAATTTAAAAGTAAACTTTTGATCTTTTATATGGAAGGTTTAGTTTATAAATTCTGATCTATTTCCAATGTTTTTGAATATAAATATATTAACTGTAAATGTTGAATTGCCAGAAATAGAAAATCAGGCAGATAGGCAGTTGGAGAAATTAGCAAACACTATTACAAAGTGCTTGATATTTAGAAAAATGACAAATGACATTGCAACACAATAGAAACCAGAAGTGGCTGAAAAAATCACCCGACCTACACAATGTTGATATTTAGCATATTGCTTTTGCAGTTATCATAAATAATCCATGTTTTGTGACAAAAATGACATTGTCTCCTTTTGGCAAAAACAGCTAAGCAACTAAAAAATGTTTTAAATCCCAACTTTGGCTTTTGCCAATCCTCTTGGGTTTTTATAATCTCTCAGACAGTAAACCAACCTTAGTTTATTATTTCCAGTCATTAATCACCACATTTTAAAGTGCAAAATGGTTGCTCCCACTGCTTCTGAGTTGATTCTTCCTTGACTATTTGCCTGTTCCTTGTCACATGATAAATGTTGGAAGTCTCTTCTGGCTGCCCTCACCTCCTATCCATTGCTTTGGTTGCACCCCTTGCCCTCGAATCTTTCTGTAGATGACTGGCAAGTCAATATAACATTTTTGTTAACTTTAAATTAAAATAAATTAATTTGAAAAAGCAGTAAAAATAAACAAAATTTGATTTATTTTATCATTATTATTTTTTCTTTTTCTTTTAAAAAAGATTTTATTTATTATTTTTGGAGAGAGGGGGAGGGGGGAAGGCAGAGAGGGAGAGAAACATCAATGTATGGCTGCCTCCAGCTACGGACATGGCTGGAGACCTGGCTTGCAACCTGGTTATGTGCCCTGGCTGGGAATGGAACCAGCGACCTTTGGGTTTACAGGCTGGCACCTTATCCACTGTACCACCAGCCAGGGCTAAACAAAATTTTAGATGACATTAATTTATAATTAAAAATTTAATTCCAGACTTGAAGTCATCCAAAAGAAATCACAATTAACTGAAAAAAAAAAATTTCCCAGTTAAAAATGACAGTATCTTAAAGAATTTTTCCTATTAGAAACAGAAATTTCAGTGGATAAATATCCCCATTAAAAATCACAGCCTGTGAATTTGGTATTTACTGAAATGGTCATTTGGGAAATTAATCTTTCCAAGAATTGGCTTCTTGGGGGTTAGCTTTCAGCAAATTGGCATTTCAAGGAGTGAGTTTTTACCAATTGGTCATTCATTGAAATGATTTTCACTGAACTGGTGGATTTCTAAGTTTTTCCACCCTCCCTCCTGAGTTTTCAGAAATCTCCTATTCCATACTACTCCACTACCTGCCCCCCACCCCCCGCCCCCAAGCTCCATATGAATTTCTAACTAGCTTGGTTTCTCAGGGGTGCAGCTTCATCTTGAGAGCACTTAATGCCAGTCTTTAGGAGGTAGAGGCAAAATTTGGTAGCTTCTTTGCTACCTTTGGTACGTCATAAACCCAGGGTTTTAGAAGGATCTAACGATATGGGTAAGTAACTTAGTATTCTTGTTCCCTTTCTGGCTCTGCCTTAAAAAATATTAAATTATATAACTGAATCCCCTTTGCTAGAGGGGAAAATTAAGGCCCCTAATTTAGTTCTGGAGTTGGAGGAGACCTTCAAGATCATCTAGTCCCGAGTTTCTCAACTTCCTCACCATTGACAATTTGGGCCAGATAATTTTTTATTGTGGGGGGTTTTCCTGGGAGTTGCAGGATATTTAACAGAATCTCTGGTCTATACCTACTAGCTGTCCGTAGCAGCCTCCAGTGGTGACAATTGAAAGTATCTCCAGACATGGCTAAATATCTCTGGTTGATACCCTCTAATTTACTCTTTTGTCCAATCTAGAACTTCCTTTCACATTTTATACCATATATCCCTGAATGCTGCAGAGGTCTGAGAGCTCACCTTCTCACCAGGAGGCAGCTTCACTGGTGTCAGGCAGAGAGCACAGGCTTTGGGACATACTGCCCTGGGGCCACAGCTTGTCTCTGTTATTCATTAGGTGTGACCTTGGGCAAACCTCTTAGCTCATTTCAACCTGTTTCCTGATATGTCCTAATCCTTGCTTCATAGGGTTATTGCAAGACACAAATAGCTATGCATATAAAATGCCTGGCCTTTTGGTGATTCCCTATATTGGGCTTAACTCCCCTATCTTATTTCCCCTGGCAACAGTGAATGTTTGTGTCACCCCCTCCCAAAATTGTCATATGTTGAAATCCTAATGCCCAGTGGGATGATATTAGGAGGTCTGGTTTGGGGAGGTGATTAGGTCATGAGGGTGGAGTCCTCATGTATGAGAGTAATGCTTTTATAAACGAGGCCCCAGAGAACTCCCTCGCCATGAGGCAATGAAGAGAAGTAGGCTTTCTGCAACCTGGAAAAAGACCTTCACCAAAACCTGACCATGCTGTCAACCCTGATCTTGAACTTCCAGGCTCCAGGCCTATGAGAAATAAATTTCTGTTGTTTACAAGCCATCCATTGAGTGGTATTTTGGTATAGTAGCCAGATAAACTAAGACACCTTCCCGGCCCTGCTGCTGTACCCCAGGGCCATGCAGACAATCGGATCTTTAGACCTTGTGGCAGCTGTGAATTCAGCCATGGAAACCTGCCATCCCATGCTTAGCTCTTCTTAGCAAACCAAGCTGCATAAACTTTGACTTCTTCTCAGACAGTTAAGTGATGACAGCATTTCATTTTAAGAGAAATTTCATCACTGAGTCAGTGTGAAGTTGAGCAGGAAGAAGGTGTAGGGCTGTCACCATGATATAGAGAGGGGTCTCCTAAAAGGCCTTGCCTGGAAATTTTGCTCCTCCAGGATTTGCAATAGCCACCACAGAGAAGTTGGGTGATCCCTTAGTCTGTGTCCAGAAAAAGTAGCTGGTGAGCCAAACCCCATGAGTATGCTTTTCTGCATGACATCCTTGTGCTGGGTGCTCTGCAAGGCCCCGGCTAGGAGACTGAGGTGATGCTGCCCTTGGCATCTCTCCTTCCCCACCAGCTGCCCACTTGAAATTAGCTCCTGACACTTTCCAGGAAGTGTACATGAGACATGGATGCTTGAGCCTGGAGATCTGAGAAGCCACATGACTCCTCGAGCAGCCAGCATTTGCTAAGCAGTTTTAAAAAGAGCATTAGTGTCTAGGAGCCACAAAATAGCCCTCCTAGGGGAATTCGAGACTTCTCTTTTTGGGGAGGCAATAGGCTGGGCTCACCACACATGATCCCATATGTAGCCCAGACTTAATACAGCTCAACTGGTCTTGTCAATTTCATGACTAGAAAATACAGGTCCCAGATTTCTGCCTTGTCTCAGGGGAGTAATTCTGAGTCAGAGTACTGGGGTTCCTTCCAACTGGGGCCACAGAGGTCCCCCAGTTGTGAATGACAGACCCTCGAGGGGAACAGGGGACCTAGGGGATTTGGTTTAGTTGATGTTTATATGTATTTGAGAAGAACGTGGTCTTACAACATGCCAGACTTTGTTTCTCCTTGGACTGGGGAAGAGAAATTGCTTCAAAATGACACTAGTTTGAGAGAATGGTCTCCCCAAGCCCCACTAGAAACAGACAAAATCCTGGATAGTGTTCAGACTTGCACAGGAGGCAGCCTTGCCTGCCGTTACCTGGAGCAGGAGAGCCTGTTAGCCAAGGGGATTAGAGCAGGTTGTTTAAACATGGGGTTGCTGCGTCTGGCCTAAGGCTCTGTGCAGTTCACTCCTAGACAATCTCTTGCTTTATGAGTCTAAATCACATTGAGTGCTATTGTGAATCACCAGTTCCCCTCCCCTGCAAAGTTCTGAAGATAAGAGTTCCAAATGGGAGGCTTTCCTGGACCCAGGAAAGAAGAGCAGGGCTATATTTTCTAAGTCCATGAAAAAACATTAAATTGATTTCTGGGCACCTGCGGGAAGCTTTGGAAATGCAACGAAGACCAAAGAGCCATTTTAAGGATTTTATTTATTATTTTTAGAGAGAGGGATAAGGAGAGAGACATCAATATATGGTTGCCTTTCACCTGCCTTCAGCTATGGATCTGGTCGGAGACCTGGCTTGCAACCTCATTATGCTGGGGAACCAAACCAGCAACCTTTGGGTTCACAGGCTGGTGCCTTATCCATTGTGCCACCAGCCAGGGCCAAAGAGCCATTTTAAAGAGTCTTTTGGCCAAAAAATGACCATCTGGGTTCTCTAGTCTCAGTCTCCTGCTGCAACTATGACACTGGAACTAAACTTACTCTCAAGAGCCACATGCAATGGGTTTCAAGAGTTTTTACTCAAGATCAGCTTCCATTACATGACCTCAAGAAAATCAGAGGGCTACAAGAACTCAGAGGTCAGTCAGTTCAAGGTGGTTCTAAAGTTAAATAGCCTGAGTTTTGGAGAAATGGTGTGACTTGCCTAAAACTGTATGTGTATCATTAGTGTCAATGGTCTGGACCATGATACAATCTTTCCTAGTTCCAAGCCATTTTAGCAGAATCCTACCATGTTCTCCAGTTGAATCAAACCTGTGTTTGCTAAAGGACTCTCAATTGTTTTGTGAGTTTTCTTTTTTCCCCTCTTCTAAATAGCTATTCTTACCCTGGATGGGGATAATGACCCATGAAGAATAGTAGCCTCTAAATGTTCTCTTCCCCTCCCCTCCCCTCCCTTCCTCTCTCCTTTCCTCTCCTTTTCTGTCTTTTCTTTCCAACATTAAAAAAATTAAGACAGAAGGGGGACAGAGGGGAGCAAAAAGGGGATGGATGTAATACAACAACAATAAAATAAAAAAAAAAAAAAGAAGGAAAAAAATTAAGACAGAATTTTAAGAACAGTTTTAGGTTTACAGCAAAATTGGTAGGTATAGAGATTCTAATATTTCCTGCCCCAACATAAGCATAGCTTCCCCCATTATCAACATCATTTACTGGAAGGGCACATTTTTAACTGAAGATAAATCTGCAATAATCACATAGTCCATAGCTGACCTGAGGGTTCACTTTTGGTGTTGTATGTTCTATAGGTTTGGAAAACGTGTAATGGATGTGTTTATCATTACAATATACAGAGTATTTTTACTGCCTTAAATTTTTTCTGTGCTTTGCCTATTCATCTCTCTGCTCCCATGCTTGGCAACCATTGTTATTTTTATTGTTTCCATAGTTTTGCCTTTTCTAGAATGTCATGTGCTAGATATGTACATACAGTATGCACTCTTTTCAAGTTAGCCTTTTCATTTAGTAATATGCATGTATGTTTCTTCCATGCCTTTTCATGGCTCAATAGCTGGCTTCTTTTTGTCACTGAAGAATATTCCATTGTCAGGATATACAAATTGCTTCTCAGTCTTTTGGCTAAGCTCAAGTGTAAGCTATACCCACAGTTCATTTACCCACTTACCAACTAAAGTTAGTTATTTTCAAGTTTTGGCAATTATATATAAAGTTGCTATAAACATTTGTTTATCACAAATTCTAACATATTTTGGGTTTTTGTGTAGACATGTTTTCAACTTGAATACCAAGGAGAGTGATTGCTGAAACATACGGTAAGAGTATGTCTGGTTTTATAAACATTGCCAAACTGTCCTCCAAAGTCGTGCCATTTTGTGTTCCCACCAGCATTGTGTGAGAGTTTTTGTTATCCCACAACCTCATCAGCACTTGGTGTTGTCAGTGTTTTAGATTTTGGCCATTTTCATAGCTGTGTAGTGCTATCTCATTATTGTTTTAATTTGCATTTCTGTGATGACATACAATGTCATCGTTTCACATGTTTATTTTCCATTTGTGTATCTTCTCTGATGAGTATTTGTTAAGGTCTTTGGCCCATTTTATCCATTAAAATTTTTCATTTAGTTATTTATTTACCTATCTATGAGAGACAGGGGAGCAACGTCAATGAGCAAGAGAAACATTGATCAGTTAGTTGCCTTTTGCATGACCCCAACCGAGGAGCTGACCTGCAACCCAAGTATGTGCCCTGATGAGGAATTGAATCAGCAGCCTTTTGGTTTGTGGGAAGATACCCCACCCACTGGGTCACACTGGTCAGTGCCTTTGGGCCATTCTTAAGAATCTGGTTGCTTGATTTCACATTGTTGAGCCTTAAGGGTTCTTTGTATATTTTGGATAATAATTCTTTCTCAGATGTGTCTTTTGCTAATGTTTTCTCTAATTCGGTGGCTTTTCTTTTAATTATCTTGGTATTATCTTTTATAGAGCAGAAGTTTTTCCATTTTAGTGAAGTCCAGCTTATCGGGTATTTTTTAATGGTTTGTATTTTTGGTGTTGTGGCATCACCATACCCAAGGCCATTGCAGTTCTCTGTTTTATTATCTTTTAGTAGTTTTAGTTTTGTGTTTTGCATTTAGGTGTTTGATCCATTTTGAGTCAATTTTCTAAAGGGTGTAAGATCTGTGTTTTTATTGAAGAGACTATTATTGCTCCATTATACTGTCTTTACTCCAATATCAGATGTCAGTTGACTGTGTTGATGGGGGTTCCTTTTCCTTTACTAATATTTATTGAATGTTTAATTGCTCAATAACAGTCACTGAATACTTATTGAGTCCCATCTATGTGCCAGGAATGAAGTTAAGAGCTCTGATGCTAATTTTACCTCTAACCCTCAAAGTAACTCTAAAGAGTAGCTAGCTAATCTTTGTAACTATACTTTACAGACAGACACAGGGACATGGAGAAGTGACTTAACTGCCTTGGTTGCCCAGCATTTGGATTTCAGTCTTAATTCTGCCATTGTTTCCCTAGTGCTTGAGTTGATAACATGATATTGACCATTATGTTATACTTGATAGCATACTCATTTCAAACTAGTCCTATCTCTAGTTCTAATTAGCGCAGTCATAAATAGACTTAAGAGCTTTTATCAGGTGACCATTTTCAGAAGCGCTTGCTGTGCTTTACCTCGTCTGCATTATTCCTCTTTTCATAGGGACCTTCCTGCTGTCCCCATGCCACATGGAAGTTAGCATGCTCATCTGCAGCTGAGCCTGTCAATATTTCTTCAGGGAAAGAATTACTTTGGGACAACTGGAAACTATCAGAATTACTGACTCTGAGGTTAGATGAAACACATTAACCATACTCCTGTCAAAGATGGAATAATTTTTGTCATTATATCTTATTCTAATTCAAAAAAGCATATTCTACAAGCTATGAATCTTATTGAGTGGAACATTATCAGGTTTGTGGTATATGATGACCGCTCTGGATACCAAACTTGGAGACATTAGGAAGAACTAAAGCCAAAAAGGTGGTTCACAGTCACAAGAAGTTTGACATTTTAGATGATCCCAGATATGGTCCAAGCCTGCTTCTCCAGTGACAAATATCTTTGCCGATCCCCTGTACACATTATTTATTACAGAATAATTTAATCACTGACTGTTTTCTGGATATGTTTCTTAGATTGTTGCTCTTAAAAACTTTCATATCACTATGTTTTTTACAAGGCTTGGTTAAATATTACCTTCTCTGTGAAACATTTTCTGGATCTCTAGCTGGAGGAAGTTCCTCCTTTCAATGAGTTCCTCCTCCAACTTCTATCATTCTTGGTATATTCTACTTGATAAAGTAGCTATTTACTGACATAGCTTAGCTGAGCTTATCAATGAGAAGCCAATGAATGATTCTAAGAGGACAGTAGGGTCAGATTTGTATTTGAATTTTGTCCTGTTTTTCTATGTGAAGTGGTTGGCCAGGAAGAAGTAGACAGTGAGTTTAAAAGAGGCTTCTTGACCTCTGGAATGAAATAGGGTTGGTAGAGGTGGAGGCAATAAATGCAGATGAGGAAGCTCTACAATATTTTGGGGGTTCTGAGAATCTGTTCTTTCTGGCCTCTGGTTTCTCAATTCTTTCTCTAAGGATATGTTCCACTTCAGCATTTCTTTCTCTTTTCTCTGACATTCTATATAACTAAGTGGATGCACATATGGGGTGTGGGTGTGCATGTGTGTATATTGTGTGCATATGCATTTGTGTGCATGCATGTGCATCTATGTGTGTGTGTGCCTGTGTTTGCGTTAACCTGCTATTGTTGTTACCATTTGTAGCCAGTGTTATGGATCCAGACGCAGAGACATAAAATGCTGACAAGTGACAGTTGAGTGTAGTTTTAGAACGAATAAGGCTAAAGATTGGACACTGAAAAAGGAAGTCAATCTGTTTGGCTTCCTGAATGTCAGAGTGATGGGAACCCATAAGCAGGTGACAGAAGGGGCAGACTGGTCTCCTGATCTTGACAGTGTGAAGAATAGGAGGATCTCTCCACCCACTCAACACTGGCATCTCGTTATAATGAGTGAAGGCCATTTTGATGTGAGATTAACAGCATTTGCCAACGTGACCTCTGGAAGGCCCCTCCGAGGTAAATCGTCTGTGATATTGTCTCTTTAGCCATTATGAGTATGGAGTCTGTGGATCATTATTTTAGCCACATGAAACCTGGGAACACTACATAAACTCACATTATTGAGCAAAAGTGGTTATAGAGACCTTGTATATTTTCATGTTTACTCTTGCAATTCCTCTGCTCCTTCCCTACTTTGGTTTATTTAAAATTGTGCTCTCCTCTAGGAATGGAGATATTTCATAAAGTGGGAGTTGGGTTCAAAAGATAGGACCCTGAGCCCAGGGAAGAATGGGGAAGATGAAAGGAGGTCACAGTGGTGGTTTTTCAATGAACTTCGTGAAGGCTGTGCATGCTTGAAAGGGAACATCTAGGTGGGAACCCAACACAGACATGTGGCACTTCCCAAATGAGTCCTCATGTCTAAAAGGGCTGAAAACTGGATTAACAGAGACCTCAATTCTTTTTGAACTAGCTAGGGGAGCAAGATTATACTTCCATTTCTCCAAGATTCAGTTATCACAGGACTAATTTTCTTTGCTATACTGAGCCCTGAGTTGTACGATGCAAGTTAATTTCATCTGTGTGCATGAAATAGGGAGCCAAAGATGGTGAGAGGAATGGAGTCTAACGCTTATGGAATAGCAATAGAAAGCTACCTAAAGATATCTTTCCAGTAAGACAAAACTGGCATTCAGTCAGTGAAATGACTTGCCCAAGGCCACACAGGCTATGAGTGGCAAAACTGGCCTGGAAGCCAAGGGACCTGACTCTAGTAAGACTTTATTAGTAGTCCTGAAAGTTAGTGTTCTTATGGTCAAGACAGTGTTAAGAATTCCTTTAGTCAATAAAGCCTTCCAGTTTGTTTCTCTCTCTTTGCCTATTGCTTTGACACACACACACACACACACACACACACACACACACACCATAACTAGTAGAATACTCTAAGCTTCAAATGACAGCAGGAAAGCAAATTGCCAGGTCCAAGAGGAGCAACTCCAGGCAACATCATGCTGGAATGAAGAATCAGGTAGAAAACATGGAAAGGAGGAGAGGGGTTTGGGGGCCTTGGTGGGGCAGAACCACGGATGAAAATAACTCTAGAAAGAGAAGTTAACCCTTGAGTGAAAAGTAACAAGAACAACTTTGAGACAAGTTAGCAGAAAAGGCTGGTTTGTGAGGAATTGGACGGAAGGGCTTTCTGGTGCATGGGGACAGGGGCTGGCAGGGTGGGAAAGCGGTCACTTCTGGAGGAGAAAATGCCTCATGACAGGGCACTTTGGGAAGCTTGTCAGTGAAGGGGAACAAGGGAGTAAGAGTGTTCAGCCAAACAAAAAGTGAATCTCAGAAATCAGAAGATATATCAATCCCTCCCCTCCAAAATGCCATCCATGAAAGAAACTACACTTTTCTGTACCAACAGAAGAGGGTGCTCTTGAACTAAGAAACATTGCCAGGCACCCAAATGCTATAACTGCTTACTTACAACTGTACAGCACTGAATACAAACATTTAAAAATGAACAGAAAATGGCAGACAATATCCATACAAGGCCACCAGAAAGCAAAATATGAGAATCCAAATATTTTAGCAGATACAAATGCTCCTATCAACATCAAACATGAAGCTGAAAGAAACCTTCACACCCAAACTGAACCAATATTCTAAAACAAGCATTTGAAAACACAAAACAAAAACTTATATCAGGAGTTCTAAGTTCAAAACAGAAATGGATGAAAAAGGAGAGAGTGAAATAAGAGTTCAATGAACATAGGAAAAAATGAAAGAAAAAGACAAAATCATCTTAAGAAATGCTAAATTACAAGGTACTCATAGAACAATGGATTTGATTGAAAATATAAGAGACATTAAGAATACTCAGTAAAAGAGCCATGAGGGTGAAAAATAAATAAGGAATGAAGCACAAATCATTAAAGAGGAAATAATTGATTGAAGATAGGCTCAGAAGAGTCTGAAAAAGACTAGTCTCAAAATGAGAATAATTAGTAGTTCAAATTATAAGTGGAGAGAATTTCTAAAATTAAAAAAAGACTTGAAACTGTATGTTTAAAAGGCCCATGGTTCTCTTGGAAAATAAACCTGGAATAAAAATGTGCAAGACATACTTTAGGAAAATATTAGACTTAAAAGATAAAGAAAACAATTCTCTAGGTTTCCAGGCAAAAAGGCCAAATCATTTACATAAAAAGGAAATCAAGTAAGCATGATACATACATTAAATCAGTGACTGATGGAGTTGCTGGAAGAAGTATGATTCAAGTATTTTAAAATATAGAAGAGCTCATCTTCATAGATGGAGACTGAGAAGTAGTTTTCTATGTGGAAACTCTCAGAGAACACTTGCTCTGCCTCTGAGGGATCTACTTGAGGGTGAACATTATTCAACCAAGAGAGGACCAGGGCTGGGAAACTTTGGCAAATGGACGTTTGAATGCATTTCAGTGTAGACTGGTACCTACAACAAGAATAAGAACAAGAGTGAAGCTACAGTATAACTGATGCATCATGAAGGTACTGTAATAAAACATTGTTGCACAGATAATAAGTGAGAGTGAACAATATTATTTAAGACATAAAACTCAAAAAGTAGAGGGTAAATAAGGAAAAATAGAATAAGGGCATTATGATAGGTATTAGTAAAAAGGTAATCACTACAGTGAAAGTACCAACCTGTCTATTCAGGTCCAAAAAAATTTAAAATGGAGCATAGAAAAATGGAGCACATAGAATAAGAAACATTATATGAACTATTTCACACAAAGTATGAGTTGAGATAAAATACATCAGTCATATTAATAAGCTATTTCTTATATTCTTATAACTTATTAACAAGTTTATTAATACATGCCTAAGTTATTAAAATATGTTCAAATTGACTCAGCAAAAATCAATCCTATGAGATATATGAGACATACTTATAACAAAGTAGTTCAAAAAGGCTAAGAATAAAGGAAATAACAAAGATATTCTATAAATATGGAAATAATAAAATAAAGGTATAAAATCTAATCAACATTATCAATAAGGTGAATATTGTGATTATATATTAAATCTCAAATCTTGATAATGTGGAGAATATAAATTTTTTTCAATTTTTAATTTTATTTTTAGAGAGTGGGGGGAGGGAGAAAGAGAGGGAGAGGAACAGGAATGTGCAGCTGCCTCTCATGCACCCCCAACTGGGGACATGGCATGCAACCCAGGCATGTGCCCTGACTGGGAACTGAACCTGGGGGCTTCTGGTTCACAGGCGGGTGCTCAATCCATTGAGCCACACCAGCCAGGACAAGAATATAACCTCTTTTTTAAGTACAAATAGGATGTTCACAAAAATTGACCATATTGGGTCACAAAGAAAGCTATTAGCAACAAAACTTTAAAAAGGTATTTCTACCTAGAAATTAAACAACAACAACAATTTTCTATTAAACTACTATTGGATAAAAGCAGACACTATATATAAACTGAAATTGCAGAATTGGCAAAAACAATAACTAGAATGAAAAATATGCACATCAGAATTTATGATACAATTAAAGTGATAATGTGAGAATAAATACATGATCTTAAATACACTGATCAAAATAATTAAACACATTTAATCCCAACTTTAAAATATAAAAATCTTACAAAGTGAAGTTTAAATGTCACAAGAAAGGTGATAATAAAGATAGAAAAAAGCAATTATGTGGTAGAAAATAGTAAAAAGAGGAGAACTAATAAATCAAAATGTCCTTGTTTTTGAAAAAAAGTAAAATAGACATATAAATAGCTCACCTAGTTAAGAAAAACAAGGCCAAACATACAAAATAAGGAAAGACTGGAGGGAAATAATGGTTGTAAAGATAAAAATAAGTCACTAAGGGGACTACTTTGCAAAAGTCTATGTAAAAACATTAGTAAACTATGAAATATTTTATTCTCTATGAAATGTAATTTTCCAAAACAGACCTGATTTAATCAAGAAAGCTTAAACAGAGTATGTTCCAAGGTGGAAAGGATGAAGAAAGTTTTCAACCAATTATTCCGTATATAGAAACACTAGTCCCAGGCTGTGGCAGAGGGGGATTCTGTACACCTTTAAAGAGCAGATAATCTCAATGTCCCATATATTGTTCTGCAAAATAGAAAATGAAAGTGAACTTCTGAATTTTTAAGAAGTGTAACGTTGGTACCTGAATGTAATAAACTAATAAAAATAATCATAATAATGCAGTGTGTAGGAAATTACAGACCAATTTCCCATATAAATATTAAAGCAAAAATTAAATAAAACTCTAGTGGAAAGAATCTCAAACCACCTAAATAAAATAAGACTTAGATACTAAATTTCAGAAATGCAAGGAGTTTCCATATGAGGAACCCCATTAATGCAATTCACCTTATTAATAGGCATACAACCTAAGAGGACAACCTCATTTCTAATTGCAAAAAAAGGTGAAATCTTAAAAATATGAAAAATCCAAATGGGTAAAATTTCAAAATGCTCTCAAAAGACACAAAAGTAGGCTTGAGCATCTGTTGTTCTGACTACTCAACATAATTCAGATGTCAATTCTTCTCAAGTTACTATGTAAATTTAACCTAATTGCAAGAAAAATACCAACAATTTATTTCTGGAGATAAATAAGTAGACTTTAAAGCCATGTCAAAAATAAACATACAAGGATAGCCAGGAAGTCTTGGGCAGGGGGAAGGGGGAAGCAATGAGGGAGAATGACTTTACATGATATTGAAACTTACTATAACTACTTGATGGTTAATACAGTGTGGGACTGGCACACGAGCAGAGACATCAGAGGAAATGAATAGAAAGTCCAGCTGTAAATTCATGTCTGGACAAAAATGTATTATTTGATAAAGGTGGCATTTCAAATCACTGGAGATAAGGTAGACTTTTAAATAAATGGTGTTGGGACAGCTGATAGCCATTCGGACAAAGATAAAACTGGATTCATACCTTACACCATCTACCAAAAACTCTAAAAGAATGAGAGATATACATGTAAAAAACACACAAAAAAACAAATTTTGAAAACCCTAGAAGGAAACATGGTTGAATGTTTTGTAACTTGAGTGTAAGAAAATGTTTTCTAAATATGACTCAAAATCCACATGCAAAAACAATAATTGTTAAATTCTACTACATAAAATTAAGAAAGAACTTGGGAAAAAAATAAGCAAAATCAAATGAAAAGTGCCTCATTTGGGAGAAAATATTCACAACATGATGTAGGAGAGGTAAATAGTTATCTTCCTATTATATTAAGTATTTTTAAATATTAAGATATAAACCAAAAATCAATTTCCACAAAACCATGGAAAAAATCCTTAAACACATGAAAAGGTGCTCAACTGCACTCTTAATAAAAGTAATGCAGATTGAAACTACTTTGTTTTGTAGCTTGAATTGGAAATTGGAATTCACAAGTTTAACAACACATTTTTGGTGAGGCTGTGGAGAAACAGGTCGTGCTATCCTGCTAGGACCACCATAGCAAAATACCACAAATTGGGTGACTTAAACCACAGAAATTTATACTCTCAAGTTCTTGAAGCTGTGAGTCCAAGATCAAGTTGTTGCTAGGTTTGATTTCTTTTGAGGCCTCTTTTCTTTGCTGTCAGATGGCTGCCTCTTCATTATAAGCTCTTTCCTCAGTGTATGCACATCCCTGGTATCTGGTTGTTTATTCAAATGTTCTCTACTTTTGACACCAATCAGATTGGACTAAGGTTTACCTAAACAGCCTCATTTTATCTACATCACCTCTGTAAAGACCTTATCTCTAACTACAGTCACATTCTGAGACACCGGGAGTCAAGGCTTCAACATATGAATTTTGGGGGATAAAATCCAGCCTCTAACACAGGCACGTATGTTGCTGGTAAAAGTAAAATGATCTTATTCATTTGGAGGAGAATAGGGCAATATCAAAAAAATTATCTATGCAGCATTTAACCTTTGAGTCAGCAGTCTGATCCCTAGAACTTTACTGGGTAGCTGGCTTTCAAAAACAAAAGAAATGTGCACAAGGTTATTCATCAAACTATTACTTGTAAAAGTGAAATAATGAAAGCAACATGAATACCCATGCATAAAATATTGGTTAAGTAAGTATGGTATATCCACACATTGGAGTAACTTCAACTACAAAAACATTCAGGGAAGACCTCTATTAATTGTTTAGAGTTATTTCTACAATTTTTCAAATAAAAAACACAAAGTGAAAAAGAGTACATACAATAGGCTAGTTGTTATATTGTTATGTAATAAAGGAGGGGACATAAGAATGAAGAACACACAGGAATGAATGCTTACTTGGGTGCAGGCACGAGTGTCACACACACACACACAAAACACATGCACGCACACACACACTTCTTTTTGAAAAAGAAATAAGGGAAGAAAAAACCAAAAAGCTAATGGGAAGGTTGTCTGCATAACAGTGTAGGGTGGTAGTAAGAAAAGAGTAGATGGGATAAGGTGGCAGTGGCATAACCTTTTTAAGTAACTTTAACTTCTAAGTTATGATAATGTTATGAATAATCAAAATAAAATTAAATAAAGAGCAATCTCCCCTCTCCCCCCAACTGAACAGAAAGAGACACAAACGAATCCTATTGTATCAGCAATTGATAACAGAACAAATTAACTCAACAAACTGAACACAGAACTCTGGCTGCACATGCTTTGTGGCACATAGTCAAATGGCAAAAAAAAAAAAAAAAAAAAAGACAAGAGGCTTAGATTTTACTTGGTGGATTTGTTATAAGTTGTGGTATTGGTGTAGCAATTCCCACACTCCTTCGTGCGAACTTGTAGGACAGGGCAAATGAGTCAACGTTGGATGTTGTTAGGAACCAGGTTTTTTTTATCATGAGAGAAGGGACCTACAGATGTGGAATGGGAGGAGATGAAAAACTGTCGGCATTGGATATGGAGGTATCAGAATGAACTCAAAGTTTAAACTTGTATTTCTTAGCTCTGTTTAATGAGGAAAGAAAAGTACATGTTGCATCTGGAATATTGTATTGCTCTAAAAAGCAAAAAAGTGTTCAAAAACTAGTGGAAACGTAGAAAATGAATATAAGAACCAGCTTGAACAAGTTACCATTGGCCAAATTAGGAAAACATTCAGCATCAAAACAATAATTATAATAAGGTCTTTTATTTCATTGAATTAAAAGTAATGATATTTAAAAACAAACAAAGAAATAAAACAGAATGAGGTAGGAGGATGAAGAGTTCTTTACCAAAAAATAATAGTGGAATGTAGATGGAATAATAGAATTAGAAAATAAATGTTTAGAGTGATTAATTCAGGCAAATATCAATAATGGATACTAAAATCATTTAGTGAAAGATTCTTGAGTAACAAGACATTAATGCAGTCTTAAAGTTCAACCTCATAAGTTACTTACTAATTGCAAAAAAGGGTATTTCTACTTTGGAAAATATTGGTCAGACATCATTGTAACCAGTAATCGAACTGCATTACCCACAATGGGATCATCTGACATTATATTGTTTCCTGGTAGGATACACTGAGAAAAACCCTACACTCTCTATGTTACATTCTTGCCAAACGTGTCAACTCAGAATTTAAACATGAAAAAACAATCAGAAAAATTTAAATTTATGGGGCTGGTTACAGAAGAACTTGCCAAGGTGTTGCAAAATCTCACTCTTGTGAAAGACAATAAGAAGTGAAAGAATTATTAATGAAGGATAAAGGGACATGATAACTAACTGTAATCTATGATACTAGATTTGACCTTTGATTAAAACAAATTAACCATTAATGATATTGTTAGGTTAATTGGGAAAATTTGAATATTTATTGTAAATTAGGTAGTATTATAGCATCGATTTAAATTCCTTGAGAGTGATCATAATATTGTGAACAAGTCCTACAAAGAAAAAAACTGGTAGTAGAGAGGTTATTTAGAAAAAGAAACAAAAGATGATAGAATTAGAAATCAAAGGCCTACTCCTCCTAAACATCTCCAAAGTATAAGTGGGATTTGAGGTCTCTTTGGACAATGAGAAAGATCGTGGACTAGAAGATAATGTTGAGGTATCTAATTTGAGTTAATGGATAGATGTTGGTGCTATTTACTAATATCACTAAGTGTGCATAATGTGTTGAGATATCTGTAAAATATTCATGGGAAAACCTTAATTGTACCATTAGGACGATTTATCTAAAAGTCAGGGACTTGAATCAGAGACAGCAATGGTAAGCTGAGATGTTAGAAATACAGGGAGCTGAAGCCATTGTGGGAGATGAAATTTCCCCAGAGTGTAGAGAGTGGGACGGCAATGGGGCTGAGAACAGACTCCTGGAAAACCTCAGTATTCCTCAAGAATCCTTTTGTCCCCTCCATCATCCATAGGAGCCCATTCCAGATTATTGGAGCTAGAAAAACATGGCTTCATTATCAGTTTTGGTCACGTCCTGTCAGAAAAGAGGTCACTGAGCTGGTCTGAGACTAATGAAGGGGCTACTTCAGTGGTATCAGAAGGGTCAAGGACACAAAAAGGTTTAGGTACCCAGAGAAAAACAGTGAAATGAAGTTTTTTGAGTGGGGTGGACTAGAAAACTATGAGACAGGTCAAATAATTGTTGTTCTTTGGGAATGAGTCTTTGAATGAACTCCAGCTTCATTGTCTTCTGTCTGGTTTCAGAATGCAGGATGTTTCTTTCAACGCTGTAACCAAGCTGGTGGAGTGGGGATGGGACCAGGGTTAAGAATTGCAGGTCTTACTGAGATTCAGCCATTTTTCTTGAATAGAAGCTACTGGGTTGCTATAAGCCTTTGATTGATTTTCAGAGTTCTGAAAAAACTGATTGTGATACTTCTTGCAACTTTTTTGTTGCTTTTTTAGAGGGGACACTTGTTTTGAAAGTCCTGACATCACCTCTTTACCTGTTAATATCCTGGCAGTGTTATCCAAAGGCCAAACCCAAACCATCTAAAGCCAGCTGCTAAGGGAGTCTGGAAAAGCAATCTGTGGGCCGTTTATGGCCAGAGAGCAGGTCATGACATCAGTGGCCAGAAAATGGAATGGAACAGGGGTGAATGGTAAATAGCTCATTATAGAATTGTAATTGGGCTTCAACAAAACTCAAGATCAGTGGTCAGTTGGGACCTACTAAGGCCTCAATATAAGAACTCAAAATTTCTTCTCTAATACTTCTATGTCAAAAGGAAATAGAGACAATTTGGCCAAGAAAACTTAGAAGTTTTTGGAAGACCAGCATGGCCCTAGTTTCAGCATCTTCTCAAAGTCCTCTTTCCCACTGTTCAACCCCATATCCTTACTGTACCCCAAGGAAAACCTTTTTCAAGTCAGCATTCTTTTCAAGAAGGCTACGTGAATAGTTTTCTTCCCTTAGTCTTCTATTTCTTATATTCTGAGATCTTATATGATATAGGAGAGAAAAACACACAATAAGAATTTGCATGATGTCATATTCTCCCTCTCTGTAAGACTTCATAATTGCCATTTTAAAATAGATTCATTTTGTAGTCAGTCTCAGCACACTCTGAAGAGTAACTTGATGCCATCTTATATAGATCAATTCTTCACAGAACGGAAGGCCATTGTGAAATGTGTGGGTCCCCCAGCAAATACCTTTCTCATAAAACCAATGCACCTGTGGGTGGAAAATTTCTAGCCTAGCAGGAAGGGAGCTTTGATGTGGTCTGCAAGTTTATCAGGTTCCAGAAAACAATCACTAAGGTAGCACTTATCCAAACTCTTTAATCTCCCTGTGCTGCCAGAATCCCATTGACTCCTCTCCCCTTCCTGATGAGACAGGTGTGTGTGACAATGTTCATCATTTACGTAGTAAGGTTCAAGCAGTTATTTTATATTCTGTGATAAGTCTAAGGTTTCTGAGTAGGGACTCTACTGTTTTGTGTTTATCATAGAAGAGCAATATAAAGACCCTGCTTGATAAGGGGTGGGAATGTTGGCTGGTGATCCACAGAGCTCTAGAACTTCCATTGGGTCCCTGATCATCCATCCCCATTTATTCTATTCCTACTATATACATTGCTGGGAAGAACCTCATGAAGAAACTAGGCTTTTGGAAGAGTTGCTCAAGAAGGTGTCTGCTGACTGATGGATGGTGGTGGCATATCAGTGATGCAAGCACAGATTGGTGGTGGCAGAATTTCATCCTAGGATCCCAGGCAAAATTGTGAAATTTTTCCTTATGCAGTGTTTCTCATCCTTCCTGCCACTTTCCATTACTCTGGCTCCCCATTCTCATTGGCCATCCTGACTTTCTGGAACCTCAATAGTTAGTGCCCATTTGAATTTGTTTTTCCAGTGTTCAATTAACTAAACAAGGAGGTCATTAGACTGAGGTGGCTTTAATGCTTTTGTAGACTATGTATGCAAACCAAAACCTAAGCCTGGAATGCCCAAGGTTAAGAAATAGAAAACTAGGGACAATCAATCACAAATAGCCAACTAGTTTTGAATTCTCAAGTAGTGCAATTGCTTTTGCTATAAGTATACTTTGCTTCTGGGCCTCCTCTGTAAGTCTTTCCTCCAGCTCCTGTTGCTTCAGCACTCTTAACCATCAATGGTTGTACAATTCAAATCAATATTTTCTTAAGTACACTCTTAAAAATGTAATATACTTTAGTTTATCTTTTAACAGCAGCATCCCATGTTCCCATTTCCCCTCCTTTCCTTCTAGCCATTAAAATCTATCTCATGTTCCTATCTTATTAGAAAGGCTGGCATGATAATATACATGAAGAAGATAATCACTGAAAAAGACTACTGTCCTTTCTTCTATGTAACATTTGACAGAAGCTTTTAGTCTTTACTTTGAAAGAGCAACCAATGAAAATTCCTGGAAAAACAGCAAGGTGTGTGGACTAGATATTTTAAAACTATCATTCCACTACCTTCCACCATGTACCAACTCTATACTTTAAGCACAGGGTCCATTCCAGCTTCATGGTAATCCCATGAAGAAAGCATTATTCCTCTTTTGTAGGTGGTAATCCTTGTTGGTCTTAAAGATGAGTGACACAGGCAGTAAAGCTGCAGGGCTGCGATCTGAATACAGGTCAGTCTGATTTAAAAACCTTAAGTACCCCACATATGGCAACTCCCTAGGTTGGAGGCCATTTAGGCTGAACAACTCATGTCAGGGGCAGTGTGGTGGGAATTCATGCACTTGCCTGCATCATATGCCATTTTCATACTATGAGATAGGTAGTCTCTTCCAACTCAGGAATTCCCTCCTTTCATCTAATTTTTATTTCCCTTTCTGGATTCCCAGTTATTATTATATTTTTCCATTTGGAGACTGAATCGACAAGAGAAATCTCAGGATTTTTCTCCTTTGATGATGTATGTTGCTTAGAGACCAGGGAGGAACAATAAAAACCACTGTTTCACTGGAAAGTATACTTTCACGAGTCTTGGAATGAGTGAAGGTTGAATAGCTAAGTAGCCCAGAGTAGGGTTTTGGATGAAATGAAACGGCACAAATAAATAACACAGTGGTCTCAATGGAAAGGCGGAAGAACACTCTTATGCCCTTCTCTTCCCCTCCATATGTTGTGAGTTGTGGGACTCAGGGGAAGGACATAGTGTGCCTTGAGGAGTGTGGGGGAAACGTGAGCTCCAGGAATGATGTTTATGAGCACTCTGATCTTAATGAAACACCAGGTGGGGAAGGTGGTAGGCATGAGTCAGGAAATTCTAAGACCTGGCTGGCGCTGCAGGGGCAACAGTTAGAGTCTGATTATCTGAGAATGGGGAATTTGTGAACTGGTCAGGATCACCTGGCATCTTATCTTAGCATTAATCCAGTTGGGCAAGAAAGTAGGGGCAGGTGGATTAGAAATAAATTGTTCTCTGCCTCTGTCTCCCACATGTTAGTAAAATTCAGGCCCAGGCAAAGAGAGGTTATATGTTTGAATTTACCTGTGATTGTTACAGAACAATCAAAAGCCAAATTTGGATAATAATTGCTTTCATATTAGTTATAACTGAGTCTTCTTTCATCTACAGATGACTGAAGTAGGTAATTGAGTTGGCCAAAAGCAATCTTAATTTCCACATTAGAATTGAAGTAGTTGAAAGTCACAACTATGGGTGAACATGGGGACAGTGTGAACTATGATCATATTCTGTAAACATCTCCATAATAACTCATGCCATCAGTGCTTAGGTTATCAGACCCTGTTTGCCTGTACAGGAGTCTATTTCCCAATGTTTCTCTCTTTTTCACCATTCTCCACCAGTCTTCACAAATGAGCATTATCTCCTATACATTGAGACTCTAGCAGAGGGAAAGAGAGCCTCTCAGAGATCCAGAGGAGAGAGAGAGACCACTGGTGAGGATGCTTGGATCCAGTGCCCAAGCCCCACATAGGAGGTCAGCACATAGTTGGAGTTGGATCTCAGTCCATATTTCTTGACTTTTTACAAAATCATGGACTCCAGATCTCAGGTCATTGGCAAGAATTAAATACAAGGTGTGGCAGTGTGTCTGACCAAAGTAAGAATTTGTTGGCTGTGGTGAAATCTGAGGGCTAAGTTAAAATTCTATCTTCCTCCCCAGACTAAAGTCACTGAAAATAGTTTCTCATTGGGGGTTCTGAGATTCAAAGAAAAGATAGCTTCAAGTGGTTTATTGGATAAGGTTCAGAAGGCTTGTGGGCCTCTAACAGTTCTCACCAAGTTGGATTTTGATGGGCTACGTTTAAGTGGATGAGGAACATAAGGATTGAATTTCCTCTCCAATACACATGGGTTTTAAATGAAGGAGAAAAGGTGTTTGGGGCACAATGCATTTATTTGCCAAACTCCCAAACATTCAAAGAATAGTTCAAGATATCTCAGTAAGTCCAGCCAGCTGACCAAGCCCCCTCTCCCTGGAGAGATTGTCTACACATACATGCTGATACATCCACAGAGAGTGGTGCCTAGTCTTCTGGAATTCAAGTTTTAGATGTTCTAGTTTCTGGTACAGATAACTCTAAGTTTCTAGATGGCCTAGTGGTAAAGTTCCTCAACCTATCTACCCTTACTCAATCTGTGCTCAAATACATGTTCTCATGAAGTGAAGAATTTTGTATTTATCAATGTCTCAGATATTTAGTTCAAAAGCATTGACTTTGTCTTCTGTTTACGTGTGGTAGCATATTAATGACTGTTTGTTGGCTTGAGGTGAGACCAACAAATGGTGAAAATGTAGCTCAATTTCCATGGATCTAAATCTAAATAAGGTAGGTTAGAGGTTAAAAATAAGCCCTGGCTGGTAGAACAGTGGATAAGGCACCAGCCTGTGAACCTGAAGGTCACTGGTTCTATTCCTCAGCCAGGGCACATAACCAGGTTGCAAGCCAGGTCTCCAGCCAGGTCCGTGGCTGGAGGCAGGTGAAAGACAACCACACATTGGAAAAAAAACAGAGGAAGATGTAGGATGATAAATATAAGTTGAAGATGACTTTAGGCATCTGGTAGTGACAAAATGGGAGAGAAGGAAAACACTGCAGAGCTAGAGGGAAGATGAAGTTCAAAAAAACTTTGCTGAGACTGAATGTTCTGTGATAACCAGGTGGGAATAAATGGTTCCACCAATGTAATTTATTTTGTCAAATTTACATGATGAAAATGATGATGGGAATTTATTGTTCCTGTTTGCATGAGGATCCGATTGTCTTGGGTTAAACATGGTGTATTGCAATAACACGCTGATCATATTTGAATCCACTGTGGCCATGTGCAGCTACCCACCGTGGTGTTGGCAGGGTTTAGATACAGAATAGATGTGAGTGAAGGGTGAGGGAGAAGGCAGGTCCTTTCAAGTTAGAAGCCTGCTACTAAAGATGAAAACAGGGAATGAGGTGATATTAGATAAAGTTGGTGCCTTGAGAAATAATATCAGCAAGGCATATTTATTTTGGAGTTGTATGCATTCTGATGCTAGTTTAAAAAATGATTTCAATCACATGCAGATGGGGCTATCCTAAATCCCTATTCTCCTTTCTAAAAAAAGTACAACTCTCTTGCTATGATTAAGATGGTACAGATAAAATCACAGCAAGTTGAATTTTTATGGTCACCTCCATTCCTGGCTTCTTACTTCCCCTGAATTCTTATTCCTCTCTGTTCCTTGATATTTGCTTTACCTTTGTCCGTTTGCCAAAACATAGAACTATGCTTATTTCTTTAATTTTAACTTTAACAGCAATGACAAAATTTTCATTTTAGACTTTCATCACACCCACAAATTTATAGATTTCCATAAAAATTCCTACATATACAGAGTGGTTGGTAATATTTCTGTGTTGTTAATATTCAGGTCTAAGCTTTACTTTCCAGGTGAAAGACTCAGTCATCACTTTAAATTGACTACTTAAATAGGACCCCAATTGAGTTCTAGTTATGGATATTAAAGCAGAGGAATGTATATTGAACAGTGAAAGTCAGGGGACTGGGTGCTTGTTCTCCTAGCTGTCCAGAGCTGTTGATTTTTTCAGGACCTTATTTCTGAGTTTTGTTATGGGTTTTGATTCTGTTCAGCTGTGTAACCATAGACAATCATGTAGCCATTGAGGTCTTCGTTTCCTGGTCTGGAAAATGAGCTGGATCTTGAACCCTTGACACCCCAACATTCACATCTACAAGGATCTCTGACATTTGCTGCTGGTCTGCCAGCTTTGAGTCAGTGGTGTTTTCAGAGGCAATAAATGAGAATGATAAGAACAAGAACATGGACTTGTTTCCAGGATAACTGGGCAGTGAGTAGTAAAGTGGTGAAGTTTGTCTGTGAGCTCACTGCCATTCCCTGCTGCCTCTTTGATTGTCCAAATGTCTCTTGTGAGTCTACCCAGAGGTCAGTTACCGCTCAGCCAATTCTCCCCCAAAGTTTGTCAACAGGGGTTTAAAATGTTAACTACTCCCTGGGGGACTTATTCTTTAATAGTTGACTCTAGTAAGCAGAAATTCAAGATTTAAAAGGATTAGCAATAGGTTTAAAATGCCAGTTTCACTACTGTGTTTACAAATAGCATGAAGGAGATGGTGGCCCAAGAAGACAGAGTACTTACAACTACCATGAGCAAACCTTTGAAACGGAGGCAGATGAGGGAGCCTAGGAGCCCAGAGTACCTTCAAATGAGCTAATGGATGGAATACAGCTTTGCTAGCCATTGGCTGTCATAAGCACTTTGACTCGTGCATGTCTCTGCTCTGGCATTTGAACCCAAACCTCCACATTTGACTATTTTACCTACAATTTGTGTCATCTTTGCAACTTTGCCTCTCTCAGCCTTCTTTTTCTCATCTGTCAAATGTGGCTTGCTTTGAAGCTTGTCAGATGATTTTGTAAAACACCCAGCATGGTGCCTGCCACGTGCAAGGTATGCAGAGGGAGTGGTGAAGAATCTGACTAGACAATCTGAGCTAGAGGCCTGGTCTCCTTCATTGACCTGCTAAGTTCATGTGAGCAGGTTACTTAACCCTTCCATGCCTCAGTTTCCTCATGTGCAAGGTATTCGCACCACTGAGTTGCTGTCAAGAGTAAATAATTTAAAATGTGGCTGAACAGTTCCTGGTTCCTAGCAAGTGGTATAAAAATGTTTGCTCTCATTGCTATCTTGATGGAGTACCTCTTCGACCTATTCTAGTAGGAAAACTATCAATTCTCACTTGTTTCTAGCCTACACTCAACCTGCTACTCCATTTCATCTGTATTTTTTTAAATTTAATTTTATTGTTGTTGTATTACACGGATCCCATTTCCCCTTCCCTCTCCCCTTCCCCACCTATTTCATCTGTTTAATTTATATGACAGGAAGGTGAACAAACAATGAACAAATGACTTGAGGTGTCTCGATCTTAGTGAGGAGGCAGAGGATGGACTCTAAACTTTTTGCTTGTGTGAGACTTGGGGTGACCCACAGTGTTTAAGAACCAAAGTTGTCCCCATCCTGCTCCTCCCTGTATATCAGCCGCAGAGCTGGAGGCTGCAGGGGTTCCCACTGCACTCCTCGTGGGTTTGCTGTTTGCCTCCCCAGAGCGCCCATGTGGATTTAAATTACAGTTCTGCAGCTGGCACGCAGCTCCCAGGGCTTCCCTAAGATACCGAAATACCCGCTGAGAAGTGGGGTGGGGTGGGGTGGGGACGTCTGAGCTGGGAAAACAGGGATAAAATCTGCCAGTCAGCAGCTTTGAAGAACCAGACAGCAGCCAGAGAGGGGCCAGTCTGAGAGACAGAGACCCCCAGGGAGCCAAGCAGCCAAATAGTGAGTCGCTCATAAATATGGGGAGGGGTAAGGGAGGCAGAAGAAAACCACAGTGAAACCTCCAAATGTTCCCTGCCAACGTCACATTACCACAGAGGAGGAGGTCCTGCCGCTGGCTGTCTGCAAGGTGTGTGTGTGTGTGTGTGTGGCGTGTGCGTGTGCAGGCATGAACACGCACGTGCACATGCATTCTGTAATGACCTCCACGGGAAACTCCTCCGCCATCCTTCCCATCCAGTGTTGGGAGCAATTAGGTAGGACTTGGGCAGAATGATTCATGCTTCAATAAATTCAATTTCAACAAAACATAATTATGGTGAGTCACCTAATCGCAGCTATAATCACGGCCCGCCCCTCCAGAAGTCAAAAACAGTTGAGGGCATTCAGCAAGGGTGTCTGTTCCCTCATTATGACTGAAGTCTCCATCTTTTGCCAAGCAGCCATATTTGCAACTCTAGTTCTTTGCTGAGTTTTAATATTGCAAATATTTCAGACATACGTGAAGGTGCAATGCATACTTGAATAAATACTCTTGTATGCACCAATCAGCCTAAAATTAAAACAATACATTATTAAATATTTTAGTGGTTGTTTTAGATATTTGCAAAATGTATAAATCCATAGACTACTAAGAGTTAATATTACCATTCATGCAAAATATAGAAATTGTCAACACTAGGAGTCCTTTTATTTCATACCCACCATCCTTTATTAACAATTGTGTTACATTTATATACATGGAAAACCCCACCAATACATGCATTTTAAAGGGCTTAAGAGGAAATAACGTGGTGTTTTATATTTACCCAGATGTGTCTTTTTAATGTGTCAGTTTGGGTAGGTCAAACTTCAGAGAGTTATCCAAACACTCATCTAAAGGCTGATACAAAGGGATTGTGCAGATACAATGAAAGTCCCTAATATGACCAGATGACTTTAATCAAAAGCAACGTCATTCTGGGTTAGGCCTTTACAGGAGGGTTTGGGTTTTTTTTCTAAGCTCAGAGATGCCAAACCTGTGAGGTTGTAGCCTACTCCTTATCTTCCTTTCTTGATCACCTGCCAGACCCTGTAATTGTATAAGCCAATTCTTTGTAATGATTCCCCTTTCCCCACTTTTTTCCCCCCTTTCTCTATCTCTGAATTTCTCTGGATGAACCATGAATTATACACCAGATATCTATCATTTACCCTTTTAAACACTCTATTTCCTAAAAATGAAGTTTTACTTTGGTATTATGTTCTTACAATCCAAGGAGCTTCCTCCAGCATTTATTTTTGTTGTGCAGGTCTGTTAGCAGTGATGCTTCTAGATTTTCTTTATCAGAAAACATTTTTATTTTGCTTTCATTTCTGAAGACTATTTTTGCTGGATATAAAATTCTGGGTTGATAGTTTTTTTCTTCTTAACTCTTTAACAATGTTATTGTACTGTGTTCTTACCTCCATTATCCCTAATGAGAAATCCATTATCATTTGAATCAGTGAACTTCTGTATCTAAAGCATCATTTTCCTTTAATTCCTTTCAATATTTGTTATTATTTATAGTTTTCTGTCGTTTAATTATAATGTGTTTAATCAGAGTTTTCTTTAAATTTATCAAATTTATGATTAAGTTTGGTTGAGATTGCTGAACTTGTTTTTGACCAAATTTGGGAAGTTTTGGGGTCATTATTTCTTCAAATAATTATTTTGTCCTAATCTCTTTCTCCTTTCCTTCTGGGATCTAATTATATGCATGTTAAATATTTTTATGATTATTCTACTTATTAATTTTTAGAGTCTTTTATACTTCTCGGACACTATCTTTTGGTTTATTATATGTTTGTAACTATCTTCTGCCAGTTTGTTGCTCATCTTTTCACTTTTTATGTATCTATTTGTATTGATTTTAATATAAGTGAATGTATTAATCCTTTTTAAAATTTTTGCTTTAAAAATTTGTGTGTTATTTATTAAGAATTACTTTCTACTCTAAGGTTTTAATTATGCTATACCTTCTTCTAAAATGTTTTAAGTTTTCTATTTCTGTTGATGTATTTAATCAACATTAAATATAATTTTCTTTAAGGGGAGATGTAGGGATTCAATTAGAAGAGTTTTTTTTTTTTGTTTTGTATTTTCATAACCAATTATCTAGGCACTTATTCTTGCTCCACTAATCTGCAATGCCCATTTTATATAACATTCTTCTTGTTTCATTAGAAAAGTATTCACTGTCATCAGATGAAAAAAAAATCCTGCATTTAAGAAGAACTTCTGGTATCCAACTAACACTAAAAAGGAGGACAAGTCCACCTTTTTAAAATAAAAAGACCACCAGGCGCCACGTTGGCCCTTCCAGAATGCTCTCTTATTTTATTTCTGATTTCCTAAGAGGAAGTTAGGAGAGACAGGGCAGATGGTCAATTGGTAAATTCAGTCTCTTTAGCTGGTAAACTCTGGGAGGGAATGGATGTTAATTGGTTTGTTTTGTAAACCGCAAAGACCACTAAGCTTATTAAAAATCAGTTCATCTTGAGAAATAAGTTTTAGCCAAGCCTTTCTTTACCACTTTTCCAACTAGCAAGAACTATTCACATGAACGCCAATTTTGAGTATCTTTGTAGAAATAGAGAGAGTTATATGTCCTCAAACTCCAGATAAACCCAAATACATCAAGCTCAAGTCATGTGTTTGCTCTTGGGGAGAAGGGCTCTTTCTCTAACCCTTCTTGGGTTTTGGTGAAGAGTTACAAGAAGGGAATATGAAAGCCCCCTTTGGCCACTGTTCTCTGTATCGAGCCACATTCATAACTAGATACCATTTGAAAGGATTGGTTGATACTTGGCTTAAACAACTGATGGTTATAATGATGTACTTAGTCCTTCAGTTGAACCCAAACTAACTGCTATGATCAGGGCTGTACATGTTGCCTTAATATTTAATGTAAGATTTTTCTTTCATGTTGCAAGAGAGGTTTAATACAAAATTTGTACTCTGTCCAGGGATCACTCTCTTTTCAGAGGCTCAAAAGACTGTTTTAGATCATATCTAGTCAGTACCTAAAAACTAGTTTGAGAAATCTCTTGAAAAATACTCTATTCAACTTTTACTTTTGAAAGATTAAGCTTTAAGTTTAACAACATCTTGTAAACATACACCTAGATTGAAATCTTTGTTTCTTATATTCTTGATAAGCAAAACTCCCCCTTGCCCTATACATTCATATTCTCTGTAAATTCTCTTTTTGTCTCCATACTATACTCTGGAATTGGAAATGGGCATGGCACCCTTTTTTTCTTTTCTTTTTCTTTTGGATTAAAAGCATTGAGAGCCAACTGTCAAACACACACACACACACACACACACACACACACACACACACTCATTCACTCACTCACCTCAAAAATAAAAATGGGACTATGTCTTCTAAGGCTTCCTTTTCCATTGGACCTTTCCTTTGATACACACTGGGTGCCAGCCAATTATCTTCCCTAATGGTCTTAGAACACACATCTGTCAGCATAGCATTGAGCTGAGCTAAGGACTATAAAAAGTGATAGGAAATAAGAAAATTGTAGGTTTTGACTTTTATTATGTTAGTTCTCATTTTCTATATTTTTCTTCTGCTACCCTAGTTTAGCATAGCTATAGTCTGAAATCAGTGCTCCATAGGAAGAGAGCATTGGACCAGAAGGCTTAAGTCTTGGGTTTTAGTTCTTATTGCACTTATAGCTGGTGAACTTAGTCAAGCCATTTTTCTGTTTCTTAGTGTTCACATCGTCAAAAAGTAAAAGCCACAAACTTAGGTTCTGATAAGGGCCAGTCATTTAGGATAAATGAGATAAGCAGGCCTAGTTGGTTCTCTGATGTACTAGAGGTTATTTCCCCCTATAACCTCAATTGAAAGAGAAGTGCCCAGTTCTGATTGTTGCCATGGGAACAAGGGCCACAGTTTCCAGATCTAATTTTTCAAGATATGCAGTTACAAAGATTTTTTAAAAAGGAATATCTCAATTTAAGCATTGGCAACTAATTCACAAATTCAAAAATTACACCTTCTATGGTCTTAGTTAAATGTCTGAATTCCTGGGTCACCAGAGTTAACCCCTAGACTAAATGGTATTCAAAGTCTCTTCTCATCCTGAAATTTTATACTTTAATGTCCAAGTGGTCTGAATTGAAAGAATAAATGGTGTTTGAATATGAGGAATATTTTCCTGGCATTTAGTCTGATATTTTGAAACAGGTGGCCAGGGGAATTGTGAAATGTCCTTCAAGTGATCTTGAAGAATAAGAGAAACCTCCTTCTGTCTGGGATTAGTTAGAAGAAATTGCCAGTAGGGGGATAGATGAGATGTTCTCTTGCAATTCTTCTCAGATTAGATGTTGTGAAACAGTGTTTTATGAGTTTTGTTCAAATGTCCTCAGGTCCTTTAGGGGAGGAATGAGGTGGTTGTTTGGTTTCTGATTCCCAAGACCTCTCCCAACTCAATTCCTGGAATCATCCTGGGGGACAACTGTAAGCTGAAATTTAAAGTTATGGTTTGTAACTTCCCTTCTAAGGCTTAGATTAAGTTTCATAACTTGGAACTGAAATCAGTGCAGTAGTTGGAGTGTAGATAAAAATGTCTATAGCTCCAGTTGTCAGCATGCTAATGAAAACCAGAGAGGGCAATAAACAACGATAGAGATGAGTGATGCAAAGATAAGAGCTTTTTAACCTCACTTTATTTTCATTGCAATCCTCTTCTTAAGAAAATTGATTATGATGACCATGATCCATTTTCTTATAGATTAAAAACACCTAGGAAACCCACAAACATCATTTATACACTGAGTGTGCTCAAGCCCAGAGTCAGCAGTTCAACAAGCAGATAGAATTCAATGTAGTTAGTGATTGTATCACCATAAATACTAGGTCTCTTATTCCAAAGTAACCACAGCAAAATAAACACACCACCACCCTTAGAAAGAGACAGAAGATGGAAGCAAGAAAGCAAGATAGAACACACATGCATTTGGTTATTAGTCAAATGTACTTCGACAGCACAACGCATATTAATCGAGGTGAGGAGATTGATTAAAAAGCCCAAGCTAGCTAGGCAAAGGATCCACTTTCATATATAAATAAATAATGTAGGTCATTGACTTTGAGTGCAAGTGCTTTTAATAGGAAGGTAGGGCTGTGTGAGACAGTAATATTCTCCATTATTACTATCATCACCAAAATTTAAGTGCTGATATGCATACCAGATAAGATAGGTGAGAGGTAGAAAGATCTAATTAGAAAATACACATGGTGGTCATGTGTTATCTTGCCTCTCCAGCATTAGTTCTCCCTTCTTCTTGTAACAGCATGGTGAATTTTCTTTGGGGTACCATTCCTTCAGAATTGCATGCAGACTTGGTGGGCTCAGTACATAACCAGGTTGCAAACCAGGTCTCCAGCCAGGTCCATATCTGGAGGCAGGTGAAAGGTAACCATACATTGATGTTTCTCTCCTTCTCTGCCTCCCTCCCTTCCCCTCTCTCTAAAAATAATAAATAAATAAATATATATATATTTTAAAGAGGCACTTGATTCATCTCCTAATGCTGTTCTGGGCCCTGTTCTTTTCTGAAGTCTGATCACTTTATTCTGTGATTCACAAAACTATCTCAAAGACTTAAGATAAATCTTACTTTACAATTAAGTTAGTTGGAGTCACTTTTATTGCTTGCAACCCTACAAACTTAACAGATATATCAAACATCTCCCCTGTGATCTCACCAGCTGAGAATTGATAGTGAAGGGGCAACAAACTGAGAATCTGTTGATTACTTATTAGAATTAATAAGCAATTTAATGAGGCCATTGTGTTCAATTCAATATATATAACTTAATGATATTTCTATATACTAGCAACAAATAATGAAAAAAATAAAAATAAGAAAACAATTTATGGTAGAATCAAAATACAAAAACTTGGAGTAAATGTAATGAATCTATACATTTACAACCTCTACTCAGATATCTTTAGAATGTTACTGAAATTAAAGAAGACTTAAATAAGTGGATTATTGTCTTAATTCATTAATTTGGGGGCAGCAATAGATACCTGAAACAGAATCTCAGAGCTGATATTGGTGGAGTTCAAGTTCATCTTTCTGTAGATAAGGGAAATAAGACTACAAGGGTAAAACAGCCCATTCAAGTTAGCCTAAAAGGACTTTAAGTAGCCCTCTACTACCACCAGCTCACTGCCCTTTGCTGTCAATCTGAGAATCTCCACAGCTGATACTAGAACAATACTCCTTGCCCTGCCGTCTTCTTTTTTTTGTTGTTGTTTAAAGAATTTGTCTATTATTTTTAAAGAGAGGGGAAGGAAGAGAGAGGGAGAGAGACATCAATGTATGGTTGCCTTTCACCTGCCTCCAGCTATGGACCTGGCTGGAGACCTGGCTTGCAGGTCATGTGCCCTGGCTGGGGAATTGAACCTGCGACCTTTGGGTTCACAGGGCAGAGCCTTATCCACTGTGCTACCAGCCAGGGCTGCCCTGCCATTTTTAAAAAGAGAGTTCTACCAATGGGGACTCTGTTTTCTTTTTCTCCATTTTTCTTAAATATTCTAGTATATGAAAAATCAACAGGCTGGATTCACTATCTATGATATTCTCTGCCTAAATTAGGCATATAAATCCACACTGATTTCCAGGGTTGATAATCTGTAGTTCTTCTGACTCTTTGAAAGTAGCAGGTCCTTGCTGGGAAACTCACTCACTAACTGTATATCAAGGGACCACATTCAAACAAGAAGCAACTTGTCATTCCATTTTTCAGTGTCTGGTCACAGACATTGTATAAACTCTATTTCTCCTATTCCTTCTGGAATAACCAGACTTCAGTAACCAAAGTCAGACTAGGAACTGCAATCCCGCCCCCCCATCCCCTCCACCCCTTGACTTTGCCTCTGTGGTTTTTCCCCTCTTCCATGGGTTCTTTTTCCCAACTTGGGAGACAAGGAGAATGTGTATCCCAGGTAAAGTGAGGAGGAAAGGGGAGGAGCGATGGCATAGACACATCAAAAGAGCTCTTTGTGCTCAGGGCACATTATTCCTGGAATCCAATCAAGTGCCCCAAAACCCAACCAGGCTTTTCAGACAGCACAGAAACCAGTCATGCAAGCCTCTTGGGCTCTGCTTTTTTAAAGCTTTATAGGGTACACTGAATTATTTGGTTGGGTCCTTTCAACCGTGTGACATTTGGGTTTTCAATGGTACAAATGGGGTTGATCATTAATTATTTGGACACTTTAATTAAAAAAAACCTTCACTGTGGATTTATGAGGGTCTGCTGGGGGGCAAGGACAAGGAGGCCTTTAGTGGTTCTCTCATTTGAATAAGAGTGAGGGTTGGGAAGGTCTAGAAAGGGAGGGTATAGAATCAACTTTCAGGAAGGTCTTAAACCCAAGTTAGGGTTTATTTGAAGGAAGAGGGACTTACAATGAAGAAAATGAAAAGGGAGGCAAGGGAATGGAATTCTGGGATCTGCCAAATGCATTAGGGGCAGGACATTAATAAAAATCAATGGTTTAACAGTGAACCATCAGGAGCTTCTGAATCAATACCTTTCCCATAAAAACTGATAAGTTCCATGGGTCAAGAAGGGGGAAGGGTTGATTTCTGGAATGTTGGGTTAACTGAACCAGAGGGGTTTTCCAGCAAGGGGAGTTTGTGAGAGGAATGTTGGATGACCAGAGGGATAGGACCAATATCTTCTGGTTTCAGAACAGCATGGTAGCAAAGGTGTAACATCCCCTCTCTTCCTTCTCAGGGCATGTTTGCAAACTCAGCCTTCTTCTCTAACTAGATATGTGTCCTTCTTGAGTCACACACATCCTGAATAAGCTCATACTCTCAGTGTTGTTCCTGGGTGCCTCTCCACGAGGGTTCATCTCAACAAGTGATCTTTGGTAGGGTTGAGAAGTCTGGGAAAGGAAATAAACTCTTCTCCAGAGACACCAAAAACTCCCATCTATTCAGTCTCTTGTATCCAGAAGCCTCAGGAAAAAGAGGCTCAGTGCAGCTGAAACATGCAGATGGGAAGTGCTTGTCCTTGACATTGTAATGGAGTGGAGTATACTATACTGTATGCCAAAGAGAAACATGGTAATCTGTGTGCACATCTTTACTGATTTCTCTACTTGGGTATTTTCAGCCCCTTGCTTCTAGTTAAAGTAATTTCATGTGAAAAAAATCACAAAATCTTGGATATCTCTGATGTCTTTCCTTCCACAGTGCTCAACATTGTTATAAAAACTGTTCTTATGGTGCCAGTTGAGTAGACAGTATTATTTATCCCATTTTATAATGGAGAGAAACTGAGTCTGAAGGAACTCGAGTAATATGTCAAAAGTCATAAAATATGAATGGGCTGAAAAAAGATATTTCTCACAAAAAACATCACAATCTTATCCATGGGATTACAGAACTAGGCTCTCCAGATGGTGCTTCAGGAAGAAATCCAGAGCATTGGCAAGTGGGTTATTGTTTATCCTAACAGTTACTTCCATGCAAAGGCTGGCTTGGATGCATCCATTTTAGAGATAAGAAAAATGAAATTAATTCAAATTTTTGTAGCAAGTCTACATGAGATGTAGTGGTAGTGGCTATATACAAAGTTAAGGGTTGGGGGGATTATAAAACCACTCTGAATATAAACCTGGCTTCAGTTGAAAGCTGAAAATAAAACAAAGGAATTGACTGGGAAGCAAAATATGATGGATTTGCTCAACATGCAAGCAAAACTAAGTATTAATGTCTCTTTTTAGCCTCAAAAGATTGAGCTGGGAGAAGAGTGGATGTGAGAAGAGGGTCAAAGCCCAGAAGAAAGGGATCACAGCTCTCCTCCTTCACAGGTAGAAAGGAGATTGGGCCATTGTCCCAGGAACTTTCGGGCTCCCAGGAGTATGCTGTCTATTTCAGTGAGTTGGAGAGGACATGGGGACATCACCAGTTGTTTTCATCAGGTAAAAGTGCAAAGCCATGGCCTGGAGAATATGTTCTTTGATCTCAGTTTTCCTTTCAGATAGAGGCAGGGTCTTCACTTTGGTGTGGGGTTTGTGAGGTGTAGTGATTGAGAGAGGTTAAGTATTTGGGGACCATACTGCCAGTCACATTGATTTCTTAGCCTCACTCTATGTCTGTGTCTGGCCCCCCAATCCACCCTAAAGTGAAGAGTGGTTAAGTTATGAAAACTCACTATGAAACACCAGCATTTCTGATAAAGCTTCATACAGTTGGTCTCAAGGACCAGGAACTATCATATATGATAGGAAGAAGCTTTCCCATCCTTTATTCATGGGGTATAAAGGCAATATGTAGAGACATTCTTTTTTTCTGTATTCTCTTTATTGATTTGTTTATTATTTTCTAAGAAAGCAGGCATTATTCTGGTGCTAATGTTTTAGAACTTGCCCTTAAGGAGCTTACAGTGTGGATGGCAGCAAAAAACCAGTAAGCAGTGGCAGAGGATGCAACAATGCAGGACTCATAGCCAATCCCAAGAGAGTCCTGCTTTTACCTGGGCCAGCTGCAGGGGCAAATCAGGGTAGCTGGAGTTCTCTTTAGCAGTTTCAGGGGCTCCATGGGCATTTGGACACTTTTGGGGTTAATCTTTTTCTTACTCATGTAAGGGTCATCTTTCCCTGAGGATATTTCTACGTGTGTTTCAGTAAGTACGCTTTCCCACTTGGCTCCCCGTTCATCTTCCTGGAGAAAGATCATTTCAGCATCTTTGCAAAAAAAGTTTTCACTCAAGAATATGCTTATTGATTTGAGAGAGAGAGAGAGAGCAAGAGAACAATGTGAGAAACATTGGTGAGAGAAACATCGATCTGTTCCCTACTGTATGTGCCCTGACCAGGGACTGAAACCACAATTTAGGTATGTGCCCAGAATGTGCGCTGACTGGGGATCATACCTGAAACCTTTTGGTACACATGATGGTGCTCCAACGAACTGACCCACCTGGCCAGGGAAATTTTAGAATCTTGTCTCTTGTACTGCCAGAAACTATATTGTCTTATCATCCCAACAAATAGAGATTTCTTTCTTTCTCCAATTAGATCTAGGTGGGCCTGATCCCAGAGATGTGATAGAGAACCTGGACCATACTGTGATGTGTTCCTGCCAACACACTCACAGCGTTGTCATCCAATGTCATATTTGTCATTATAGTTTGCCAAAGGATGTAAGAATTATCCAGTACTTCCCAGTTGACCCAGACTCCAATTTGTGCCCTCCTGGAGAGTCAGACACAGAGAGCAAGAAATGAGAAGTGGGGTAATTGCCAGGCCATGAAAATAAGATAACATGGATTGTGTGTAGGGAGGAGTCTGCAGGAAGCATGGTGCGGAAAATGGAGAAAGGAGAGAGACTTTTGTCAGCTGCCACTAGTGGCAGTGACAAATACTGTTGAGAAGGGATATATGTAAAGAAGAATCTGTGCTGTGGGCTTTCTAGGGTAACCCTGTACTGTTTCTTTAAAGGAAACAGAGAACCTTTGTAATGTAGTTTTGTGACTTGAAGGTGCTTTGGCTTGCAGAGGTGGGATTTAAAGAGACTCAGCGATGTTCAGGTTATAGACAACCTGCTTTTCAACAGGTTTGTTGAATTACCTGATGCTCAAATTATGAGCAGTCACAGGAGTGCAATGCATGCAACGATGGGCAGAACCTCCAATGCAGCACAGGAAGATGTGTGCTGTCTGCTTCCCCATGGGCACTGGAGCAAGTCACTCATTGTCTTCTTGTCACTGCTTTCTCATCCGCATGGGCCATGAAAATCACCCTGGCTAGTTTACCCAGGTCTGTTGTGAGGCTCATGAGAGCTCGGTCAAGTGAAAGCACATTATACAGTGGAATGTATGACAGCCAGCCGTGCAAGGGAATATTATTCAAATGACATTTCGTGGTAAGGGTTGGCTGCCTTTGACAAAGTGAGTGTCAGTTTAGGAATGCCACCCTCGTAGATGAAATGGTCCCAACTTGCATCTCTATTTTTCCTTTGACTAACTTGGAAATGAAACTCTTACAGCTTATAAGTGAAGATTGCTAAAATGTGCATCTGATAGAAATGCTTCAAAAATTCCACTCAACTTGGTTTAAACTATCCACCATGGGGAGGAAGAAGCCAAAGAGCCTTTTCCGGAAGGAAGGGTGTGATTGGGCCTTTTGGGTTAGAGCCTCCAGAGCTGCAGGCCCTCGGGGCCAAGGGGCCCTCCAAAGAACAATAGGACAAGGGTTCTCAGGTTGTCAAGTGTGTGTTCTGCAACCCAGCTGCTACGTGTCTCTCTCTTTGTTAGCGCTTTTATTAGAAAATGTGGTGGTGGCTTAGAGAAGGTAGGTTCCCTGTGCCAACGAACTGCTGGCTCTTCAGACAGAGGAGAGTTTTCCTTGGCTCCACTGCCAGCTGCTTTATCTGTTTTCATTTTAAAGATGTGTTTCCAAAGCACCATTTCCTGAAATCTTTTGGCTGCAGCCAGGTATGAGATTCCCAGTTGCAAGTCCAGGGAGAAGGTGAGCTGCCAGGGAGAAGTTGACAGAAGGGTGGATCACCCAGAGGAGTGCCAATTAAGGTCTTGCTAGGAAATAGAGAAAAGTCCAGAAAGGGCCCTCCATGGGAAAAGTTCTCCTTTGAGCACTGACAGAAAATTCGTGTCTAAGGATTTTAGTTTGAATGTTCAGACTGAGTTCTTATAGTTGAGGAGTGGATGTTAAACTTCAAGTTTAACAGAGTAAGACAAGTTGAATGAGTCCTTTCATAGGAAGGCTATTAACCCTCTCTATAGTATCCCTTTATGTTTAGTGACCACCATGTCCTACCTTAATCGCTTGTTTTGCATTTACTGACATTTGGGTATATATGTTAACTACCCTACTAGAATTTGAGCTCCAAGCTCATCAATTTAATCTATAAACTGCAGTGTCGACTAGTACAGTGCTTCCTACCTGGTGATGCTTAATAAATGTTGGTGGTGTAAATGGCTAGATAATACAACCTAGAGCTATTCACAAGGTTTTGATGAAAAATTCATTCATTCCACATACATTCATTGAGCACCAAATATATGCCAGACCTCGTTATAGACAGTGGGAAGAAACTAAGCAATCATACATGAAGATGATAAGAATAACCTTAAAGATAAAATGTTTTCCCCTCACTTGTTATGATTCCAATTGTTGAGACTATGTGCAGGTCTGGCCTACCAAGTCCCATATTTTTCCCATATTTTTGATTACTTTGTCCTGTCCAAGGTGAATCCTAGGTTTCAGGATTTGGTCTTTAACAAAAGCGTAAATAACACCAGGCTAGTTAGTAAATCAAGCACCTCTATCAGCTCTCCTTTCTGACCTAAGCACTAAAAAACGGGACTTTTTACAATTAATTTGATTTAAAAATGGTATTACACTTGCTCCTAGACAAAAAGTTGTCAAGTGACCTCAATTTCCTAGCTATCAAAACTTAAACAATTATAGTGTCACCTAATTCTGGAAATAAAATCTCCATGCTTCCCTCTGAACCATATTAAACAAAGATTAATGTGGACAGCTGCCTTAAAAGACAACAGAAGTTGCTGCAGAGTCCTAAATGGACAAATGTGAAGACAGGAGGAGCAAAGGTAGAGTAGTTCTATACAAAGGATACTGGAAAGCCTGACAGTTCTACAGCAACATCCTTTGCTTCTCCCCAAATGTTGGGTGTATTCTTTGGATTTCATCTGATGGTGAGTCCTAAAGAGTATAGGCTCAGCAGATGATACCAATTCATTCTTTCTTAGATTTGCAGAAGTGGGCAGTACTTGTGGGTCCATGAAATTCAAAGTCCTCCAAGTTCAGAGAGGAAATACACTCTGATTAGGGTCACAGCTATCATGTACCCTAGGACATTTTATCTTTTAACGTCATAATGGTAGTGCTGGTGGGGCAGTCCAGAAGAAAGTATTCATTGTCTCTAACTTAAACAATAGTATGGGGACCTGGCTGGGAAAGCCAAGAAGAAAGAGGAATGAGTCAGGGTCTCACCACAGGGCAGAGAGCTTGCTGCGAGGGCTAAGAGTCTGTAGACCTATGGACTACCCCAGTGAAAAGGTGCCTCAGAAGTCTAGTCTGACTTCCTCTTTGTGCATTTGGGGAACCAAGAAACCCCAGCAGTAATCAGATCTGACCAAAGTCACAGGTTAGAAAAAACATTGTTTTACATTTACCCAGCTTACTTTTAGGAGTCCTCAAAATTTTCTGTCAGTTGGCATTTTCAAGGTGGAAGTAAGTTTTTTCAGGTTGGAAAGATTGGGCAGATGATGGTCACCATAGTTTTGTAGAAAGAAAGAGAATATCATAGAGCTGTGCATTAATCACTGAAGCCATATAAAGACTTATTGGTACTCCTCCAGGTTGCATGTTTTCGGAAAAAAATGAACAGCAATTTCCTCTTTCATAGGAAGTGTAAGAAACACAAAAGATGTTCTTGAGTTTCTATCTCTGGATGGCAAATCTTATATTACATACATATCGGCTTTGGTCCTTACCCTCAACATTTTTGCTTATAGAATTTCTCATTAAAATATTTGTACAATAAGGTCAAAATCTACTTTCCTAACTTGTGCAGTGGGGAGAGAATATAGATAGATTCAGAAAACATTGCCTACTGTTTTATGGATTCACTATGTATCTCATAATAGGACTTTCTAGACAAATGATAAATGTTGGGACCATTTACTACACATTCTAAGGGCTAAGTGAAACAGTAGTGAGGTGTCTGGATTGTAGGGCTCAGATTTTCCTGTATAACCATATTACCATTGAGCAGGAGAAAGACTTGAAATAGTTTTATAATTTCTTTCTCCTATTGTCAATATATTTTTTTCAACACTTTCAAAATTGCAATTGTTTATAGTAACTGGAGATGGTAGATAGAACCTGGCTGAAGTGGGAAGGCTGAGTTTTATCTAACCTCTAATTTAGTTCTTCTCTTAAGTTTGTCCAAGTTCCTGAAACGCCTTTCCCCTGTAAGTTAAACCATTGTTTGTCAAAGGAAATATAAATTAAGAGCTCTGCTTTCAAAATGGGAACTTGGGCTAGGGAGGCAGATTCTTGCTATGCTCCTCAGACCTCCAATATAATATAGGAAGAACTAGAGTCAGTGTGAGACATAGATTTGATGAATTCTAGAGGAATCCAAAGCTCAAAAAATGTGGCAGTTGTGTTGAGCCAGAAATCCAGCCTAAGGTTGACTCATCAGAGCTCTTAATAATCAGGTCGGAAATTCCATTGCATTGTGGAAAGGAGCAAATCTTTCACTTTAGACAAAATGGATTCTGAAACTACCCATATCCTCTAATTGGATTCCTGGATGGACAAGCCAAATATCATGCCCTGACTAGGAACAATGACACCATGATCATCCCCATGTTTATTGTAGAAGGGCAGCTAAACTTCTAACTATAAGACAGGCCAATTATGGATCTCTGGATTGTATGATTTGGAAGACACACAATTAAAGGGATAACCCTGGCCAAAACTAAGTTTGTTAAACTGGTACAGAGCCAATGAGAAGTGAAAAAAAAAGTCTTCGATTTTTTTTTTCTCACAGGGCTAGAAATCAAAATCATAGTCTTTGAGCCATTTCTGTGAAAGACAGACAGTTGGACTCTGTGAACTTTAATGGACACTTACAAGGCACTAAATTCCATCTTTTACCACCTATTCAATCTAATGACCAATTCCTCAAGGCAGTATTTCCCATGGTTACCTTCATAGGCCTCAGGAAACAGTAAGAATAGAGGGTGAGCAAAACTAATACAAAATATTAATAAGATGAAAACAATAGTCCTATTTTAGTTAAATTATGAAGAGCCACCACAGTAAATAAACAGATAATTCAAGTAAGTGCCCTTTGTATCATATTCTTTCCAGAGTGGTCAGTAGATGACCACTATTCAAAAACTATACACACACACACACACACACACACAAATAAATAAATAAACACACAGGAGGTTGAAAATTCTAGAACTCTACTCTCAAATTCACTGAATTAGAGTTTCTGGCAGGTGGATCCAGAAATCTTCATTTTAAAGAAAATATTGCCATAGATGCAATGAGTGATTAACTCTGTGTGTGTGTGTGTGTGTGTGTGTGTGTGTGTGTATAATTTTAACACCATAGGTGCTGTTATGATTACAAGTGCAACTCATTCAGAGGGGCATTGAATTCATATAGCTTTGGGTTCCAATGTACTTTCTTGATCAATAGATATTAATCAAAGGATAGTAGCTTATAAAATGTCGTGGCTTTAAAAATGGTATTTTTACTTAGAAAAAGTTGAGAGCCCTAGAACAAATAATTCAAGGTGAAAATTATTGATAACAGAATCTGAAATTTTAGATTAACTCAGTTCTACAGACATTTTTTGAAGGCCTCCCATGTGCTGAGCTACCCAAAATCATCTAGTCATTGATAGGACTCCAATGCAGGTATTGAGACATCAAGCTTGCTTCTTTTTACCTATAGCTCTTCTGGAAGAGATGAGAGGTGGAATGTTCTGGCCTTATGGAGAGGAAGGATGCCAGGAAGGGAGTAAGGAAAGAACTATAGAAGTAAGTGACTTGAGCTGGTGACATTTAGATTTAGAGGGCCTGCATATTTTACAAAGATCTGCTTTGCCCATAGATGTAAAATACCCATTACCTGGCTGCAGCCTTCACTGCACAGTTTCAGTGTGTCATCCTGCATGTTGTGGTAGGAGTTCTGGGTTGTGCTGGAACCAAGAAGTTGGGAGGAGGCCTGGGGCTGGCAGGAGTGGTGAGCCTGAGTGATCAGAGGCCTGGAGGATTATGACTCTGGGATGAGGTGGAAATTGGCACCTCACGGCTTTGTGAGGCTGCTATGACTCCTGCCTTTCCCCTCTGGGTGCCAAGTTGAGAGGTTAGCTCTATTGCCTTGGGGCAGGACTTGGTGCTTGGAAAATTGACCGCTCCTTAGTGTCACAGTACTACCACACCCTCCTCCCACTGCTCTGGATGTTGACCACCCATCCTGTGCACACTACCTCCTACTTCTGGGACAATGATGTGGCCTGACCTCCAAAGCCGAGGGCCAGGAAGTCCTTGGGCCATTCTCCTGAGGTTACTTTAGGACATATCTCTTCAGGGCTGTCCTCTGGGGCTTGCCTGAGAAAGTCAAGGGCCCTTCCAATTAGTTATGTGCCTTAATTCAGCAGGAGTGATTTCAGAGAGAAATGAAAATATACTACTCAGATTAATTACCTAATGGTGTCCTAAGAGTTAAAAATGACAATTTTCTACTTTAATCTCTTAGTGCTAGGAGTGTTGGAATTTTATCACCTTTTTTTGTATATTTATTAACATTGCAGAAAAGTATCAAAATATTAATTGACTTTTTCCTTCCAACAATTTTCTCTATCCATCCTCCAGCACCTGTGTGTGTACATGCATGCACATGTGCACACACATACATACTATGCTCACACATGCATACATACTCCCTCTTTTCAGCCTAATGGAGTATCTTCAGGGCAAGGTAAGGCCAAGGTAGTGACAGAGGATAGAAAGAAAAGCTATCTGTGTCTTTAGGCTTTAAAATGCACAACCTTAGGGAAATGGAGAGAATTCAAAGCATAGTGTAAAAAATGGCTGGGAGAACCATCACTAGAAAAAATCTCCCTAGGCAAAAATGGAGAAAAACAATGGACCAGAAAGTAATGCGATTTTTTATTGTTACCCTTGGTGGGTACTGGAAAGAGAGACCCTGCTTTCCAGACAGAATCTCAGGTAGGGAATGTCTGTTCTGAGTGTGTCAACAGAAAGTGCCTTACTGATATTTTCATGCTGTGTCAGGGCACAGAGGCAGCAGAATGGGACTTCTGTCTGTGAACACAGCAAAGGGAATTCCTGGGCCTGAACAGGATAGCAGGAGCCAGGAACAACTCAGCAGTGATCTGCTTAGATTGATAGCCATTCGTGTCCAGGTGTCCAGAGGATAACTCTATAGATACCCATATGAACAGATGGTCTGAGATCCAAATACCTTGGTCCTCTGTGAGTCCCCAAACTTAGTCTCTGCCCCTGGAAAGGTATAAGATTATTGTAAGTATTGAATGTCAGCACATCAAAATAGCAAAGTTTATTTGTTAATTATCCTCCAATAGGTACTGGCTGTAGTCTACAAGTTTTACGCACTGCATAGGAAAGCCTACTGAGATGTGAAGGGGCTAGTGGACACACAGTCCATTTTTCTTAATTAAACACCTACGATGCTAAATGGAGATCCATTTAGGTTTAGAGGAAGCTCCACAGTCCTTAAGTTCCCTCCACCCCATTTTTTTGAAGCAGGCTAAAGAGTTAGGGCCAAGGAAAAGGAATATTAATGCTTTCCTAGTCACAATATTTTCTCTTGAATCTACATGAGTTTGGAAAATGTGAGTCAGGACAGATGGGAAAGACAGAGTGAAATACAACATCTGAATATTTCTAGGTTCACTCATTCTGGAGTACAATACTCAGAGCCACAAATGAATATTTACTTTAATCCTTTTGTCTTTCATTTGATTCCTCAGATATGTTCCTTCTAAAAGGCAGTTTTAAAGGTGAGAGGGTAATCAATTTATATTATTAGAGGGAGGGCATCTTCCCCAGAAGTCTAAGAAATTTCTTGCAGATTTCAAAGGCTTCTTAACTTTTTCTGACATTTAAAAGCAAATAGAAACTCTGCCAGATAAAAGTGAGCTAAAAACAATGGTCAAGTTGATGTCCAACTGGAAGGAGATTGGTTCCTCCAAATTCCTTCCCTTTTACACACTCCCTATTATGAAATGGTACCATAGAACACTGATGTTTCTCTCTTAAAACATACACACACATACACGCATGTGTGCACACCCCTTGCTAAAATTGCTTGAGATGGCTGAAATGAGCTCAGGGCAAGCATGGTCCAGATATTTTATCCCTCTCTCTATCATTAAAGTTTTAAGGGTGGGATTCAAAACTGGGAGGATTAGAGCTGAGCTGTTGAGCAATTTACAGCTGAGCACAGATTCTCACTGACTCTTGCTCTCTCCTCCCTACCCTTCTCTTTAACAAGTTAGCAGCATGTGGCTTGCCTTTGTTCCAGCAGCGATTATTAAAATAAAAAACACCTTTGGCCATAAACACAAGTGAAAATTGAAACACGCTCATGAAAGTTTATTATTTTTCACTTCAATAACTTCACCCTACATGGGGAATTTTATCTGCCTCAGGAGGTCTTTGGGTTAGGTAATGAAAAAGGCCGGTTGTGTGTGTGTGTGGGGGGTAGGTGTGTGGGGGATCCCAAGTCATCTGGGTTGGGAGGTAGCTGGGGGGGGGGGTGTGTGCATCTTGGCCTTGGGCCTGAAGTGCTGCTCAAGCCTGTAGGCTTTCATGTGATTGAGTGTACCTCCCGTCTCTCTTTCCCTGTGGGGCTGCCCTGTCTTTAGGGTCATGTCAAGGGAACTGGGCACCGAGTTGGTTTTAAGCCATGTTGCCCTGTGCTAGCTTGCTGTCCCCTCATTCAAGCCATGTGGCTGATTCTATATATTTCCTGGAGTTGTTTTTTTTGGCTTAAGACACTTTTAGCTCCTGACTAGAATCTTTACCACTTCTAAACTCAAAAGGGATATGAGAAAGAGTAGGAGGGCAGGTATGGGTGGGACAATGAAGACATGAAGACACAGGGTTAAAAGAAATTCTACAATTAAAAAGGAGTAATTGAATTGGGATAATTTACTTTGGAGAAGAGTCAGGCTGACTATGCTGCCTGATAATGATCTTTATTTATAGAGAAAGAGGCAAAACATTTGATTAAGGAAGTAGACCTTGGTTTATGTGAGAAATACACTTTCTGCCCACTTACTTGAGAGTTGTTTTAAGCTTTTTCTCACTTCTAGTCAAATCTGTTCCTAAATATATAGTCATCCATTTCTGATTATATATGGTCTTTCCCAGGGATAAATCACAAGGTTTAAAGGTAAGTCTGCCAGGCACCAGTGTGGTAATTCTGTCCTATAATGTTCTTGGGAACCAACACTCCACAGATCTCATCACTTCACCATCTTTGGGATGTGGCCCTTGTCATCACAGCTCAAGATGGTGCCATCTATACTTGAGGCAGCATGTGGTGAAAAGGATGAAAAAGAAGGAACTATCAGGGCATTTCATCTGCCTCCTAATGGAGGCTGCAAGGGGCTTCCACATAACATTTGAGTTTATACTCTACCAGCAAGAAGTCAGCCCCTTGGCCACACTTACTGCAAAAGAGGCTGAAAAATTAAACTTTATTATGAGTAGCAACAATGCTCAGCCAAAATCTTATAATTAAGCAAGAAAGAAAAAATATTGGAGAACATGAGCAGTTTCTGCCACAGCAATTAATAGGAGCCCAATCCTTCCCTGTCTTATTGACCTGTGTTGGTTTAGTCAGTGTGTTCCTTCCATTGTTCCATGGATCTGTGTCCTCTTAGAGAATTTGTGCTCATCATTTCCTTATTCATTTTGTCTTTGTGAATTTCTGTACATTTTGCTCCTCCTAGATTTCACATAGATCCTTGCTCTTTGTCCCATCAAAATCTTTTTTAGAGTCAACATTGTGTGAAAACCACCAGCCCCATAGACAAGACTTAGAACTCAGAACAAACACTATACAGAGGCATGTCAAATTCTATCATATGAAGGACCCAGAACTCAGAATAAATAATAGGTGGGAAGAGGTGTCAAGTTCCTTGACCTCTTTTGTAGTTTTACCATAATTTCTTTCTTTTATTTTTTTTAAGGATCTGAACACAGGTGCATGCATGACTTTACATGCCTTATTTTGCACTCATCAATGTGGAAGAAACACAACCAGCTTCTCAGACATTTCCTGCTAAAGAATTGGGAACAGAAACTTCTTTGGATGCTGCCTGCCTCTGGCACTGCAGTTCTGTTTCCCTGGGTGCTGCATGCTTATAGCCCCTCAGCATGAGTACCATGATTCACATCCCATCATATCTCCCATCTGCTTGCTCTCTCCTGGTTGTCTCTCTGGCTCCATGTGAGATGTTTCTGGCTGCCTCCTTTTCCAGCATAATTAAATCCAGTAGGCCTTCCAGTTGACCTCATGAATGTGAGTTAAACCCATTTATGAAATATGAAATGATCCCAAATGCTCATGATGCAGCTTTCCCAAGAGGCTGTGGAGGCGGATCATAAGTTAAGAGCTTCCTGCTGGAGATGCTGCAGGAAAGGCAGATGTGGCATCCCTGGAGATAAGCCATGCCTTCTTTGGACTGAGCTGTGGCCTCAAGTGGTAATGATGATTCTCAGTGTTCCTTAAAAGCCTTCTATCATCTCCGTGCCTTGTTTCTCTTTCCATTCAAGTGTACTTACTTTTATTTTGAGCAAGTGAGGAAAACCAATATAATGTCATGTCATATTGGGTTAGTACTTTAATCTGAGCTCTCTGTTTGATCAGAGGCAATGGAACAGTTGAACTAACTGATCCATATGTGCTCAAAGGCATCGCTTGCGTACCTAGGTCATAGGGCTGGGTTCATTCTCTCCAAGATTCAAGGTTCTCTTGGCTACAGGAGGGGAGTGGAAGAGAGTATGAATGATTCAAGGCAAATCAGCTCCACTGGAGAAATAAAGTTCAAAGACTTACACACTAATGGGATAGTTAGTATAGTACATAAAGATAGTCACAGAGTATGTCAGAGATAAGGCCTGACAACATTTATTGCTTTAGTTTTTATACTTCTGTAGGAAACACAGGATCATAATTGGAGGAGCACTTCTGCTCTTTCCTCCCTCTTGCTCACCTGAATTTGCTTCAATCTCTACTTTTCCCAAGATAGATCCTGTGTCTGAATTTTGGGGTAAGGGACAGGTGGTAGAAAAGAAGTTTCCAATACAACTTTCTAAACCAAAGAAGGTTTGAGTCATGTCCTCCAACATAGTAAACCAGAACCTTTCTATTTGGGGGCAGGGGAACAAAGCTAATGCTTACTTTGATTGTCATATGAGTCCTGTTTTCAATTTTGTAGGCACCTGGGGGTGGGGAAAAGAAGGCATGACCATAATTGGCTCTATGCCTGACTTGCAGACCCACTCCTAAAAGGCCTTCCTGGTATGGTGTTTCTGTTGAGTATTCCTCCTTCATTTCAGGATAATTTTGCCATCTTCTCTTGTACTTAGAAGCACATAGTAGGAAAGGCAGTTAGGGGAGAAGTTAAGGTCAAGAGAGGTACATTACAGTGGGAAAGTCTGTGTGACAAAAAGGTGAAGTGCTAAAATGCACAGGAGAAATGTGTTGAGGAACTCTGTACTTCCCATCTTCTGCCAGTTCTGAGCTAACCTCCCCATTTGCACCTCCTTCTAGCTCTGTGACCTTGCACAACTTCATTGACCAGTCTGTGCCTCAATTCTGCAAATTCCCATTAAATAGAGAAATTATAGTGCTTACCATATGGGATTGATTTGAAGATTAAACAAATTATTATAGAGTGTCAAACATATAGTGAGTGTTGGGTATTAGCTATCACCATTATTGCCATCATAATCATCATTACCATCATCACAGCCATCATACATGAGGCACTCATAGAGGTAGCTTAGGCCTGACTTAGGTGATAGACAGGACCCACCTCTTACTTACATTTTGAAGGAGATTGCAAGTCAAGGCTCTGAATTGAGAAGTGACATAGATATTTGAGTTTTAGTTTTAGCTGTGTGTGGCAGTATCTTCCTTCCTTGAGTCTTGGTTAAATAGTTATAAATAAGGCTTTTGGTATTCAGTGGTTCCCAAATGTTTGTCTGGAGATAGACTGGGCTGGCCACATGAGACTCACCTAGGAGCTTGTTACAAGTGCAGATTTCATGGCCTTGCCACCCTCAGAGATTCTGATTGAGTCTGGGATGACTTGAGAACCTGATTTATTTTTTATTTTTATCAAGATTGTGCTGTGCTTGCCATGCACCACCTGTATACCTGGAATACCACTATTACTTGCACATCATGACCCCAGGTCAACTTTGAGGCCTAAACTCTAAATGCTCTGGTTGTGTTTCAGAGTGTGTGAAGGGATGGTTTGAAAAACAAGCGACAAAGTAGAAGTTAATTGGCAGATATTTAGTCAAGGGTTATCCTTTATATTTTGTTTATTCAAAACCAAGAGTTTCAGTCCAAATGTATAACAGACCTCAACTTTTCAGTTCACCATAACTCACCCTTCTCTCCTCTGAGACAAAAAGCCCAGGACCGTTGTCACTGCCAATGCCAGGAATTGTCCAAGAGAATATGAGGAATTCCCCTCCCAAAGTCAATTCCCAACATCTCCATTTCCCATGGGTCAAATTCTTATTTGATTAGCCAGAATTTTTGGCCACCAAGAATAGAAAACAGCCTTAGCCAGGTAGCTCAGTCAGTGAGAGCGTTGTTCTGGTGTGCTAAGGTTGCTGGCTTTATCCCTTCTTAGGGTATATATAGGGATCAACTAATGGATGCATAAAGAGGTGAAACAACAAATCAATGCTTCTCTCTCTTTCTCTCTCTTTTCCTTCCTCTCTCTCTAAAATCATTAAATAAATTTAAAAAGTAGAAAAGATAATTCATCTTGTCACCCTAACACAGAATAAGGAAGACAGTTATCAAGCCATCCCATCTCTGAGTCTCTTTCCTTGGCAAACAAGATGGCTTTGCTTGAATCCCACAGTGTTTCTCTCTTTAGTCAAAAGAATAAAACAGAAAAACAAAAACAAAACAAAAAATGGTTCCTTCCACCATATAAACTAGAACTTCTTTCATCCTTTGAATGACATGGTTTCTCGCCTCTTTCCTTCACCATGGGGACAGGGTGGAGCCCACATTCCCTCAAGGAACCCAAGGTCATGACATTCATGGTGAACAAACTGCAGCCTCTCCAATGCATTTCCAATGAACACACACAAAGCATTTCCTACTGTCTCTTAAATTATAGTTCTATATTTATCACTGCCAGTACACCCCTCCTTCTCTTTCCCAGCTCCCCCCACCCATGATTCTAGTCTCCCTTTAATCATTTGCAGAAGTGTTTCCATTCTTCTTTTTTCCATTTTCAAAACCAGTTTTGTTATCAGAAGAATGCAATTGTTGCTAACATTTTGATTTTCCTATTAAGTGAGATTTATATGACACTGAGGTTTTGTGATATAATTCCCCATTTGCTTCCAAGTGTTTTCTTGGACCTCAACATAAGGAAAGACTTTTCAAATGTCAACTTTTTTTCTCTTTCTCTTCCTTTCTCTCCCCCTACATCCTTTTACATATACATATGCATGTATGTATGCACTCTTTTTCTCTCTTTCTACTCTCTCCTCTTATGTCTTCTGTCCATCTCCCCCCATTTTCAAGTTTCAGTGTTACACTGTGTGACTTCTAGGCCTGTGTTAAGCAAAGTAAGTTCACCTGTTGCCTGGGTTTCTCACAGGACATTTTTCCCTAGGAACCCAGACACCATGCTTTAAGTAAGCTGAGTAAAGAGAACACATGCAGGGCTCTGTCTACAGCCCCATTTCATGTCCCAGCTGATGGCCAGCATTAACAGCTAGACACGTGAATAAGTCTTCAGGTGGTCCCAACCTTCCACTTGGTCCAACTGATATCAAGTGGATCAGAGATTAGCGTTCCTCCCCAAGACTTGCCTATATTTCATATTCGTGAGCAAAATAAGTATTTGTTATTTAATGCTACAAACTTTTGTGGTAGTATGTCACACTTCAGTGACATAACACCTACTTGAGTCATATCATCCTTCCCAACAAATATAAGTAATTTGACATTTCCTGACATCCCTGACTATGTCTTAGCAACCCCCTTCCTGAACATTTCAGTCCTTAAAATGACATACTTCCACAAATCAATCCCATGGGAGCATCCTGATGTGCAAGTGAGTTCCTCTGTTTCCACCAATATTTAGCTTTGCATTTATACTGGTGGCTCTGGGAATCAGTTTCCTTAATTGCAAAATGAGGGGGCTGAGCTAAATAATCTTTAGGGCTTCATTTTCTATCCTCTTCTCCATGGGTCTGCTTTGGCATCAAGGGTGAACTTTATAGATGTTCAGCTGTGAATCACTAATGATAGCTTAGCATTATACAACCTGTCTTTGTAAAACTCACTGACCATTTAACAGCTACCTACAGCACTTTCCTCCAATGGAATGAATGATAGTGGCAGCTTAGACAGCAGGCTCTGTATTGGACATGGGTGTTAGTCTTGATCCCACTGCTGTTACCAGGTATTTGGGAGTAAGCTTAGACACTGGTTCCCTTCTTCCTAAATGTGACCATTGATAAATGAATCAAAGGGTTCCCTGTATAACCATGAAAGGCTGATATTCCTGATATCTCTGGGTCAGGAATGACCTAAGAGGATCTGGAGGATGGTCAAAGTGCCTTCATTCAGTGTGGATTTCTGAAATGCCCCAGAATTCTGGACTACTTCCTGGTCCCGTTCTAAATGCAAGCCAAATATGTTTCTTGCCTTCCTGTAGAAGAAGGAGAGAACTTCTTAGCAAGTGAGAAAATCCCATGAGAAGAATTCATGTCAAGAGAGCAATTGCTTCTTAGTTTCTCCTGAGAAAAAGTGAACTGGCTCAAAGAGAAGGGCAGCAGGCCAAGATATGTTGTGAAACCAAAAGCAAAAGAAGAATGAAAAAAAGGCTGGAAAAATAATGAAAAGGATTGGAATGCTTATAAAAGTCCAAATAAATAGTGGTAATTCTGAAAAGTGTAAGATTTGATTATATTGCTTTTACAGGGTTTAGTCTTGAGCATGAACTGCAAGCCATACCCTCTCCCCTTTATTTCCATCTTCCCAGGCAGGGGGTTATCTAGGGGCGCTGACTGGCAGGCACTTTAGGTCCCACCTTGAGTCTGAGGACTTTTTCTCAAAGTAATGATGCTGAAGGCTATGATTGATCTGAATTTACTAGCCATCAAATATCAAATTCTTAGCCTGGGTCTAGAGACTTTATTTACTGATCAGTTGGATCTCTGGATTTTTCTTAACATGGAAGTTCTTGCCAATTTCAGGCATCTTGCCTCCTCTGTGGGGTCATTTCTGATGCTTTGACCTGCAGTGTATCTGAATTCCTCAAGTCTTTCCAGTGTGCCTTGTCTGTCACCTATAGTCATTATTTAGTTATCTAGATTTTAATAAAGATAATAAATAAACAATTCATAAATAATAGGAAGAATAATGGCATGTCCATGGTTTGAAAAAAAAAGGGTACAGAAGGACACAGAGGAGCGTGTGTGTGTGTGTGTGTGAATCTTCCCAGGGCCATTCTATGATGATATTAATATTGTTGTAGAGACAGATAGTGCATCTGGGGGTGGGGGTGAGAGAACTGAATGAGTATGAGCCCTCTTATGAACAAAGATTAGCTAGTATAGTCACCATTTTGTACTTTAGTCTATCCTGTATTAATCATGTATTTTGGAAATTATTTTTTATCAGCATATTTACAGCTACCTTGGTCTTATAATGTTTGCATTTTTCTTACTGCATAGAAATATCATTCTTTAATTAGTCCCCCATTGCTGGACTTTCAGGTTGTTTCCATGCTCTAATCACAGTAAATCATAAAGAAGCTACTTGTTCTTGTTTAAGTCTGTGGGAGGCCAGGACCATGGTTTATTCTTTCTCTATTTCTCCCTTAAATCTAGAGCTAGGTCAGTAGTCATCCTCTGGCCTAAGAAGTACCATTAGTGTGGGCTGATCAGTGAGAATCACTGGTAGTGGTTAATAAGCTGAACTTTATTTGAAAATATTATATATCTTATAAAGGGCTAATATCCAAAATATATAAATGACTCATATAATTCAATAGAAAAAAACTGAATTGGATTTAAAAGTAGGCAGAGGATCTGAATAGATGTTTTGTTTTTCAGGGAAGATATACAAATGACCAATAGATATGAGAAAAAGTAATCAACATCACTAATCAACAGACAAAGACAAATTAAAACCACAATGAAATATCACCTCACACCTCTTAGAATGGCTATCTTAAAAAAAAAAGAAAGAAAAAAAATTACTGTTGGTGAGGATGTGGAAGCAGAGAACCCTTGTACACTGTTGATAGGAAAATAATTGATGCATGGCTATGAAAACCTATATGAAGATGTCTTAAAAACTTAAAAATAGAAATATCATATAATCTAGAAATTCTACTTCTAGTAATCATCTGAAGGAAATAAAATTACATCTCAGAAAGGTATTTATATCTAATGTTCTTTGTGGCATTATTTACAATAGTCAAAACATGGAAATAACTGTTTATCAATGGAGGGATGGTTTAAAAAAATGTCATACACACACACAGAGGAATATTATTGAGCCATAAAAAATTCTGCTACTCATGACATCATGGATGGACCTTGAGGGCATTAGGCTAAGTGAAATAAGTCAGACAGAGAAAGAAAACTACTGCATGATCTCACTTACATGTGGAATTAAAAAACAAAACCAAACCCAAAACAGACAAAAAACCCAAACTCTGAGATACAGAAAACAGCTTGGTGCTTACAGGGGTAGAAAATGAGGGTGGGCAAAATAGGTGAAGGTGACTGAAAGGTTAAAAAATAGCTCTGGCTCGTGGCTCAATTGATAGGCACCAGCTTGTGAACCCAAAGGTTGCTGGTTTGATTTCCAGTCATGGCATGTAACCAGGTCTCCAACCAGGTCTGTAGTTGGAGGCAAGTGAAAGGCAACCATACATAGACGTTTCTCTCTCTCTCTGCCCCGCTCCCTTCCCCTTTCTCTAAAAATAGTAAATTTACAAAATCTTAGAAAAATAAATCAATAAAAGCTGAGCTTCTCTATCCCTGATGCAAGTTAACCAAAAGTCAAAATTTGCTGTGCAGGCAAAATTTACAACTAATACTAGGGTTCTTCTACATGATTTGTTGAAATGAAATTTTTGCAGAAGTAAAACCTGGCTAAAAGTAAAATTCCTGATCTGTACACACACAAAAAAGGTCACCCAGCCTTTTGGTTCTCAATGAGTAAATGAAAACAAGTGCCTTGGACACCTTGGGAAAGGAAAGAGGTGGCAAACACATACATTCTTGTCTCTCTTCTCAGCTATGGCAATGCTTACATGTTGAGTTGGAGGAAGGGGTGAGTGGCTTTGATCTGGGTGAGGTTAGGAGACATGAAGTGGAGGACAGTGGAAGGGGTTGATGGTGCAATAGCTTTCCAAGAACACTTAGCTGGGACATACACAACCCATCCACAGCACTGGTCAATAAGTATCCAGAAAACACCATATTGATACAGGAACCTCTTTTCCCCATAGATGGATTAAATTTATTTTTTCTTTTCTCAGCCTTTGTGGGCATCTGAGGAAATCATATCAGTTATAGAGACATGAAGAAGCTATACTTACTCTGCACATTTGTGTCTAGAGGAGTTCCTGACTCCCAGGAGGTCTGACCTTTATTAGAGATAATTTTTTGTAAACAGCCTTGGTAGGAATCTCTGGCAAATATCCTCTGGCCTAAGAAGGCCGTTATTGTCCTATAACAAATTTGTGATTATTTACAGTCATGGGGGACAGGGAGAGGCTGTATCATGAAAGCTTTTAATAACAATTCAAAAATCTCATTTTCGCTGAGTGTTGACCATTGACCAAATTTTCCATTTGCTCAGTGGTTGCCAAATGAACTGACTTGAACTTGACTTCATTATTGCTTCTATCACAGGAGTAAAAAAAAAAACTGTGAAATAATTAAACATGATCTTAACTCCCTCTGGTTGTTGGGACTGGGCATGGGGGTGGGAGCTGAGAATGCAGGTTGGGGAATGGGGCTGGGGTGTGTCTCTGAGTCACTCTAAGACAGCCCTAGGGGTTTCTCCCAGGGTACACATGACCTTACTCAGAACTCTTCAATGACTTCCCTGTGCACCTAAAGTGAAATTTAAGCTCCTCTCCAGGCTTCCTGCCTTTCTAATCTCATTGTGTCACTGTCTTCTGCCTCACTTACTGAGCACTAGATACTCTGTTTTATGTCAAAATAGATTTTTAAAATACTGTTCTTAGAAAACTCCAAGCTCCTTTTTGTTCCTTAAAGTCATAGCTCTGTCTGTTTTCTTCTCAAGATCTTTACTCCTTCTTTCCATAGTTATCTTCATGTCAACCTCAATATTGCAATTAAAAATTTTATGACCTTTTTGATCTTCCAAGACCTCCCTTGACCTTCTGCGACTCTGCCACCCATTAATATATTTCACAATTACCTTAGCTATTGCCTTCCTAAGTACTTACCACAAGTTGTGATGACATTTACTTATTGGATCACTCCTTTGTCTGTCTCCTGCAGTGGGATATAAAATCCCAAAGGACCAAGTCTGTCCTGATTGTCACCATGTCTTTAGCAGCTAGCACAGTGTTGGCCATAGAAAATGGTTGAATGAAGGAAGTGGGCAGACAAACATGTTTATATTCTGAGTTCAGATACATGGTAGACAAAGGGAGGAGGAGGGACAAATGATTTCATATAGCCTGTAAAGGGGATAATACCTCTTGAGGAGACTGTGTTTTGGTTGTTCCCAAGGGGATAGAGCAACTGGAAGATGTACCTTCCCAACAGGAGGGGGAGGGGTAAAATAGAGAAAAAGAGAAAAGACAAATGAAGTCTGTTCAAAGCAAGCCAGATGTTTTGCTCTCACATCCACTTTGTTTCCATTAAAGTGAGGGGAAGTGAGAGTAATGGGGAGAGATGATGATGATGATTTGCCTGGATTTTTCTTTCTCCTGAGTTGCCCAGTCACTGGAGACCTAGGACCCTCATCTCTCTTCTCCCCTTGACCCTTTGGTGCCTCAGCAAATAAATCATGGCCAAAGCATTTGTGCAAAGCACAAATAAGTGGTAGAGGGGTGAGGGCTGAAGAAAAACCCAGGAGCTGGCTTCTGGAGGCTCCAAAGCTATTTTGACCCACAGAAGGCAAATGTGGCTGTTTTCTAAGCCCCAGAAGGAAGAAGCATCATGCTTTAAATGCTGCATGCTGGGCCATTGCGAACTTGTGGGCCCAGGAGAATTGGGATCAGTTCTCTGGTGGTGAGGTGGCTAGAACATTGGAGCTATGAAGTGTGAGAGAGCTTACCCCCTAACCTCAGGTATAGGAACTTTACTTAAGTCAGGAAAGAGTCATGGTGGCTGGTCTTTAGCAGAATAATTGATTATTGGCAGGGAAAGATATTGCTAGGTGTAGTGACAGAGTATCTAACAAATGTTCTCTAACACAGCTGCTCATATTCAACACTCAATAAATATTTATTAGACACCAACCAAGTGCCAGGCCTTGATCTTATCATTGATTATTCAACAATGAGCAAAGGCAAAATCCAGTCCTCATGCAACTTATATTCCAGTGGGTGAATGATCTGTGCAGGTTCATGGAATTTCTATTCTATGTCCTTACATTTTGGGGACACTCTAATCCTGAGAGTAAAGCTATCTTATTTAGAGGTCTCTTAAAAACTGTAATACTGGTAGCATTCAACTATTGGAATGAAAGGAGCAGTGACAGTTAAGATCTCAGGGAAGAGAAAAGCAGTAAAGGCATTAACAAGAGAAATAGCCATTTAAGTCCATCATGACATGGCAGCATGATAAGACAACTGGCAGGTACTAAAGAGCTTCCTGTAGCCAGAATGAGATGGGCTTTGGAACACAGGGAGGTGCTTTGCAGGAAGGGAGCAGCAGCTTGCTAGGCTTACCTGGTGTCCCTGTAAGAATCTCCTGGCTCCTTGCTTGCTCTTGCTTCCGGACTGTGTGCCATGTTGCCACTCTACCACCTTTGCTTGTGAGGTATGGACATGCAATTCCTCCGCTCTCCTTTCCTTCTCAGCTCTGCTTTCTGTTGGCTGATTACTCTACATTTAGGGAGGACTATTACTGGTGGCTGCCTTCCTTTATTCTCACTGCTTTCCACCCTCCTCTCTCTTACTGTTCTAGATGTGGTTTGTTGGGTAAGACAGAAAGGGGTGGGGCCAGTCAAGAGTCAGGGGCTCTAAGGGGTGCAGAGAAGGATCAAAACCTCATGACAACCATTAGCTTCATTCTCACTGCAGTTCGGCAGCCCCATCTCAAGGCCAGCTCCTGGGACATCTTGTTTCCCCAAACTCCTTCTCTGATATTGATACCACTTAATCTCCACACTGATTGCAACTTGTTCTTTTCCACCCTCAATCCATTGCCTGAGTGACATCTCAGACAGCATCACGTTTCTATTTTCCCCCAAGTACACTGGTTGATAACAAGTCCCCTGTGATCCACATTTATTTCTTTCCTAATCATGTTAGACTCTGTTTTATAGCAATTCAGCTTATTGTTAGAAGAGAAAAATCAACTCCTTTTAACTTAACCTGTTGTCAGTTACATTTCTGTTGCTTGCAGCCCCAAACTTTCCTAACCAATGTACCTGATTTCCCTGGTTCACTGGATTTTTGAATGATGCTATTCTGTAGATGCTATGTGTTCCCATGTATCTCCTCTAATTCCAGACCTTCTATATTCTATGAGATTGCCAGAGCTGTATGAACCCTTAGAGATCAGACATCCAGTCTACTAAATTTATATGTAGTAAACTAAAATGTGGAGAGGGAAAATAATATGGAAAGTTGGTAGGACAGCCAGTCCCGGAGTGCAAGGGTTTTAGAAATGAGTCCAGCATTCAGTGTCAACCATAATCCTATCTCCTTGACTTGAAATAACAACAAAGATTGAGAGTGGGGAGAGAATCCCTACTCTCTTGTTTGATGCAGTCATGGTGGCTACATTGCAGACACACAGTGAGCATAGCCATGTGCCTTGAGGCTCTAGCCACCTTGCATAAGGACAGACCCTGAAAACATGGGCGGTGATCATCACCCTGAAGAGTAGGGTGGCTCTAAGTGCTTGCTCACCGTGCTTTTCTCTCTGCTCTTCTAAATTGCTTTCCTGGAGACAGATTAAGCCTCTGCTCAGGGTCTTGGAACTTTTCCCCTAGAGCAGCATTCAGGTGTGAGCTCAGCAACTATGCTCTCACAGGCCCTGTGAGCACAAACTAATTAACTAGGAGCCGCACACACAGAGAACATGCTGCTCACCAGCTGTCCAGTTCTCTGTTTCTCTTTTAATCTTGACTTCTGTCAAATCCAATTCAGCATTCAGTATTTTACTTTTCTCTTCTCCGTTTCCATCTATATGTGTGACATCTTAGTCAGAGCCCTCACCCTTTTAACAAGGAACACTTAGCAGTGACTATCACTTTATAAATTTGCTTTCCATAAATCCAAGCACCAGGTTATGTCTTTGAACATCCTGGTCTCTTTTCCTGGAAGGCTTTCTTCCTCTGGTTCTCTCTTGGGTCCCATGGCTGTCCTTTGTTGCCCTTTCAGAGTCAGCACAAATATCAACTCCTTGGACAGGCCTTTGTCCACTTCTCAATGCCATCTATGACTCTTTAGCATGACATTTCCTTCACTGTGCAGCCTAGATATTTTATTTCCTTCATAGTATTTGGCATCACTTGAAATGGTCTTAATTGTATGTTTACTTGTTTAGTTTCCATTTCTTTTGTTAGAATGCATGAACCTTTTCCAGGGCAGAAACATCCATCCTGGTGTATCTCAGTACCAAAAACTGTGCTTAAAATAAACATCCAAAAACCATTTCTTAAAAACTGAAACTGGAGAAGTTGAACTTTTGAAATAAGCTTGTTGTACATCATGGGTTTTCTGTGCTGTGGGTATAGGACAGCTATCACAAACCAATGACAATAGCCAGCTCTTAGTCTTAGGTGCCCAGAAGTGAAGAACTTTCAGGCAGTGACTTTCTTCTATTGTTAGCTTTTTTAGTATTCTTTCCCAAATACTTGAGATATCAGATGTAACAGGTGTTAAATCAAGCCCTTTTATAGCCATTCCAACCCCAAAAGTTATTGCTGTTGTTGTTGTTTTTCTAAAATGGGGGCAGATCTCTCTTAGAAGCTTGAGTAGAGGTACATGCCCTCACTTGCTGGTTGCTTATCTCACTTCTGCCTGGCTATGAACGCTTGTGAGAAAGCATCTTTCCTCTCCTTGATCTTCCTGCATTGGAAACCCTCAGGCATCAGCAGAGTTCCCACGATCCTTCTTGAGAGACCACAATTTCTTGCATGTCTCCACTAATATTTGGGTGGATTTCCAACTTGGCTTAGTATGTCCCTTATAGTAAATCCAATCTCTTGAGTTTGAACTCTAAGGGCGGCCTCTTCCCACATCTTCACCACCCACCCCAGCCCAGTTTCACCATGTGTCCACTTCCCATTATTGTTGCCTCTGCTAAAATGCTATCTGGTTCTCATCTGTGTGCCTTAGCCTCCGTGCAGCCATCTGCTGCCCATCACTACCTGCAGAGAACTATCCTTGCATCTCCTTATTCCAACTTATCTCCTTATTCACAATTTTTACTCAAAGTTTCATCCTGCGGGAGAGCTTACCTGATACACTCTCTCTGACTTTCCCTGCATAACCTATTGCAGTCACCCATCCAAAATATCTGTCTGTCTGAACAGAGCCACTTTAACAGGATTCAAGTGAGTCCAGATGCAGATAGGTACTAATTTCGGTCTCTATTTGATCTTCATGTTTAATGAAATTTTCTTCACTGCAAAAACTTTGGTTTTCTAGGTCTGGGATGGCAATGTGTCTATAATGTTTGGCTAACCCCCTTTCTCTTTAATGGACGTCAGAGTCAAGTATAAATAGGAAGACCATAAATGAGTAATCACTATGATTCCAGGTTTATTCTTCCTTGTCATTCTTGCCACCACGAATCCACTCTGCTTCTCCAGGACCCTGTGGCTGATAGACTGAGACTCAGGGGAATAATCTTGAGCCAAACTCTTCTTTTTAAAGCAGCCCAGCCCAGTTTAGCAGGAGGGGGAAGGAGAGGAAAGAGCCTCTACCCTCAGGGGTCTTATAGTTGATCAGAGAAAGGGAATTGGCAAACAAACATAAAGGAAACACTTCAGGGGGCACTGAAAACCCCAAATCTTGGCTCTAGGCCCTTTGTTTCACCCACCATTGACTCTCCTGGCAACTGTCTAGGAATATTTCAGAGTCACTTGGGTAGAGCCCGAGAATGAATCAAAAGTCTCTTTTCATAGGCCCACTGGGCTGGCTGAGAGCGGGGAAGGTCATTCTGTCCATTCCCTTGCCCCTAGGCCAGACCACATCAATTCAGCCCACTCAGTCAGGGGCATCTCCTGTTTCCAAACCTCACCGGAGACAGATCTTACCCAGCTCTCTCTGTCTGCTCTTCCTGCCCAGTGGTTTTAAGCCTTGGTAATGAACAGCTGAGACGGCTGCATTCCTTGGACAACCTCTTAGTACTGCATATTTGTCAAGCGCTGCTGGGCGGGAACTCAAAGGGATCCAGAGGCACAGGCCTGCGTGGGTCTGCCCAGCCATACTCAGCTTTTTCCATTGGGCTCCTCAATGGCATTCTGTCCATGATCCAAGGTGGGTAGGTGGATCCCATTTGCAAGGGACTGAATGCTGGTGTTTAGTTTATTGCTGTATCAGTGCCCAGAACCCTGACAGAGAATATGTCTCTTTAATTTGGAAAAAAAGGACTTTGGATTCCACCTGCCTGTTCAGTTTTTAGCACCTCTTCTTCTTCCACCCTACTTTTCTCTTCTCACCTCCCTCACATGTCAGGGGAAAAAAGGGACAACATAGGAGTGCAGCCTGCCAGGGTGGCACTCACTGATGGCCCTGTCTCTGGTTAGCATTCCCCAGTTCTGATGTCCTGGGGCTGGAGTGCTGTCAGCTGATATTGCTCCATGCTGCACACTGAGGCTCCAAAGAAGAGAAGTGGTCTGGGTGAAGAGTTCACACCAAATAAATGGAGTGTTGATGGAAGGCTGAAATTTACATACATGTTTAAAACAAATATCCCTCTGTGTGAAAGCTTCTATACGTCTTTGCTATGGAAAATTAAATTCCTTCCATATTGCTTCAGCTTTTCCTATTTTAAAGAGTGACTTTGTAGAGTTCGATGGTCAACGGTGCAGCCACTGATGACAAATAAGAATTTAGGGATATAACACATGCTGTTTCTTCTGCTGGGACATGCTGCAGCCTTTAGGTTTTACATGGGTGCTGCTTCTTCAGCCTAGGGAGCCACTCCTTCTACTTGCTACCATTGAGGTCCCATAAGAGAAGGACGGGGAGGAAGTGATCGCACAGAAACCAAGAGAGAAGGGTGTTGTAGGAAAGGGGAGGCTCAATGAAATTAGTAAGAGTTAAGAGGTTTAGATTGAGTTAATAATTTAGCAGAAAACCCCAAGTTTCTTAAGAGAAATCTCGGGGTTTGTAAACTGGACTATAAAAGATTAAGGCGTGAATAGGAATAAATTGCAGATGGTACATTTAGACAACTCCTTAAAGAAATGACCTGTGGAAGAAAAAGAGCAAAAGGCAGTAAGCTAAAGAGGGGAAGTGAAAAGGGAGATAAGTAATTTATGTGTTTTTAAGGTGGAAGGGACCTGAGAAATGGATAGCCTTGGGATATGCGATATTTTGGATATGCTTTGTTTACCACATCCAGATCCACTCTTTACCCTATTCCGCCCTGCTCTGGACCCTGCCAAGCTGACTTTTTGTGACCGTGTGAAGGTGCCCTGGTAGTCTGACTTCTCACTGAGTTGGTCTAATGGGAGTCACCGACAGATCAAGGAAAAGGAGAAGGAGTTTAGGGGGTGTTTGCTTTTTTGTCTCTGTCTTTGCCAGGTTAAGGTTTGGCAGTAGACCATGATTTTCTATCAAAGGCCACAGCTCTTGCCAGGCAGCTATCTCCTATAGCCACACTCTAACTCTCTACTAGTTCTGTTAGTTGCTTCTTTTCCATTTGCTTCCTCAGGCCTAGGAGTAGTATTGGCTTCTTGTTGCTAGTTTTGAGAGTTTCACCAATTCCTTCTGATTTGCTTTAACTCTGATCACACACTCATAAGTAGCCCCATTACAGAATCTCCCATACAATATTAATGCCATTTATCTTTAAAGTTACCAAACATAAAATAATAGTAAATATTTTTGTATAAAAATATCCTAAGCCCTGGCTCAGTTGGTTGGAGCATCATCTATAACCAAAGGGTTGCAGGTTTGATTTCCAGTAAGGGCACATACCTAGATTGCAGTAGGGTCCCTGATTTAGGGGGCACATACAGAAGTCAGCCAATCCATGCTTCTCTCTTGAATTAATGTTTCTTTCTGTCCCATCCTCTCTCTCTAAAAAGCAATTAAAAAATGTGCTAGATGAGGATAAGAAAAATTAAAAACTAAAAATGTACTAAACATATAAAAACCTGTGCAGGTAGTTACCAAAAAGGAAAAGGGAAGGAGGAAAGAGGGCTTCAGTTGTACCTTTATTGTTTTATTTATTTATTTTTAAAAGGCCTGAAACATACAATGTCTATATCAAAAGTAGCAAGCCAATGTCAATATAATTAAAACAGATGGTGGGGCTGATATTTTCAGGACAGACCTCGAAAAATGTTAACATTTGAAAATCTCTTTAGTGGTGCATGTGTATGTTTTACTATTTTCTATGATTTTTCTCTATAGTTGAAATATCTCATGGGTTTTTAAAAAGATATTATTTATTATTTTCAGAGAGAAGGGCAGGGAGGGAGGAAGAAAAGGAGAGAAACATCAACATATGGTTGCCTTTCACCTGCCTCCAGCTACAGACCTGGCTGGAGACCTGGCTTGCAACCTGGTTATGTGCCCTGGCTGGGAATTGAACCAGTGACCTTTGGGTTCACAGGCTGGCACCAATCCACTGAGTCACACCAGCCAGGTCATGATTTTTAAAGAGGCAAAAATGAAAGGTAGTACTGTACAACTACAGAAAAAGGATTTAAAACTAGTATGGGTCAATGGCAGTAGAGCATTTTCTTAGGCCCAACAAAAGACATGGGAAGGATTTCCAAGGTCATAAACAGGTAGGTACAGGCTGAGTCCATAAATCAACTGACTTTGTACTCGCAGAGGTTTTGCTGTGGTCTGTTAAGAGCTAGAGAAGTAGAAGAAGCAAGTTAGAAGTAAACCAAAGGTTATGTCCTAGAACAAGATGTGGCACAGTGAGAGAGTGGCCTAAGAGAAAACCAGTAAGGAGCTGTTTAACTCTCTCAACCTGTACCAGGATCATTTGTACACACTTGAAGTGACGGTAGAATTTTCACCAAGTATTCATTGAGTACTTGGTATGCTCATGCCACTCTGCTCCATGCTTGACTTGTACTTCCTTAGTTAATTCATTTAGCACATAAGCAGGTGAGCACTGTTTTTATTGACTTACTATTTCATTAAGAGGCAGTAACATGAGTAGTTAGGATCATGCACAGTGTAGATTTAGATCATAGCTTTGCTCCTTGCTAGATGTGTTATTATGGCAGCTCACTTAACTTCTCTGTGCCTCAGTTTCCTCATTGTAAAATGAAAATAGTTATAGTACTTACCTCACTACATAGTTGCGCAGATTAAATTGCCATATGCAAAGGCTTATAGGACTGGTTGGCCTATACTAATTGCTATATAAGTTGTTTCTATTTATTTCTACTTTGGGTGAGAATATAAAGGTCCAGAGAGAGAAAGTAACTTATAAAATTTCATAGCTAGTTGGACATTTTAGTGTCTGGTTAAGATTATGTCCTCACCTTATAACCATTAAGTTATCTACCCAAGGAATAGCTCACATAATGAGGATGGGAGCACAGACATATGGTAAGAATCTGGGTCTTGTTGATGTCATTGAGCTCTGAATTGATCGATCTGGAAAATCCCTACCCTTGGACTTTTGTTATGGAAAGTAGTATGTTTTCTTGATTGTTCCTGCCTATTGAGATGTACAGTTTTCTACTACTTGCAGCTCAAAGCTTCTAAACCAATTCCGCCAGCATATCAAATTCTTGTTACTGGTGGGAGAGAGCCATGGGGCCTTTGGCCATTGAAGGGCAGCCCAATATCTGTGGCTTTGCCCCTGAGAGTATGGAGTGGGTTGTGTCAGCACAGGGTGACAGTGGAACTTGGTTTCTCATATCAAACTAGAAAACGCCATTCTGTGAGCTGAACCTGAGCTGCTAAAGAAGCAGAGTTCCCCAAGCCCTTTAAACTGAGGAGCTCCCATAACACCCAAACAAGAAGGAGTCCAAGGGAACAATGACAATGGTTCTGGAGCTTCTTCCTATTCAGATTAAAAACCACCCAAAAGGAACTATAAAAAGAGGCCTTGGGGAGCATATCCAAGAGAGTGAAAAGGAAGGGGAACAGGAGGAACCCATGGAAAGAAAGTCTTCCAGACCAAATCATGGTCCAAAAATAATGAGACCAAAGTTCAAAGAGGTAATTTAAACCAAATAAGGCTGGGACGCCTGAGCCAGCAAGGGGAGGGCTCACTCTGAGTGAGCGGGTGAGCAGCAGGGATAGAGTTGAGTAGGGTTCAGTTTAGGACAGCACCATGGGTCTGCTAGCCTGGTGCTCCCACTGCCCAGATCAGTGAAGGGGGAAGGGCTCAGTGGTTTGCCTTCTTGCCTCCCCTGCAGCATGGTGACTGGAGCACTGTCTCCACCCTCACCATTGGCAGGACTGCTTAAGTTGGCAAAATTTATCCCATCTGGGTGGGCTTGCTGCAAATGCAGGAGAGAGCTCCTGGGACAAGGCAGATGAAGGGAATCTTACTTGCTTGCAGCCAAGCTTCTTTTAGACCCTATTTTATATTTCATTTCAACAAAGAATTACAGGGACGCCAGAGATGATGGATGCTAAGCTCGTTAACTGCCTGCTGAATTTTGGACTCAGGCCTTTGCTGATCCTATAGTCCAAGTAATTGCCTAGTGGCTTAGTATCAGAGCATGCATCTAGTTCATTTGTGTATTCTGCATGTGGATAGGTGTGCATGTCTGCATTAAAAATATTTCTATTTACTTTGTCTACTTACCATAGTCCCCACTCCAAACTTAAACAGCCCATACCTTCCACCACAGCCTTATAAATCACAACACTGGGTTAAAACAAACAAACAAAAAAACTGTTTTAATAAGAACTGAGGATTTAAAGAGCTAATGAAATAAACATGGAGACTTTCGATTCCTTAACAACCCTAGCAAGGTCTCTCTTCTATGCACCTCTCTCCCTTATGATCTCTGGTATTGATTCTCATGACGAAAGTCAGAACTGAACTGTGTATCATGGTCACCAATTGATTTGCACTGCATTGAAATGTACAAAGAAATTGTGGCTCATGGAGCTTTTGAAGTTTTTCTGTGACTGATCCTATGTGAGTCTTAACAGCACTGGCTAGTTGGAAAACCTTGCCATTGAATGATGTCTCAGTCTCTTCCTTAAATAACACTCTATTTCGAAGAGACTTGGAGTTGTTTGGAATTGTCCTCCTTCCCTGCTCATCTCCAAGATCATCTGGAGATTAAGGCAGGGAGGGGGTGGGGGAAGAGACTTCCTACAGGAAGAAAAGAAGGAGGGTTTTGAGTCAAAAGGGTATCCCCTGAATTACCAGTAGTCTACACTGTGAAGTGGATGGTCTGGTCTGGTCCCTGGGTTAGTGACCACTGATCTCAAGTGGGCTTTTGGGAGCAATGTGGTACAGTCTTCTTAACCCAGGGCCCTCTCAGCGCTTCCTTGGCCCCTGTCTAGGGCATTTGTGATTTCTGGGTCCACTGCTCATCACCAGTGGTCTATGCACTGGGTCTGTGAGAAGTGCTGCTCCAGGCTTGCCTATCTAGCTACTTCCCTGCCTCACTTTTAAAGAGCTGCCCAGGCCACATTGACTGTGGCTTTGAGTGTTGCTCTCCTAAAAGGCTCACATGCTCCTCCAGGTTGTCCTTGGGGAACATCACTGCTGGTTTCCACCCCAAATGTTCCCAACTTCCTCTATACTTCCCTAGAAATTTCCACCAGGTCTCCTCTGGCCCTTGGGTTCATCCCAGGAGTAGAAAATAAGGACATGTAAGTGTGACCTCTTTGCCCTACTTCTGTCTTTCTTTTCTTCCCAACCTCCTCCTTGGGGCACAAAAGTAGTTTCCCTTACTCTGTGTGTGAGGTAGTGTGTGCTTGGGAACTTCCTCTACTCTCTTCCTACCTGAGATATTACTTGCCCTCTCTTATTTCCTGAGTCTTAAAGGAAAATAGGGTACAAAGAATACCAATTTGTTTTCATGGATAAGTGTACATTACTTTTGAAATATTTATAAAGCTACAATAATTACTTTGGCATAAATAGCCCTTGAGGTTGGCGGGGGCCCTGGACAGAGGAAGAGTTTAAGAATACCTGCTTTCTGACTGAGAAAGGAAGAGAAGGGCAGGGTGGGGGTGAGGGTGGGGAGCTTGGACAGCCTAGAGTGACATCTTTAAGGTTCCTACAAGTTTCTTTCTTCTTTGAAATACAAGGTTCTTAATTATTGCTACCTTCTTTTAGTTTCAAAAGAGCACACATCTCTTCATTTCTTGCTATCCCTCATGGTCCTACAGGATGTTCGCAGGACCAACAAATAGCCCCATGGATTAGTGTTTAGACACCCCCAAATGGGGTGGCATGAATAAAGACACCTGCAAAAGAGACTCTTATTTTTTTTCACTTCTTTTTTTTTTTTTTTTAATTCAGAAAAGTCGAGAGAATACCATGATAAGCACCCATGTCTCCCACTCATACTTGAAAATGTGTACTTGTTATTTAGGCTTAAGATAGCTTTAAAATGTGTGTGTGTGTGAAAATGATCATATAGTTAAAGTTGAAAACCACTTTGTTTTTCTTCTCATCCTAGTCCCCTCCTTCTCCCAGCAGAGGCAACCACTATCAAGCATTTTGTATCATTCCATTCCATGTTTAATCGCTTATCAATTTATATACCAGACAATAGCTAACATTGTTTTATATGTTTAAAATTTTCCCTAAATGATATCACATTACATGAACTGTTTTGCATGTTTTTTCCAGTCAGCAATATGTTTTTGAAACTTATATTTAATGTATGTAGACCGATTCCACTCATTTTAAACTGCTTGAGAATATTCACTTTGTGAATCTATCATATACTATTTATTTCCTAATGAAAATACTGATTTTTTCCCCCATCTTTACTCCTGGTATTTTTTTTTTCTTAATAATGGGTACTATCAGCTCACTGCAATGCTTTAATTTCAGGCCAAAATTGGATGGAAGACTTTGTTGCCTACAAAGTAGCCTAATTGTCCAATGGACACTGAGCTTCGCCTGCCAGCAGGCATGTGAACAGGTCCATGTTGCCCCTCACAGTTACCGATTGCCTATGCCTGCACCTCTCTCTGACTCTGTTCCCTTGCCGGCAAAATGGGATAATTGCTTCTGTCTCCTTGCGTTGTTGTGAGGGCTTGTGGATTAATACGGTGACATATATAGAACCATGCCTGGAGGATTAGTAAGCCCTCTGCTAATGGAAGATGTATACAGTAATTAATGCCCAATAGAAAGCTAGACCACAGGCTTCTAAGTCCCTGGCTAGTTTTCTTTCCTGAGACATTCTCTGCCTCTGTTTTTATGATTGGTAAGACTCTGTCTCAAATAGTTTGTGGTCTGTGAAAACACAAGTCCGCCCCATGGGAGGCAGGGACAGCAGGCAGAGGCAGGAGTCTGCAGTTTTACCTCTTGGGAGCTAGCAACCCCAAATGCTATCAAAACCATGGTAACCAACCACTGTATTGTGGGGAGTTCTGAGCATGTCTTTGCAGGGCCTGCTTAGACCTGCCCTAGTTCAGCTGCCTGCAGGAGCAGCTCAGAGCCCTTGCTATGGGCCTATTCTTTGCACAGGTCTGGCCAATCAGAGCTCTGTTGCTACGCAGCCCCTGCAGGCAGAGCCTTTCCAGTTCTCTCCGCCAGGCATAGCTGTCCACAGACATCCTTTTGCTATTTTTGTTTGCATGGATTTTTTAAAAAGCACCTGGTAACATACTTTTATTTTTATTTTTCCTCCTTTTCTTACTCCATTCAATCTCCACCCCGTCATCTATCCCTACCATACCCCAAACATGAATTAAACTCAGAATCATTTAACAAAGAAACCTTAACCCAAGACAGAAACCAATCTTTAAAATGACCCTTATTCCTTGCTTGTCAGTACTGGGAAAATCTGCTTTTCCTGATATTTGGGGACACTGATGAAAAGGTGGCACCATTGTCACACATTTAACTTCCCTCTCTTTCTTCTCTATTTCTAGGAATAGAGAAATCAACAGGAGAGAGAGACTAAGGTTTAAAACAATCTGTTCCCTAACCTCTATGAACACCTCTCCCCAGAGCCCAGACACAAAGCCAGTGTGCTGGGAAACACATCCTTAGCAAAGTGGGGCTCACTGCCTCTCTGCTTTTCTCTTCTTATGACAGAACATTCGGAGGCTGTCTGCTCACCTTCTCCCCTCTCTACACTCTCTTATTCGCAAACAGACAAGAACTCTTGAGAGAAAAGGGGCTACATGTAGCAGGGGCTCATGACAACACCTGAGCACCCTGGGGAGGGAGAAATAGCAGAGAGAGGTGACTGAGAGACCAGCATGGCTGCATGAAATGGGATGGATGAAAGGGAAAATTCTTCCATGGGAGGAAAGCAAAGGGGTCAGGGAGTTTGGGATGCTAAAGAACAGGAGAAGATGAGGATTTTAAAAGTGACCTTGACCTAGTTTATTGAACCTCCTGAAATGTTCAGAGAGAGCCAGGAGTCAGGTTGGGAAAACCCATGTAGTGGGGGTGTTTTGAACTAGGTACTGCTCGGGCACTCAAACATGTCTCAGCTGTTTCACTGTTATCCCTACTTACTCTGAGAGCTGCCTACTCCAATGCTTAGGTGGTTTTTAAAGAACATACATACGTAAATAAGTGCCACTAAACAGTAAGGCTAAACATTTTTAAGTCACAAGGTATAGGGAGGTTTTGGTGGGGAAACTAATTTTCTGGAAACCTGGCTGAAGCTAGTTATTAGACTGTTATTGCTGAAAGAAAAAGGGTATTAGGCAGAAAGCCAGACAGGCTTCCTGAAAAAGGGTTTTCTTCAGAAATATGATTCTTAGTCTCTTCTATACCTTTGTCATCCCTTTGCTTAGTGGATAGGTGTGCCTTTGGAGGGAAAGTTTCAATGCTATTCCTATAGTAAGGACAATGCAAAAGTTTTGCAGCAGGATTATAAAGAACAATTAAAACACTTGTTGAGTCCTGATTTTATTATTGAATAATGTGGCTTAAAAACACATGTAAAGTACAAGTTCTGGCCTGACAAGCCAGAGTCCAAAATAACTGTAAGTTAGAGTTTCAAAAGCAGTGATTCCTAGTTTTGCAGTTCCTTCCCTATCCCCTGCGCTGCCCAAACAAAGAAGGTTCTTTTAAGAATATCTCAAGTAGTAAAGAAACATTTTTGTGATATTTAGTAATTCCTCAAGTTTTGTGAATTTTTTTTTGTTTACAATCACGCAAACATAATACTTTTAAGTTAAACAAAGTAAAAGGTAATAAGATCCCATTTTTGTAAAACTATGCCTATCTCTATACATTGAAAAATGTCAGATGTTACAGATGTAACATAACTTTCTTAAAAAGGAAGATTAAATTAGGCAGTGTCTTAAGAAGTATCTGAAGGCCAAATACTTTCCCCTTTAGATTTCATAAGGTTTTGTCGGGGAGAGTAGCCAGGTCTCAGTGCATCTATTCCCAGGAGACACCTTGGTATCTGAATCCAACAGAATAAGGCTGTGGACAAAGGTAGGAGAAGTAGTGAATGTGGCGGGGGGAAAATGGGGACCAGAGAACTTAGATATGGCTCAGCAAAAACACACTGAGAAATGTTTAGGAAGGTCAAAGTCTCAGAAATGACAAAGTTGTCCAACCTCCTTGTTTCTGATTAGAAGTGGGGGTGTTGCAGCCTGCGGTGAGTAAGCTTTGAGAGGCGGTTGGGAAAGGTCAGTAAATGGAGTGTGCCAGCATCACTTTCCTCTCCATAGGAAAGCAGGTGAGTGGCTTCTCAGTCCTTAAGGTGCAAGCAGGAAATAATCATCCTTTCTGTGGCAGGATTGAACTGGAGGAGGACCAGAGGCCTGGAGGAACTGCTCAATAGCCAGCCTTTCTCAGAAACACAGCGGAAGTCTCCCAGACAAAGCAGACAGTCTGGCATCCCTTTCTTGGGAGTGAGAGGAGGGAAGGGAGTGAGGCAGGCAGGGCCAACATACCAGGGTCAGTGGTGAAATCTCAGGTACCTGGGAGTCTGCCAGCCTTGCCTTCCACAGCAGCTTGGGCAGCCCCTCTCAGAGCCCTCACCTGGAGGAGCCAGCATGAATGTGGCTGCCAGACCATAAAGAGAAGTCCCTGGGCTGAAGGACCAACTGCCCCTTGAGTTCCCTTCCTAAGCCAGCTCTTAACTGTAGAGACTTACGTCTGTCTGGGCCCCTCTCCATGGGTCCTGGGACCATTAGAGGGTCACTTCTTGTGTTTATCATCCTCAGTTCTCTGCTTCCCTTCTTCCTCCTGCCTTGCCAGATACACCCTTCCTCACTCATCAGTGCTCAAATCATGCGTGTACCTGGTATAACGAAGTGCTCAGACTCATAACTAAAATCCAGTTTCCACAAAGTATCCAGATCATTAGTTCAACTCCTCATAGTCTACAAAGAAGAAAACAAACAACACATGCAGACAAAAAAATGAACACAGAACAGGAGATTTCTTGGCCTTGGGTTGGGGACACACAGTGGGAAGTTGTAGCAGCACAAACTATGCTTCATGGCCAGAGTCATGAGTCATGACCCTGAGGTTGAGCAATTCAACTTGCAACACCAGGGTGTTGAGGTGCTAAAGTCCACTCTCTTGCCCTCTAGTAGGTCAGTTTTTAGCTCTAATATACTTTTATAGGTGGAAAATTCCAAAGAGAAGTGACCTGCTCTGTGTTATACAGCCAGACATAAGTAAAATGAGGAGAGGCAATGTAGGCCTAGCTAGACCCAATTATTTGACATCTTTGGGTTTTTCCTGTAGCAGCTTAGCTAGGGTGGATAGTTGGCAAGTTGTTGGGCAAGTTATTGGGACTGGAAGACAGACTGGCAGACCTTGTTGTCTTTAATGCTGTTTCAGTTACAGTAATCTTTCTTACCTCATTACCTGAGCTGGGACTATAAAGTGGGAAAAACACATTGCTTGGAATTGTACCAAACACAGAAAGTAGACATCCATGTTATGCTTGTGTTTCTCAGGTCTGAGCGTAAATGACTTGTTTTCTGCTGAGCTCAGTTTCTAATTTAGGACCATTTTTTTTCTTTCCTCTACATCAGCTATCAAACCTGCCCATTCATATATCTCACTGGGAATTTAGTGGACACTCCATTTGACTAATTCTGATCCATCACAAAATAACTTTCCTGCCAAGATAGGGGAGAAGGTTATATAAACAGGCACAAATTTGCAAAAACAAAAGAGTGTGTAAGGACAGAGTAGTAGCATCTTCAGTATAGCAGGACTTGCCTCGAGGGATGACAGCTTTCACCCACAACCCACAAAAAGAGAGGCCACTCACATCCTAGTCTTTTGGTTGCTATCTGGGTGGGTGTTCTTCTTTCACTACAGGTGAATGTGGACAAAAAGCTTCAAAGGCTTATTCAAATTCATTATTGGTACTTCCACATTTACTCTGTGGTGTTACATAAAATTGTTTAGCTAGACTCTTGTTTTATACATTCCAAGTCTCCACAGACACAAATTTTGGTTAGATGCCACCTCCCCCCAATTCAATTTTATTTGATTTTCAGTTACCTATCAAAATATATTGTGTCCTAGAGAAGTGAGAAGGGTGAGAACATTAGATGCAGGAGAAATTGTGTTGCATACTTTGAATCAAATTAATGCAGTGGTCATTTGAATGGACCACAGTGTCCTAACTGTGAGCAAACTGACCTGTTACATCCAGTCAAGAGCTTGTTTATAGAGGACCCTACTGGCCATGATCCCCTCTTGTTTTGACACTAAACTAAGGTGACATATGTAGGTCTTAATTCAATTTACCAATATGAAAGAAAGTCCCCAAGCTGATGATGAGTAGAAGCAGAGTAGCTTTCTGCAGTCCCATCCTCTTTTGCCCTTGACCCCACTGCCCTACATTGAGATGTCCCCAAAAGCCACAGTCATTTCATCCTTGTGAGACAGGCATGAATCTCTCTTGGAACAGTATTTCTGAGGGAAGCAGAATACAAAAAGATATTTCCTCTGTCTCGCCAGATGGCTTCAGGATAAAATTCTTCCCTGAACCAAGTGTTAAGAGTCCAATTGACTACTTCAAGGAGGGCAAGAAGTAATAGGCAAAGATATTTATTCCACCTCCTCCCCTAACACCACTGCATCCAAGTTTGATGTGAGCAGGTGCCTGCCAAGGCAGGCAAGATTGTTGAGCTGAAATCAAGAGGATGGATCTCTGGCAGAGCAGAACCTTTTATGGATGAAGATTGGCTGCTAGGGAAATCCAGTCCCAGGATCTGAGGTTCCAGACTGGACTCTCGCATTTTCCATACCTCCTGGCTGGGCAAGGCATGAAATAAATGGAAGAATACTGAGCCACCTCCCACCTTTCACAAGCCCACCATGGAAAATAATGGGGGTAATTCATTGGAACAGCTCCAGGTTCTTCAGATAAATGCATACCTCTGTGCTTGTCTGCATACTTTGTACAACTTTTTACTTTGGAAAAAAAAAAAATGAATAGTTAGCATTAAGAATGGCTATTCATTCTCAAAATGCTTTGCAAAACTCAGAACTTGGGGAAGCCAAGGGTGGGGATAATTGGAGAGAATAACCTTCCAGGAGAAGCTTGAAAGAGCTGGATGTTTGTCTCAAATTCTGTTTATCTAAATACTTGGGTATTTTGTGCTTGGCTTTTGTGATAGAGTTGGCCTTAGGACCTATGACTACATTCATTCATGGGACATGAATAATGATCCTGCTTGACCCCAAACACTTGGGAAGGTAAAAGATGAGTAAGAGATAGTTTCTGCACCTAAAGAATGCTAAAAATAGTAAGTTAGTGTCTGGTCAAATGAAGCTGGATATTTTCAATAACCTTGAGAAGCATTTAATTAAAAAACAAAACAAAAAAACAAAAACAACACAAACAGGCCCTGGCTGGTGGCACAGTGGATAAGGTGCCAGCCTGTGAACCCAAAGGTTGCTGGTTCGATTCCCCAGCCAGGGCATATAACCAGGTTGCAAGCCAGGTCTCCAGCCAGGTCCGTAGCTGGAGGCAGGTGAAAGGCAAACCATACATTGATATCTCTCTCCCTCTCTGCCTCTCTCCCTTCCCTTCTCTCTAAAAATAATAAAAAAAATCTTAAAAACAATAACAGCAACAACATAGACATACATGTGCACACACACATAATCAATGGCAAAATTTCCCAATTGTCCTTTAATACCTTTATCCAATGTGGCACTGACCTCTCCTGAGAACTGCCCAGTTATTCTCCATTTGCCTACATCTAGTTAAACTTTGAAGCAGAATGTTAGGACGAAGTGGAAGCCTGACATTAGCTTGCCCTAGTCTTTTTATATATAGATAGAAGAACAAAGAAGGGCTCAAAAAACAAAAGTAACAGAAACAGCTTCCTGAATGAACTTCCAGATTCTGTGTCTCTCATTTCATGAGTTAGTTGTACTAAGATGACTTGATCTTCATAAGACAAAATTTCAACTGTAATTTCATAAATAACAGAATTCCCTCAGTAGCTTCCTGTGAATAACAAACCAAATCAAGAGTGGTTTGCTCAGCTCCATCTCACACCTCCATCCTTTTGTGCCACATACCTCCTGCCTGTACTTCTTCCCCAGTGAAAATGAATGCTCAGGGTTCCCTCAAAAGTATATTCTTTCTCTGCTTTGTGCTTTCACTTCTGAAATTGCTGTTGCATAAATCCTTTCACATTAACTACATACTTTAAACATCATAATCATCTTTTAAAACATATTCCTCTTTCCCTGGGCTTCTAACATTTTCTCCCTTTTTTCAATTTCCAATAGTACTCTGTTCTTGCTTTGTCATCTGGGGATGATGCCTTATGTGGCCATGTTAGTTGTGAGACCTGACATAGGGACTTGATAATCTGGTTGTTCAGGCAACATTTCTTGAGTAGACTTACCCCACAGACCTACAATTTATTGTTGGCAGGACCAAGTTTAGAACTCAGATCTCTTTACTCTTACTCCAGTGTTCTTTCTCCTATACCCTCTGACTCCTAGTTTGTTAGTTTGAAGTCCTGATTTAATTTATCCCATTGTCTTAGATTACATGTTACATTGGTTTGAGAAACTTCATGGTTTAAAAATTATTTTTGGAAGTATGTATTCCTAGTTTATAATTGAGTTTAGTGCACAAGGTAGAATCTTGTTGACTATAATAGCAAATGCTATTAACATTTTGCTGAATTCAGAGAGAAAGCAGAAATTTGTTTAGATGTTGGTTTTAACTTATTTTTCTTGCTCTTCCCTACTCTTTTCTTTCCCCTTTTTCCTCTCATCTCTTTTGCAAACTTCCATCTAAGTTTGCTAAACAGGGGATGGTTCAGGTGGCTATGATTTCATAGATACTAATGGAGCATCTACCTGGCTTGAATGGACACATCTACATACCAGACCTTTAGTGTAGGACACCAGAAGTGGGGTTGATAGAGCATTGAGGTAAATCTCTAAGTAGAGGCTGACTCTAGAGGCACCCATGCTACATTACATCTGGGAACTATGGCTTGGCATTAACAGCCTCCCAATTTTATAATTTTGGGAGGCCTAGGAGGGCAAAATAGAGCAAGTAGATGGGAGAGCTTCCTGCTTCATCATGAGCAAGACTCCACAGTCCCTGGATGCAGGAGTGAGCGGCCTTTGGCTCTCACAACCTCACTCCAAGTTCTCCCCTACCCTGCTAGCATCTCCTTAGTTGGCCCAGTTCTTTTTTCTCTCCTTGCCTCTCAAGCACCAGGGTTCTTCAAGTGCTCTCTTCTCCACCCTCTTTTACAGATTTATTCCCATGAATCATCTACTCCCATGGCTTCTATTATCATCTGCATGGTGTTGTCTCTCAAATCTGGACCTCTCTCCCAAGCTCTAAACCTAAGTGATTATTGGACACTGTAACTGAATTTTCCTCTCAAATATGAAAATCTCAAATTCTTTGACCTGCTTCTCCTCCAGTGTCTCCCATCTTAATAATGGATAACATCATGCACTCAGTCTCCCAAGCCAGAAATCTAGGTGCATTATAGATTTCATCCTTATGGTAATTTTTTGAATAGCCACTAAGTACTATTCATCACAGCTTCTAAAAATCATTTGAAGCCAGTACCTTGACTTTGTTCTCCCTTGTTTCTTGTATTCTTCAGACTCTTTCATTCCTGCCTGGAACTCTTAACAATTGCCTTCTAACCTTTGTGTAGTCTTCTCACTACGTGGCTATAAAAAAATCCTTTAATGTCTTGGCTGGTTCTTCAGCTAAAACATGAGGGCATTTGGATTACATCTATGAGAACTTCCTCAGCTCTGACATTCTTCAATTTGTCAGCTTGCATATATCACAAGACCCAAAGGAAAAATCTGAGTTTTCTGCCCTTTCAGTCATTTCCCACCTCCCAATAACTTTTTTATTCTTCCTCCTTCTTCACTCTACTGAAAGAGCTTTTGATTGAAATGTGGCAGCCCTAGGACCCAGACCTTTAGCCAGGATATGATTTCTCAGATATACTCAAGGGAAAGAGTCTTCTTTCTGCTGCCACAGCAGGGAAGGGAGTTTTTGGGAGCCAGTGATCGCACAGAGTGGCTTTATTTTCCTCTTTATCATCAATGTTATTGTTTTGAGGGTGCTGCTCCTCCACTTAGCCGAGGCAAACATGCAGATGAAAAGTTTTAAGACAATTTTATTCCTGGAAATTAATTAAAGGGTAAATATCAATTCATTGTATCCATTCTGATCTTGTCACCATCCCTTCAAACAAGCTTAATGAGGTGGCTTTGAAGACTTGGTGTTGCCCAAAGGACCAGGGCTCTCTGGGTCTTGACTTAGAGCTTCTTCACTAAAGGGACACAAAAGGGCACAGTGGGATGGTGCCCCTTCTGAAAGCTGGTGACTTCACCATTATCTCTGAAATAACAGCCCCTTTCTCCATTAGAGCAGTTGTTATTCTTCTGGGATCTACCTTGCTTGGTAGATGATAGGAGCTCTCCAGTTCACCACAGTTGGCATTTTTTCTCAAAATTCCTCCTATCATATAATATGAATGGGTAGAGTATGCTTTTAATATTTCCCATCACTTTTCTATGTTCTACAAAAATAATAATGAAATGGCTTTTACTTGCGTGTGTGTATGTGTGTGTGTTCCCATTTTCCTAGAGTCTATCACATTGATCCTTCTTAAGTTTTCTGGTAAGAAGCTGGAAGAGGCTATTCAAAGAATATTAGGATATCTTTGAACTTTATACACTGTAAGGACCTGCATAGGAATTTGAAGTTATCTATAATCTCCCCAACCACATCTGCCATTTCACAAGCGCTAATTAATGGTGGATACAAAGTCTTTGGACTTTCAATCCTGGGTACTTTTCATTAGAATCTGCTTCTTAATTGCATGTGGATGTCCTGATTCCTTGGAGCCCAGGAACATCATCATCATTTGTCTTTAGAAATGCTACTGAATCTTGAGTGAACAAAGGGAGCATGTAGGTAGCCTTCAAAGTCTCTTCAAAGTCCAGATGCAACGCTTGTGTTCAACCCTGCAAACCAGGGTGGTTTCAGGGCTCCTCCAACTTTCTCTTTATGAGGAAATGTGAGGCTAACAGACACATAGGCTGTCATACCCCACCTCTAAGCCTCCACATTGACTCAAATGATGGGAGGGTTTTTGTTTACATATATGTAACAGAGAAAACATCTGCTATATTTCAGTCAGCAGAGATTGTCTTGGACCCAGAAAGAGTAGAGTAGGTCCCATGAACCTTGCCCTAGAACCTCTGTTTGAGTTACATTCCATCATTAGAATTCCTCTAGGATAAAATGTTGGAAATATACTGTACCAGTTTAGGAGTCATAATTTTTAGCGCCAAACCTGGTTCCCCTCCTATATCTCATAACCTCATCTACACATTCATTTACTTAGGAAACAAAAGAGTCATTGAGCTACTCTATGTCTGGTATTACTATAGGCACTAAGGATCCACTGTGGAATAATGCAAACTTCCTGATTCCATACGTCTTGCAGTATAGTGAGGAAGTCAATAATTGACACATAGACATATAACATAGTAATATAAAATACTATGAAGAAAACAAAAATTGAATAAGGCAGTTGGAATACCAGACAGAAGGTGTGTTTTTGTGGAGGTGTGTTACGATGCTTCAAAATAGGTCCACAAATTCTTTTACACCTTCTTCAGCAGGTGAAGCTTTCATCACCTCCCATGGGAGCTAGACTTAGTGACTTGGTTCTAAAAAATAGAATGAAATAGAAGTTATGGTGTATAACTTTGGAGGCTAGATCATTAAACCACTGTGTCTTCCTTGTATTTTCCTTGGATAGTTTGCTTGGGGTGGGGGTAGGGTTATATAACTTATAACATAGATTATATGTTATGAGGACACTCAAACAGCCTAAGAGGATGTGACAAGGAACTGAACCATCTAGGAAACTGATTCTCCAACCCAGCCAAACCTCCTGATGACAGTTGTCCTGGTTGACATCCCAACCAAACCTGAGTGAGACACTGAGCCAGAACCACTGAGATAAGCTAATTCTTCATTCCTGACTGAGAAACACTGTGAGGTAATAAATAATTATTGTCTAAAGCCAGAGATTGGGGGGTGGTGATTTGTTAAATAGCAAGAGATACCAATATATTATAGGGAAGTTCTCTCTGAAAAGGAAATGACCCAGGTTAAGATATGTACGAAGAATACTTGAAGCAGAGAGAATTTAGTTGGTAAAGTCCTTTCAAAGGCAAGTCAAAATAAATTATCCAAGATTTGGAAATGGGCAAGATAATACTGAGTATTTTTTTAGGGAAAAGCTGGACATTATCTAAGGTACTTTGGGGGGATTACCTGACTATATTGAGATATTCCCTTTTGACTGAATTTCTATTGCCTAAGTTACAACTCTATAGAGGTACAATTTAATTTGTAAAAAATATAATAGTAATCCAAATGATTTTTTCAAAGCTATATCAATGAGTTTTGTACAGTAGTGATACAAATGAATTTTACCCTGTAGAAAACATGGCCTCAAATGCTACAGTTTAATAAGTTTTATTGAAATAAAATTCTTTCTTATATTATCAAATTCACCCACTTAAAGTTTACAAGTCTGTATACTTTCAGTATACTCATAGGGTTTTACCAAAATCACCACCATCTAATTTGCCCACCATGTAAAGAAAATTCATACCCATTAGAATACACTCCCTGTTCTCTTCTGCCTCCCTCCATCACTAATCTACTTTATGTCTTTATAGATTTGCCTATTTTGAGAATTTCATATAAATGTAATCATGTAATATGTGGTCTTTTGGGACTGATCTTTCACATAACATAATGTTTTAAAGATTTATTCACATTGTAGTATGTATTAATCCTTCATTTTCATTGCCAAATAATAGTCAATCATGTTATATATATTACATTTATATATAATCATATATATGTTACATTTTATTTTTCTATTCATTTGTTAATGGTCACTTGAGTTATTTCTACTTTTTGGGTGGTATGAGTACTAGTAATATGAACATTCATGTACAGGTTTTTGTCAGAGGTACGTTCTAATTCCTTTTGGGTATACATCTAGGAGTAGAATTGCTGGATCGTATGGCAGGTGCATGCTTAATATTTTGAGGAACTGTCAAGGTATTTTCCAAAGTGACTGTACCATTTTACATTCCCTCCAGCAATGACTGAGGATTCTAATTTCTCCACATCCTTACTAACATTTATTAGCATCCATCATTTTGACTATAGCCACTCTAATGCTGTGGGGTGATATCTCATTATTTTAATTTGCATTTCCCTTATGAATAATGATGTTGAACATTGTTTCATACACTTATTGGCTATTTATATATTTTTCTTGGAGCAATATTTATTTAAATTCTCTGCTTATTTTAAATTTTATCTTTTAGTATTAAATTTTAAGAATCCTTATGTACAGGAGTGGGCAAAAATAGTTTTACAGTTGTTTGTATGGAAATAATACAATGACTGAATGAATAAATGAATGAGTGAATAACAATACAAGAAATAAACTCTGTGTTTTGCACACTCTCAACTGTAAACATACTTTTTGCAACCCCTGTAGTCTGGGGAAAAAATCTCTTATCAGGTTATCTTTCTCCCATTTTGAGAGCTGTCTTAACTTTCCTGATGGTATTGGTTGCAGAATAAGGTTTTAAATTTTAAGCCTAATTTATCTCTTTTTTCTTTTCTTTCTTGTACTTTTGGTATATTAAAGAAACTTGCCTACCCTAAGACCATAAAGATTCACTCTTATGTTTTCTTCTAAGAGTTTTAGTTATTACATTTAGGTCTACACTCTATTTTTAGTTAATTTGTGTATATTGTGTGGTTCAGAGTTCTCATTAATTTTAATCCAATTGACCCTTTTTGCTAAAAAGACTATTCTTTTCCCTTTGAATTGTCTATGCACCCTTGCTAAACCTCATTTGATCATAAATGCATGAGTTTATTTATAGACTCTCAATTCCAGTTCATTGATCTGTCTATCCTCATGCTGGTACCACACTTTCTTGGTTATTGTAGCTGTAGTAATTTTTGAAATTGGAAACTGAGTTCTGAAAATTTGCTGTTCTGTTCAAGAGTGTTTTTAAGTTTTTTAAAAGCTCTTCTGTATCACTTCAATTTCTATATGAATTTAAGTTTTAGCTTGCCAATTTCTGATAAAAGACTGATATCTTGACAGGGATAGTTTTGTGTCTACATCAAATTGGAGAGCAAAGTCATCTTAACACTATTAAGTTGTCTGATTCATGAACATGGAATATTTTTGCATTTATTTAGACGTTATTTAGTTTCTTTCAATGGCATTTTATAATTGTCAGTATATATCTTGTACTTCTTTTATTAAATGTACTCCTAAGTATTTTATTATTTTTGATGCTATTATAAATACAATTGAAAATTAATTTCATTAATCAATGGAACAGAATAGAGAGTTCAGAAATTAACCCAGGACTCTATGGTCAACTAATATTTGACAAAGGGGGAAGGAACATCCAATGGAGTAAAAACAGTCTCTTCAACAAATGGTGTTGGGAGAACTGGACAGCAACATGCAAAAAGATAAAACTAGACCACCAACTTACACCATACACCAAAATAAACACAAGATGAATAAAGGATTTAAACATAAGCAGTGCCACCATAAAGGTCCTGGAGAAAAATACAGGCAGTAAACTTTCGGATATCCTATGCAAAAATATGTTTACTGATACTTCACCAAGGGCAAAGGAAATCAAAGAACGAATCAACAAATGGGACTATATCAAATTGAAAAGTTTCTGTTCAGCTAAAGAAAACATCGGCAAAATTCAAAGGGAACCAACTGTATGGGAAAACATAATTGCCAATGATACCTCAGACAAGGGTCTGATCTCCAAAATAAATAAAGAACTAATGCGACTCAACACCAGGGAGACAGAGAGCCCAATTAAAAAATGGGCAAAGGACCTGAACAGACAACTCACTGAGGAAGATATACAAAGGGCCCAGAGGCATATGAAAGAATGCTCAACATTGCTAGTCATCAGAGAGATGCAAATTAGAGCTGCATTAAGACACCACCTCACACACCTGTCAGAATGGCAATCATCAGCAAATCAACCAACAACAAGTGTTGGCGAGGATGAGGGGCAAAGGGAACCCTCATACACTGTTGGTGAGAATGTAGGCTGGTGCAGCCACTGTGGAAAACAGTATGGGGTTTCCTTAAAAAACTAAAAATGGAACTGCCTTTTGATCCAGCAATTCACTACTTGGACTATACCCAAAGAAGCCTGAAACACCAATTCATAAGAACCTATGCACACCTATGTTCATAGCGGCACTATTTACAATAGCCAAGTGCTGGAAACAGCCTAAGTGCCCATCAGTGGATGATTGGATCCAAAAACTTTGGTATATTTACAT
>PVIW01000615.1:385473-439119 GCA_004026585.1 Noctilio leporinus
GGAACTTGTACCCTTTGCAACAACATGGATGGAACTGGAGAGTATTATGCTTAGTGAAATAAGCCAGTCAGTGAAGGACAAATATCATATGATCTCACCCATTACGGGACAATAATGAGCAAAACTAACAACAAGCAAAACAGAACCAAGTATATGAATACAGTGAATAGGCCTTCAGTGGTCAGGGGGAACGGGGTTGGGGGGAGGGGGGAGGTAGAGGCAAAGAAGGGGAGCAGCTTAGACAAGAACCTAGTATAAAGGAACCATGGACATGGACAACAGGTGGGATTGACTTTGGGGGGAAAGGGTGGGTGGGGAGGGGGACAGAGGGGAGCAAAAAGGGGATGGATGTAATACAACAATAAAATTTAAAAAAAAAGAAAATTAATTTCATTAAAAAAATTTCATTGCTAATGTGTAGAAATCCTAGTAATCTTTATATTGATCTTATATCCTGCAACCTTGCTGTATTCATTTATCAGTTTTAATTATTTTTAAGTAGATTCCTTAGAAATGTCTATGTACATATTCTGCCATATGCAATAGAGATAGTTTTCCTTTTTATTTTTTTCAACCTGGATGCTTTTCATTTCTCTTTCTTCTGCTTTTTTTTATTTTTATTTTATTTTATCTAGTCGCTCTTGCTAGACTTACTATTGCAATGTTGGAGAAGTCTTAAGAGTGGATATTTTTGTCTTGTTCCTGATATTATGGTGAAAGCATTCAGTCTTTCACTATTAAATATGATAGCTGTGGGTTTTTCAAAAACGGTTTTTGGGTTTTTTTTTTGTCACATTGAGGATATTAGTTCCTTTCTTTTCAGTTTGCTGAGTGTTTTTATAATAAAGACTGTTAGATTTTTGTCAATTACTTTTTAAATGTCTATTGAAATGAACATATGACTTTGCCCTTTTTTAATATGGTGTATTACATTAAGTGATTTTTTAATGTTAAACTTACCTTGTATTTCTGAAATAAGTCTGACTTGGTTTTGGTGAATAATCCTTTTGATATATTGCTTGATTGGTTTGCTGTTGCTTGTTAACTATTTTTGTGTCTATATTCATGCAGGATATTTACTGATATATTCCAATATTATTTAATTTTCTTGATGTTTTCATTTGTGAGGACCCAGTAATACTAGTCTCATGTATGAGTTGAGAAGTGTTTCATACTTTTGTACAATTGGGAAGGGATTTGAAGGATTACTATTAAATCTTTGAATTTTTGGTAAGATTTAAAATTACTGGCTCAATTTTTCTGTTTGTTATAGATCTATTTTCATTTTCTTATCTCTTGAGTAAGTTTTTATAATTTATGCTTCCTAAGAATTTACCTATTCTATGTAAGTTATCTAATTTATTGATATATGTACAGTTGTTCATAGTATTCTTTTTTTTAATTTATATTTTATTTTTTAAAAGATTTTATTTATTTCCAGAAAGAGAGGAAGTGAGAGAGGCAGAGAGGGAGAGAAACAGAGAAACACCAATGTATGGTTGCCTTTCACCTGCCTCCAGCCACAGATCTGGCTGGAGACCTGGCTTGCAACCAGGGTTATATGCCCTGGCTGGGGAATTGAACCAGTGAACTTTGGGTTTGCAGGCCAGCACCTTATCCACTGTGCTACCAGCTAGGGTCATAGTATTCTTTTTCAGTTATGCAAAATTAATAATGATGTCGCTTTTTTCATTCCTAACTTTTGTAATTTGAGTTACCTCTTTTCTTTTCTAGCTTATTCTAAATAAATTTTTTTGATCCAAATATTACATTTTATTGTCTTACACAAAATTAACTAGTTTTACATCTATTATCAAGTTCATGTAAACATTCTTGACATCTTCTGTACACATATATTTCTGCTCTTCAAATTCTTCTTTGAACCAGTCTTAATAGTTTACTGCTGAACAGTATTTTCATTAATTAATGAGTTGAATAAAATATTTGACATGTGTTGTTTTTACATTTTTGTGAAAATGATGTTTAAAACTTTTGAAATTATACTTTGGCAGAAAGTATGAAAGTCAGCGAAGAGTCAGAGAGTGGTAGAAAATGAGATCAACAAGAAAAGCCTAAGAGGTATTATATGTCTTTGTAGACAATGTTAAGGAGATTGGTTTTTCCTCTAAGTGAGATGAAAATCTCTAGCAACACCTTAAGCAAGTTCCTTTCTTACGTGGCACCTCAGTTTTTGTAATAGGTGCCTATGCCACCTCACAGGATGACTATGAGAATGGAATGAGATTATGGGGTTGAAAATTGCATTGTTATTGTTAGCACTCAGTTGGGTCACCTATGAGGTCAGCTTTCAGGCACTTTGCCTTGGTCTAAATTATTGTTCTCAAATTCTTACCTATTGGCAAATTTTTAAGAAAGGAAATCATAGGAAATTCCAGAGGGCTCATCCCTGGGTCCTGAGAAAGGAAGTCTTTCCAGGGAGACAATAGAGATTCATGCATGACTGGAAGGAATAAAGTGGTCATTAGACTCAAAAAAGAATAGGAGATGGGGCTGGACAATTTGAGGGCTCGAAAGGTAGGCTAACTTAGCCCATTGTTTCTGGCTGGAGCTGGTTTCTGGGTGCTTGAAGGCTGAGATGCTAGAGGGGCAAGTCTGAGGAGTGAATAGACAGGTTAAGGAGAAGCTGCATGTATTAAGTACATTCATCAGAAGGCCCCAGAATTCAACCAGGTGTTTGAGCTTGAAGAAGAAAGCAAAGTTAAGGAAAGTGACTCATCCATAAAATAAGTTTATGACATGCATATATTATGGTGCTTGGGACTGAGAGAGGCAAAGACCAAAAGAAGGAATGATACAGTGAACAAGGAAAAAAAAGCACACTTCAGGAAGTTTGCCTTCCACTAGTTACCAGGCATCTCTCCTTAGCCTGCATCTTAGGGTAGTCATGGACGAGAAAATAAATCAAATCAGTATCTCTCTCATTCGCTCTTCCTTTTTATTTTATTCTGCCTCCCTGGCTTGACCTTAATCTTAAACTATTTGTGGAGATTTAAAAATATATTTGAGCACTCAAAATTCTCCCTGGCAAAATTTTAGCCAGTTATGCAACTTAAATTCCTATTGCTGATGCTAATTCCCATTTTCTCCTGTCTTTTCCTCAATACTTCTGCAGCCTTTCCCAGAACTCTACTAAAGTTCTGAGAAATAGGGTAAACCTCAGACAAACTTCAAGGTAGGTTTAATGTGGTGGAAGAGGTGGGCCTTCAGGGAAGAACACTCCAGAAATGCTCGATGTAGTAAAAAACTAAATTACCCTGTTCTCAAGCTTAGTAAAAAGGTTTAGTTTTTCAGTATGACCTGAGTACAAGAAGCTACAATATGTTCTTTGAAGATTTCTTATCTTTTCAATTAAGAGTGGAACTCCCAGGAATTAAATCATATAATCATAAGGGTAGAATTAAAGTATAACGTATTCCTTTTGCTTATGAAATTTTCCTTGATGAATGAACAGCTCTCTAGCCCTTAGTCAACAAGGTCAAAGTCAAGTGCCAGCTCTTAAGAAAGATACACTTTTCCAGAGCTGAGTTTGCGGGTGGAGGCTTGGGGCTTTCAGAGAGAAAACAGTTTTCTAGAAAAGGGGAACTGGTGGTTAGTGCTGATTTCTCTCTGGGTTTGCTACCTCTTGGTGGTTTCTGAGCTGACAGTAGACTGTATAATTACTTGTTTGCTTTCCCCAGGTCCCTCTGCGGGGGCAACCTGGGCATTCACAGCTGACGCTGTGAGAGCTGTGCACACTTTAAAGAGAGGGCACTGTGCTCTTCCCAGATGAAAACAAAGCTAAAGCTTGCATTTCTCCATTGTCACCAAAGAGTGAGAAAACATTCCAATAAGGTAATTGAAAGCTTCCTGAAAGAAAGTTATCAGAAAAACTGTATCCTAAACCTGGGCCTGCCATTGAATGAAGTTCCCAGAGTGCAAATGGTGTCCATGTTTGCCTGGCTAACTCCACACCAGTGAAACTGACAGGAGTTGGACCGTAATTCCGAAATTCCTTCCAAATTTTAACATTCTGTGTTGACGTGTGACAGAGACCCTTGAATGCTCCTGAATGTCCATGTGTTTTTCAAATCATCCTTCTATATACCTTCCCCTGCAGTGACTTTTTAGGGAGTTTGGTCTAACAAAGTTAAAAAGCCACTCATTAACAGATAAAGTAAAATTGCCTGAGGAATCTTACTCAGTTTTATTTGTAGCATATTCTTAGTTTTGTAATCAATTAGAGATAGAAAGACCTAGAACATAGGATGATTGATATTGAAGAATGTTGGGCCCAAAGGATATAGCAGAGTGAAATCACATTCCCAGAGGTAAAATAGAAGAAAGCTGTAAAGTCCATCTTTATTTTTTAAATTAATTTATTGTTGTTGTGTTACAATTGTTTCATTCCCTACCCCCAGCATTGCTCTCCCCTGCCTCACCCTCCCCATCCCCTCTCCCACAGTCAGTCACCATCTTGTTGTTCATGTCCATGGGTAGAGATGTGCTCATTGCATACTAATGCCGAGGTTTTGGTCAACAAGGAAAGACAGATACAAGTGGAAGCATAGATGAATAAGGATGGTGGTGGATTACTTTGTAATTTTGTATTGGATTTTCAGGACCTTCACTTTAAGAGGCGAACATTAATGTGGGTTACATTGCCACCAAGAAGCAAACGTAATTCTGGGCCCCATGAGTCAAGACTGCTTGGCCACTGCTGTTTGGACAATGGATGGGAGTGGATTACCATGCTATATACATTATTAAAATGAAAATTAAAAAGAAGGAAAAAAAAGAAAAAGAGATTTGTTTTATCAAAACAGGCCAGTTATCTATCAACATTTCAGAAACTTAATCTCTTTTTCATTCTTAAAATAAACACTTGTATACTCCTTGGTATCCTTCTCAGTACTTTTTAAATTCTGTTAATCACTCAAATATATAGCTGAGGTCTTAGTACCAAATGTGTTTAAAATCTTTCTTTCTATTCACATTGAATCCTTTTCTTGGAGTCCAACTTCCTAGAAACTTGTCTGTTTTTCTGAAAAATAATCTCTCAGAAATTCTTAAATATTTGGCAGTGGTAACCCAGAAGGAGTCCAGTGATGGGCAAAGCTAGAGATGCATGACTAAACTTTCTTAGAACTCTAAACAGTTTTCAATTAAATAGTCCCAGAAGGCAAAGAAAGAAAAGTTAGCATCCTGCAATCTCCCACCATTTTCTCTGTTGTTTTTCTTTTCTTTGTTCCTTCCCATGAACTTTCTTCTTCAAGAAGTATGTGGTACCAATGCAAATGTCTGAGTTGGCATTATTGAGATGACTAGGACTGTCTAGTATTTCTGGTTCCTCAGGGGTGCTAACAGGATGTATGCATGTCTTTCTTCCACTCATGGTTATGGAGTCTGGACCAGAGATTCCTACTCTCACGTTCCTACTTACAGTTTTGGGCAGGCAATAACACCAATGAGTTGAATTGGGGTGGTGTATGTGATAGGACTGGAGATAACTGGGAGAGAATATGGAAAACAGATGACCTGGCCAGTGATGACCTTTTTGAAATGTATAATTTTATAGGCGCTGCTTGGACTGAAAGAGTTAGAAAGAATTCTTGTGAGTGTAGTGTGTTTGAGAATTCTCATGATTTCAATGGATAGGCAACTGCTCTAACTCAGGGAAAACATAGCTAAGCCATTTTGCATTTCCAGCAGCATGAGAATTACAGTTGTTCTGCATCCTTGCCAATACTTGGTATGAGTCAGCATATTAAATGTTAGGGATTCCAATAAATCTGGAGTGGTACCTTACTGTAGTTTAATTTGCATGTCCCTAATAGCTAATGATGCTAAGCATCTTTTCATGTGTATATTTGCAGCCATATATTTTCTTTAGGGTGTGACTGTTTAAATTTTTTCCTCACTTTTATTGGAAGTTTTCCTTTTTAATTAATTGAATTTTGGGAGTTATTTACAAATTCTGGGTACACCTCCTTTATCAGATAAACTCTTTACTAATATTTCCCATTGGTCTATGTCTTATTTTTTAATTCTCTAACAGTGATATTTGAAGAGCAGAAATTTTAAATTTTATTGAAGTTCAATGTGTGATTTTTATCATTTTTTGGATTATGCTTTAGATGTGGTATTAAATAAATTGTTGCCTTATCCAAATTCACAAAATTTGGATTATGTTGTCCTATGTTGTCTTCCAGAGTTTTATAGAATATGTCTATATTCTGTGACCCATATTGAGTTAATTTTTGTAATATAGTGGGAAGCATGGATTGAAAATCATCATTTGGCATAAGAGCCAAGTGTTCCACCATCGTTTTTTGTTGTAAATCTACCTTTGTGTAAATCATCCTTTAAGTTTAAAAAACTTAAACATTTAAGTTTAAAAAAGTAAACATTTAAGTTTAAAAAAAAAAATCAGTTGTCTAGATCTATTTCTAGACTCTTCCTTCATTTTCATTGATTTGTTTGTTGATCTTGATGCCAACATTACACTGTCTTAATTACTGTAGCTTTTATAGTGTCTTGAAGTCAAATAGTGTTAGATATCCAAATTTGCTTTCTCTTATTCAAACTTGCTGCGACTGTTCATGGTTTTCTGAATTTTTATATGAATTTAAAAATCAGCTTGTCAAATTTTATTTTAAAATATGCCAACATTTTGATTAGGATTGCATTGAATCTGTAGATAAACCTGGTAAGAATTGGCATCTTAACAATATGAGTGTTTCAATCCGTGATATGATATGTATTTCTTCATTAATTTATGTCTTCTTTAATTTTTCTAAACAATGTTTTGAGATTTTCAGAGCATAGGTCTTTCACATACTTTGCCAGAATTATTCATAAGTATTTTACATTTGGTTGTTATTATAAATAATCTTGTTTTTAATATCAATTTTCAATTATACTTGCTAGGATATAAAGTCATTGATTTTTTGGTATATTTCATCTTATTTTTTTTATTTAGATAATCATGTAGTCTGAAAATAAAGTAACTTTTGCTTCTTTCTTTTCAATATGGATGGTTTTTATTTCTTAAGCTTGCCTGATTATTTTTTCTGGAATCTGAAGTACAACATTGAATATAAATGATAAGAGAAGACATCATTTTCTTACACCTAATATTAGAGGAAAAGTATTTATTCTTTCACCGTTAAGTTTGATTAAGGCAGTTTTCTTCTTGCTAGTTTGCTGAAAGGTGTGTGTGTATTTGATGATTTTTTTTTTTGGTTAGAAATGAATATTGAATTTGTCCAATGCTTTATTGTATCTCTTAGGATAATCGTTTTATTTTTAGTTTGCTAAAATAGATATAGTGAGTTATATTGATTAACTGTCAACTGTTAACTTTGACTTCCTGAGATAAACCTTACTTGGTCATGTGTTCTTTATACACATAGTATGACTCGATTGACTAAAGTGTTGCCCAGAAGCTTTGCATCTATGTTCACAATGGCTGTTTGTAGTTTTCTTTTCCTATAATGCGATTGTGGAGTTTTTATATCAAGGTAGTGCTGGCTTCATGGAAAAAGGTAGAGAATATTCTCTCCTTTTAAACTTTCTGGGATTGTTATATAGCATTACTATTATTTTGTCCTCAAATATAATTCACCAATGGTGGCAGCTAAACCTGGAGTTTTCTTTGCAGGAAGATTTTAAGCTACAAGTTCAATTTCTTTATTAGCCATAAAGCTGTTCATGATAATGTGACTTATTTCTTCTTGAATGTGCTTCAGTAGTTTGTACTTTTCAAGAAATTTCTTGCCCTGGCTGGTGGCACAGTGGATAAGGCACCTGCCTGCTAACCCAAAGGTTGCTGGTTTGATTTCCTAGCCAGGGCACATAACCAGGCTGCAAGCCAGGTCTCCAGTCAGGTCTGTAGCTGGAGGCAGGTGAAAGGCAACCATACATTGATGTCTCTCTCCCTCTCTGCCTCTTTCCCTTCTCCTTTCTCTGAAAATAATAAATAAAACCTTTTAAAAAAAGAAATTCATTTGTGTCATTTAGGTTATCAAATTATTGGTAAAAGTTGTACATAATATTCCTCTGTATCCTTTTCATATTTGTAGATTCTGTAATAATACCCACTCTCATTTCTTATATTGGTAATTCACATTCTCTTCCTTTCTCTTTGATATTTTCCTGATAAATGTGCTTAGAGGCTTATCAATTTTACTGATGCTTTTAAAGAACCACCATATTTCATTGGCTCATTTATTTTTCTTTTTCATATTTCATTGATTTCAGCTTTGATCTTTGCAAGTTCCTTTTTGAAAATTTACTTTGAGGACTTCTAGCCAAGATGGAGGTGTAGGTAGACACACTGTATCTCCCCCACAACTAAGAAGGACTACAACTACCTCAAAACTGAAGACAACCAGAAGTTCCAGAAAACCGAGCTGCATGGAAATCCAACAAACATATGAAAAATAAAAAACAAAACATATTCATTCAGCCAGGTAGGAGGGACAGAGCCACAGTGGAGAGGATAAGGTATGGAGGAGGTGGTGGCGGTGGCAGCAACAGTGGCTGTGACCAGCTGGCAGAAAGAGCAGTCACTCATTCACAAAAGTAAGAAGGGACACCTGGGGAGCACTCCCGGCACCAGATCAAACCATGCAGCTCACAGTTCCAGTGCTGGGGAAAATAAAGCCTCATTGTTTCCAGCTATGAAAACCAATGGATATTGCTGCAGAGGAACAAACTGCCAGTCTCTCAGCAGACTGGTCACCAAGGCCTGGCAACATCTGCAGACCCATTCACTCTGGGAATCATGGCCAGGGCAACAGCTAGAGAGGTGCTGGTACCATACAGGAAGTGGAAGAAGTACCTGGAAAAGGGGTGAGTGCTGAGCAAGCAGTATTGTTCCCTCTCAGACCCCTCTACCACATTACAGCACCACAATGTGGTGAAACAAGTCACCCTGTACTTAGGAATACCTGAGGCTCTGCCCCTTACAATGTAACAGGTGCGGCAGCTCTACCTAAGACACAGAGACAACCACAGGAGCCTGTCAAGTTGAGGAGACAGAGAAGTATGGCCCAAAAAAGGGAACAGATCAAGGTTCTAGTGGGAGAACTAAGCCCAATGAGGAGATAGCCAACTTAACACAGAGTTCAAAACGCTAGTGATAATGATGTTCACAGGCTTAATAGATATGCTTGAGTATGGCAAACACAAAAGGGAGGGAGTGATGGCTAGGCTAAATGAAACAAAGGAAAAGCCACATGAAACCAATGATGAAGGGAAGGAAACTGGGGATCAAATCAATGATTTAGAACATAAGGAAGAAATAAATAGTCAGCCAGCACAGAGTCAAGAAACAGGAATTGAAAAAAAGAAAAGAGGAGAGGCTTAAGGACCTCTGGGACAACTTTAAAAGTGCCAACATCTGAATCATAGGGATGCCAGAAGAAGAGGAAGAGCAAGAAATTGAAAACTTACGTGAAAAAATAATGAAGGAAAACTCCCCAAATTTGGTGAAAGAAATAGACATACAAGTCCAGGAAGCACAGAGTCCCAAACAAGCTAGACCCAAACAGGACCACACCAAGACACATCATAATTAAAATGCCAAAATAAAGAGAGAATCTTAAAAGTAGCAAGAGGAAAGAAGAGAGTTACCTACAGTGGGGTTCCTATAAGACTATCAGCTGATTCCTCAAAAGAAACTTTGCAGGCAAGAAGGGACTGGCAAGAAGTATTCAAACTGATGAAAAGGTCATACAACCAAGACTATTCTATCCAGCAAAGCTATCATTGAGAATGGAAAAGGGCAGATAAAGTGCTTCCCTGACAAGGTGAAGCTAAAGGAGTGCATTATCACCAAGGCATTATAATATGAAATGTTAAAGGGACTTATTTAAGAAAAAGATAAAAACTATGAACATTAAAATGACAACAAGCTCAACTATCAACAACAGAACCTAAAAATAAAAACAAAAACAAACTAAGCAAACAATTAGAATAGGGACAGAATCATAGGTGTGGGGATCATTTGAAGGGTTATCACCTGAGAGGGGGAAGGGGACTAAATGGGGAAATGGTGCAGGAATTAAGAAGCATAATTGGTAGGTAAAAAATAGACAGGGGAAATTAAGAATAATATAGGAAAGGGTGAAGCTAAAGAACTTATATACATGATCCATGGACATGAACTAAGGAGGGTGGGATTGCTGGAGGAAAGGCAGATACTTGGTGGAGGGGAGCAAAGGGAAAAGAAATTGGGACAACTGTAACCGCATAACCAATACAATATATTTACAAAATAAAAATTTACTTTGACAGTAATTAGCTCTTATTTTTCTATTTTCTTAAGATAGAAACTGAAGTATGATAATTTGAGATTTTATTTTTTCTCTTCTCAGCCTTTTGGCTAAGATCAAGTGGAGATTTTATTTTATTTTTCTCACTAAAGTATGTGGTGCTATATATTTCCTTACAAGTACTACTTTAATGACATACCACAAAGTTTTATTTTCATCTAATTCAAAATACTTTCTAATTTTTTGAGTTCCTCTTTGATAATCTGATAGTTATTAAAATGTGATAATGTCATAATTATTACTATGTAAACAGAACAATGGAATAGAAAATACAAAGGGATCATCATTACTTTAAATGTGGTCGTAAGGGAAGCCCTTGGGTGACATTCAACCCAAGACCAGTAGGTTGAGAAGGAATCAGTCAGGTAAAGAATTGAAACAAGAGTATTCTAGGCACAGGGACAGCAAGAGAGACAGTCCTGAAACAGAAAAGAAAAGAAAAGAATCTGAGAAGAGACAAGAGGTGAAAGAAATTTTGTGCTAAGTTCCATCATCAAACACATTGCTTCTCAATACCATGAAACACAGGAATATGTTCCATAAGGACAGAGGGCTTCCATATTGGCCTTACCACAGCTCTTCTTAGAGTCAGGATAATGGGTAAAATAACCCCTGGAGGAGGCTCACCATTACAGGAATTATATCCCCATTAAGTTGTTGAGATACCATTTCATCCTCACAATGTGCTGCTGTACAACTTTAGAATATTAAATTCTTTTCCCTTGAAATGTTGTCATGAGTGATCATTTGATTATTGTTCTTTCCTTCTTTTGAATGTTTTTTTCTTTAATACTCTAAAGAAACTTTTCAGGTTGACCTCAAATAACTGATTCATATCACATCTATTTCTTTGCTTTTCCCTACATTTTATCCTCCCTGAATAGGGCTCTTTGATTCTTGGTGACAGGACTAAAATGATAAATCATGGACACAATCTGGTGCCATCCATTTTCAACTTTATTCTTTTTTACCACAAAGGATCTGTGATGGAAAATGTTCTTCAGTCAGCCACAGCTGGCTCCAGGACCACAGTGAGTGAGTAAACATCTGTTAACGACAGGCTGAAGATGTGCCTCCCTTAATGTGTTTTCTCCAAGCTGGCTCACTGAGGAATTATTCTATCTCAGGAAATCTTTTCCTGTACTTTTTCTTCCCTTTGGTTCCCCTGGGCTTCCCCCAACTCTTCCAATTCTGTTCTCAAGTGAATGATTCACAGTTTGCATTTTATCTCATGTCAGTCTTGGGAAAGTCTAGAGAACATTGTCTCTTTTTCCCAATGTTGAGGACTCTGCTCTTGGGCTCTGTGTCACAGTGCCTGAGACCATCCCTGCCCCCTGCAATAGAAGGACAGGGAGAACTCAGCTTTTATAAGCAGGAGTATTACTTCTTGCCCATTCTACAGAACCAGCCAAGAAGGCTGAAGGATGGAGTCAATCAGAGAAATCTCACCATAAATGCACTTCCAAGGATGGAACCATTTCAGGAGGGAAAATGAAGAATTCTGTCCCATTTGAGATGTCTTTTTTTTTTTTTCTCAAAGGAAAAATGATGAAGACCTCTTCTGATCTTTAGACATGCTTTAAGGAAGGTCTTTAAAGGAAAGTCTCTCCAAAGTTTCTTTTTCTGGATATACTTCTTTTTCCTCAATTCTCCCTGGTCAAGAAATCCTTCCTACTAGCTAAGAGAAGGAGCAGTTATACTCTTTTCCCCACATTTGCTCATTGGCTTGTAGAGAAGGAATATAACACTAACATCTTATTTCTCTAACTGCTTATTCTTTTTCTCCATCATTGATCACTATTGAAGCACATGCTACAGAGGGAGTGGTGATCCCAGTCACATGGAGAAAGCCTTGGATGTGTTTAATTTCCTGCCACACTTCGTGACAAAGAGCTAATTTCATGTCTTGTGATCAAATAACTGTAACTTTGCAAGAGCAAAATGTGTTGGAATAGGGATACTTGGGGTCCTTGTGTGACTTGGGCCATTGCCAGGGCAGCTCTGGGGTCTGGGTGTTTTTATTCTAGTCCTGCTTTATTACCCTGCCTAATTCTCCCATTTCAAAATGTCGTGGAGTAGGCCAGTGTCATTTGTTTTCATAAATTAACATCGATTGCAATTTATGACCAGATGGGCTCTGAAAAATAAGAGGCTTGTGTGTCTTTTGGAAGGTCTAAAGAAAAGCAGTGGGTATGCTTGGGTGAACTTTTGCACTTCAATGCTTCTTTCTGCAGAGAGAGTAAATACTTGTGAAAAATCCTATTTTATAACAGCTGGTCACAAAGGACTCCTTATTAGGATTATTTTTTGCCACTGATTCTAATTCCTGCAGCAACTAGAAAAAATGTAAATATTGTAATTCTTCTTACGGGGAAGCCATGAGTGTTGTGGAGCAATTTCACTTTACTTGGAAATCAGAGGTTGAGAGTCTGAATCCCCACAGCCAACTAATGTGGGGTGAAGGGTAGGGTGCATATTGGATCATAGTACATAAAGTCTCTAACCCTAAATGAATATCTTTTTTGCTACTCCTTCATGGGTCAGTGAGAAGAATCGGGTCAGTGAGAGGCACAGAGGAAACAAACAAAAACAGCACTAGAGAATTTGATGAGTCCGTGATTCTTAGAAATAATGGCTTGTGGGAAGCTGGAATCCAAGGTCAATTTGGCAATAGCCAAAGAGGATCTTGCTTGGCCATTGTAAGCATTCAGAGACCATGTGCAGCTGGACAGTGCTTCCTCCCACAAGGTCACATGCCTCTGGACTACATGAGGGACAGGACTAGAAGACCCTTTTTCTTAGCACTTTTGGTATATAGCTATGTATATGTCATACAGATTTTCATAATAAATTCCTTTTCCAGGTAAAACAAAATATCTAGGCAGGACAAGCTTCAAGGTCTCTTCCATCTCTCATATCCTTTTGATAATAATCTTTGTTTTATAAATTTATGTTAGGATCAGAGTATTATTTTATTGTTTTACTTAAGTAATTAACATTTAAATTCCTCATAATAGACATAAAGTTATCTAATGATCTTTACACATCCAATGCCCTTGATAGATTTTTGTAGACCCTTATAATTTAAAAATCAACTTCACATATAAAAACATTAGAGGTGGATAATGCAGGATCTGTGATTTGTCCCAGACCTCGTAACTGGACTGTGATTTAAACTCAGTCTCCTGGAAGTGTCACTGCTCTATCATCAACAAAATCATCCAAATATTTTTTGAGCACATAGTAAAAAGAAATATGTAAGTGAAGAGTAGAGGTTCAATCCATATCCTCAGGTAGCATATCTTATAGGGCAAAACAACAATTATAATAAAGTATGGTACATGTGATGGAAAGGGATGGGGATATCCATCAGGAGAACTTATCCAGAATAAAGGTCACCAAAGATCTTCCTGAAGAAGTGACATTTAATTCTTCTAAAGAATGGAATTGCTTTAATCAAGCCAAGAGGAAATTAGGAAAGTATGTTCTAGGCAGCAGGAATAACGTGTCCTTTGAATTACAACAGGATTTTCCTAAAAACATGTGTATGAGTTGGAGGAAGGAATATAAGAAGAGAAAAAAAAGAGAGATTCAAGATAAACAATGGGAAGCTAGCCAATTATTTCTTATTGTATTTACTTACAAAATAACTTTGAGATTGATGTTCTACCTGAATAACAGAAGCTATTACCTCATATCAACTTGATACATTTTGGTTAATGTAATAAAGTGTAAAATCAGTGTGTATATTGGACAACCCATGGAGCTGAATGCCCATCATATTCTTAGACTCCTACGGAAAGAGTCCTGTTTCCTAACTGTCAACAGGGTTTGTACCATGTGATCTTCAGCATGCTGGAGGTATCTGATTGGACCAGGAATAGATGTCTGAGCCAATAGCAGTCAAAAGAAATGGTCCAGGGGAAGAACTTACTTCATAGAAGTGTTTGATACTGCATAATAACTAAAGGATCATCAATGTGTTAGAAGGTAAAACAGAAAAACCAGGAGGCCAAAGACACTGTTGCTACAGAAAGCAATAGAAGCCATGAGTAAGAAGAAACCTTGAGGGGTGTGCAGGAAATTCGAAAAAACAATGGACAGGCAACTGCCATGCAGGGCAACGTGAGAAATGAAAGCAGAAGTAGTAACAGTAACAGAAAGAAGCAGAATTGTGGAAAAAGGAGGACTGAGAAGCCATGGATTCAAACTCAGAAATCTGCAGAAAGAAGGCTGAGAGTGCAGAGTGGATTTCTGCACTGCTGTTGGGAGTGTTGCCAAGAGCAGCCTTTCTGGCGAGTAAGCTGACATAACTTAGTGAAATTAAAATGAACTCTGTATATTTCCCAAGTGTATCTCACACAAGCCCACAAAGAGATGTGTTTGAAGATGTTCATTAATGCATTGTTTGTAGTGACAAGAAATTGGTGGCCATCTAGAACTTCTTCTAGGGCAGGTATATATCATGGAGAACTAAGCAACAGTAAAATAAATAGCTTGGATGAATAATTTAATAATGTGGATGAACTTATAAACAGTGATGGGTGAAAAAAGTAAGAAACAGAACAGATATATATCAAAGTGCCATTTTCAAAAATATTAGGTACATTAAAAAAAAAACAAAACCTATTTTACAAGAACATGTACAAAACAAAAAAATATACATTAAACAGAAATGAGTGTGGTTGCCTAAGGGTAAGGGGAAGAGAAAAATAGGATAAAGGAATGGGAATAAAAGTGAATAAATAAGAAACAGGCTAGAGAACAGGCCATGGACTAAGGAGTATGGATACTTAAACCTATGTCACAGACCAAAGGAAGGAAAGATGAGAAGGAGAAAACACAAAGAAAAAAAAGTGAAAAAAATTGTACTTTGGAGACGAGCAGACCAATGATGTTTGGTGTGGTCATATGACTTGTTATAGGGGCATTAATCTGTAGAATGATTTTCCAGAGCTCTGAGGCTTAGCCAAGGAGCTGCGGAGTTTCTTGGACTTCTTTCACGCCACATATCTTTATAATAACCCCCAATCATGTGAGGTCATCTGAGCAGGTCTCCACTCTTTGCAACTTTAAAGCACCTAGCAAAAAGTCGTAAAATGGTCTTACCAAAGAATTGTTTTGGATAAGGTCTTATTCTAGGTTTTTTTACATATAAAATACCACTTAGGTCCAATAATTTTCTTTGTTATGCATATAAGGAGACTAAAGCACAGAAAGGCTAAGTCATGTACTTAAGGTAAGGCAGCCAGTGAATAGGTAGTAAACTAGGACTTAAATTCAGGCGGTTTGGGTTCAGAACCTGTGATGTAACCACAAAGCTATTTTGAAAGGTGTTCTTGAGTCTGAATGGCTAGTTTTTTATCCAATGTCAAGCTTGACTAACTTCAAATATCTTGGGCTTCTTTTTATTCATTAACCCCAGTAGAGGCAGTTAATAACATGTATACTGACTGTGAAGTTCTCAGACCTGGGGGAAAAGGGAATTATGATGTCTGTGGCATGTCATATTCATTAGTGAGGTTTAATGCCAAGGACACCAGATCTGGAGTCAGTGACTCTTTCTCCCCCAGGCATGTAATCTTGGATGAGTCATCAAGCTTTTTTTTTTTTTTTTAAATTTATTATTATTATTATTTTTATTTAAAAAGATTTTATTTATTATTTTTAGAGAGAGGGGAAGGGAGAGAGGCAGGGAAGGGGAGAGACACAATGTCTGGTTGCCTTTCACCTGCCTCCAGCTACAGACCTGGCTTGCAACCTTATTATGTGCTCTGGCTGGGAATTGAACCAGTGACCTTATCCACTGCCATCAAGCTTTCTTAGCCTCAGTTTCTTCCTTTGGCAAACTGGGCCAAATAACAGCTCTCATATCTATCATTCTGAGGCTCAAATGAGATGGAATCTAGTTAAGAACTTTAAATATTGCATAGTCTATGTTTGGTGCCTGGGACATACCATTTGAGGTGGTCCTTCAAGCTCTTCTCCTCACACACTGTGCCATTCATTGTATCTAAATACCAGCCAAGGGGGCCTTGGCATCCTCCTGCTATGGGCTCCTTGCATGAGTTTCAACCAGGAATTAGGCTGTTGCCACCATGGTGTCCATGATGCTGCTCTGCATAGTAATAAATTTGATAATTAAGTATGGCCTCATTGTTGTCTGTTTTCTCACCCTGGATTTTTTTTACTCAGTATCTCCAATGGAGGCAGTTAATAACATTTAACAGTAAATGTGAAGTTCAGCATGGGGTAACTTGGCCTTTTGGGGTCTGTTTTCACAATTTTCTTAGCAATTGGAGCATAATAGGACTGTACTTTATTTTTTCTTTAATACTTATTTAGTTCTGCCATGTTTCTTCTTGTTGAAAATCGTGCCCTTCACAAATAACAAAAAATTTTAACCAGGCCATTCTTGAGTCTTCTCCCCACACTGTAATATGATTTGTTCTTCCTTGGAAGTCTTTTAAAAGTAGGTTTGACTCTTTTCTATAAGGTGCCCAATCATAACTTTTGTTCTGATGGTAAATATGCTTGCCTTTTCTGGGCCCTGTGTAGAGTAGGAGCTCTTTAATGAGTCTTCCTGCTTTACCTTTGCATCCTTTCAGCCTTTAACCTGATGTCTGCCATTTTGGGGGGCACATAAAAGATGGCTAGTGAACCAAGGGACATAGCTTGGGCTCCAGTGTGGACCAGAAAGAGCCACCCATCCTTCAGGTCACCCAGACTCCATGAAGTGAAGTTGCATGACCTTTTAGTGTAAAGAAAGCCCCAGGGGACAAGCAGCAGCAACTCACATCAGGTTCAAGATTTCCATTGTTCAGTGGTCATGAACTTAGCACTGTTTCACTCCACTGGCTCTAAGACATGAAGCTTTCAGTTACTACAATTCACTGTTTGTGAATCCATCCAGGAAACATTTATGAAGTGCCAACTTGTATCTGATTGAAGGCCGGGACTGAGAAGACTAAAACATGACTCTTTCCCATGAGATGACATGGTCTGATGGTAAACACAAATGAAAGCAAAAACCAAAAATATAATAGCAAGAAAGAATGTGACAGTAGTGATGTGAGCCAATAGAAGTTAGACTTCCTCAACTCAAACCCAGGTTCTAATGTTCACTAGTTTGCAGGATCTTAAGTCTCCAAGTCTAAGCTTCTTCATCTGTCATAAAATTTACCTTAGGGGTTTGTAAGGATTAAATAAGATAATGCCAGAAAAGCACTTGGCATAATGCATTGCCAAAAAAGCACTAAATAAATGTTAGCTGCAACCATTGTTCTTTATGTTTCAGTTCTTCTCATCTGTGAAATGAGGGTGGTAATTGCACCCAACTCATAGGATTACCATGAAAACCATATTGTGTAATGCGCCGAAGATGCTTGACACAGTGCCTGACAGAGTAAGCACTCAATAATTGTTAGCTATAGTTCTAAAGTAAAGAAGAAGAAAACTTAATAAAAGTTTAGAGGTGTAATGTGCTAATGTCTACAACTTCCTCTGAAGTGCATCACAAATAAAATGGATCAGGTAGATGAATAAAGGTATGCAGAGAAGGGTAGATATAATGAAACAAAGGTGGCAAAAGCTTAGTTGTAGCATCTAGATGGTTTGGTACATACAGGAGGTATTCACTGTATCATTCTTTTAACTTTCCTATATGTTTGAAAATTTTCATAATAAAACCTTAGGGGGAAAAGAAGTATCTGAATGTTTGGACAGCCTTTGAAGTAGATTGAGCAAGGAAATGGCATGGAAGGAACTAAAGACCTGTAATGACCTACTCTTTGCTGCCCTTTTCTGACTTTTTTCTTTCTTTGCCTTTTAAGAGAACAGCAAGAGTCAAGGCTCAGAAACATGAGGGGAAGGTACACTTTGGGTAGACTTCTGAGCTGAGATAAGGGTGTTTGAAAGAAAGACAGAGGTTGTAGTGCTTAAGAGCACAGAGACATCCTGGGTTTAAATCCTGACTCTGCACTTACTTTGTTAAACTGGGAGAAAGTGCTTAAGTTTTTGCACTTTGAGTCCTTAGGTATAAAAATAGATATAATATTATCTACCTTTAAAGATTATTTTTATGCTTAGTGAAGTAAGCCAGTCAACAAAAGACAAATACCATATGATCTCACCCATTACAGGACAATAATGACCAAAACAAACAAGCAAAACAGAACCAGATACATGAATACAATGAATAGACCTTCAGTGGGTGGAGGGAAAGCGGGAAGAGGAGACAAAGAAGGGGAGCAGTTTAGTCAAGGAACTAGCATGGAAGAACATGGACATGGACAATAAGTGGGATTGACTTTGAAGGGGAGTAGGTGGGTGGGGAAGGGGACAGAGGGGAGTAAAAAAGGGATGGATGTAATACAACAACAATAACATTAAATTTTAAAAAAGATTGTTTTTAATATTAGATGAGCTAATATCATCATCATCATCATCATCATCATCATCATCTTCAGAAAGTTGTCCTCTTAGAACTCTGCAAGGCTTGGAGTCTTCACCTTGACTCTACCTCACCCCTTGTTAAGTGAGAATCTTCTAGAAAGACTCAGTTGGAGGAAGGAGGGAAGTATAGAAGGAAAGGTCATACTGAGTGAAGGTAGGGAAATAATTGAATGGGAGTCTGGGGTCCAAGAAAGAAAGATGGATGCTTAGGCACAAGACAGCTGAACACAATAGGCCCAAGCTGATTGCTTGCTCTGTGTCATGCTCATGGTTTCTAATGATGTATTTTAAACATTGGTGCAATTATAATCCTGTTGTAATTCTTTTGGAGCTCGTTCATCAACCTGGGCAGTGCGTGTGGCTGGCAGGTATCCAGCATCATCCCCTGACTCCCGCCTCCACATGACTCAGCACAAATCAGACACTTTAATAGCTTCTAATTCCAAGTTTAAACTTGCCCCTAAATGAAAGCTTCTCTCCTCCTCTCTACTCTTTCCCCATCTTCACAACCCACTTCCCACTTCCAATTTATCAGCTAGTAAATTTTGAGTTGAACTTGGAGCCAGATTTTCAGTTAGCCTTGGCAAAGAATCAACTTCTTCCAAGAAAAGAGAGAAAAAGAAGGAGGGGTGGAGGGAAAGGTTTAAAAAAAGCCCAGCTAAACAAAAAGGGTTCATGGAAACAGCCCCACAACATTTAGTAACCCAGTGCAGAGACGGGGGGTGGGGAACACAGTGCTTTTTGATACATTAAGTGTGAGTGAATTTTAAACAGTTTGAAAAGTTCTGAGAACTCCTGGTTTAGGAAAGTTATGGAGTTGCTTGTCATTAGTTGGCGACTCTAGAGATGGGGAGAGGGTTTAAAGATGACCATGGCATCCATATTCATTTTCAATCTTGATTGTGTGGCTATAGGCCATGTGACATCCCCATGGATGTGGATGGTAAAGATCTGCTGATCTATGACTCTGTCCTGGTGGATTTGCCAAGCCCTGAAGAGCAAGGTGTGTTTTTAGTAGTATACAGTATCCCAAGTTAAAGAAAAAGGCATAAAAATAGCTCAACCCCACTCATGGGGTTGCTTGGAAAAATGCAATCCAAACTATCAAACTGGAAAAAGTTTGAGTTTGATAATAGCCATAAGTTTAGGAAACCTTATTTTAAAATTCAATAACATCCATGACAGAAAATGGTATGGGAAAATAGTCACCCTCTTATCAGTCTTAATGTAAATGATAATACCTTTCTGGAAGGAAATTTGACAAAATCTTTCTCTACCTCCTGCCACCTCCCCACCTTCATTTTCTAGTCCATCCCTCTATCCTCCACACAGCCCACCCTCTGTAGGCAATCATTTCTCATATGTTTAATATATACAATTTGAATATATTCTTGCAAAATGTGAAATATTGTTATTTTGTGGATGTATTTTTAATTTACAAAAATGACATTATAGTATACATCTTACTATTTTCACCCAGCACTCTATCTGCTGTAATATCATTATGAATACACTTAAACTATTATTTCTGACTGCTGCAGAGAATCCCGTGCTATTCCACCACTTCCCTCAGTTATAGACTCACTCCCAATTGCTTCCAACTCCTCACCTATGCCAAAAAAAGTCACAATAAATGTTCTTATATATGTCCCTATATAAAATTATAAAATCTCTTTGATCTCTCTCTCTCTCTCTCCCCCATTCTACCGCTATCTCTATATTTATCACCTCGATCTCTATCTATATATCTACATCTACATTTATATCTGTACCAAGGTAGAATTACCAGGTGATAGTACAACATATGAGTGTATTTTGATTAAGTAGTGCAGTAATTTCAGAGGGGATGGATGTAATACAATAACAATAAAATTAAATTAAAAAAAGTAAGCAGTAATTTGACAATATTGCCTCAAATTTAAAATCACACTTATCAGCAAGTAACTGTGGGTGAGTGATTTCACTCCTTTGAACCTTGGTCTTCTCACCTCTACAATAGTGGCTGTTACCTACTTCATAGGAACTGTGGAGAATTAAGTGAAATGAGCATGCTTGCCATTTTAGTAATCACTCAATATATGGTAGTAGATACTTATTGCTAAAAGTAACAGTCCAGCCCTGGCTGGTAGCACAGTGATAAGGCATCAGCTTGCAAACCCAGGGGTCGCTGGTTCGATTCCCAGCCAGGGCATACGGCTAGGTTGCAAGCCGGGTGTCCAGCTAAGTCCATGGCTGGAGGCAGATGGGGGGCAACTGTGCATTGGATCTCTCTCTGTCTCTGCCTCTCTCTCTTCCCCTCTCTTAAAACACACACACACACACACACAATAATAATGAATAAAATCTTAAAAAAAAAAAAAAAGGTAACAGTCCGAATCATGAATTTCCCCTGACTAGAGGAGAACTGAATGTATTGAAGGGTTATCTTCAGACGTGGAGCCCTTTAGAAGGCCAAGCTCTCTGAGCTCAACTATCCTGCTCACTTTAGCCTCTTAGCTCAATGAGGAACATAATGTTCAAGCTCATAAAGCTAAGGCTATAAAACTAGGTATTCTGACTTCAGCAATATACCCTTGAAGTGCTTAGAACCCCATTCATGCATGACCATCAATGCCTATTTGTTAAGGAAGGGGACATTGGTACCCACAAAGAACCCTTGAGGTGAAAGAGCTGCATAAGGTCATCTGACCCATTGCCCTGCATCTTGTTTCTTCTTCCGCAGTGACACTCCTCCAGAGACCAGTGGCTGAATCAGAGGCAGTTACTAGCATGCAGAATAAGGCAGACCTAAGTAGGCTATGTCTATGACCTAGGTGCCACATCATTTGTTCCTTACAAATTAGCTAATGTTTCTCTTTAGGACAGAATCCTGGCTCTTAACACAGTTGCTTTGTGGATTCGTTGGGATTGTAGTCACAACACTTTGTCACTCTGTTCAAATCTTGCTGTCCAAAAGACTGGGTGATTTTAGTGTTCTCTGAGCTGGCCACCAAGCCCCACCACTCTTAAGGGAGTTCTGCTCTAATATTATCCCCATTAGAAGGGAGGTGTGATCTGAACCAATGTCACCATTATGATCATCACAGAGACCTTGGCAAACTAGAAGCCCTTGGAATGAGCTCAAGCTTAGTGGCTGAAAAGGAAAAGCCTGCCTTCTAGAGCCTGGCATACTTTGGGTTCAGTTTTAAGGAATGTATCATCATTAGAGCTGTCTGAAATGAGACAGTACATTTCTCATCTTTGAAAGTATTTAACCAGAGATTGGCAAACCACTTGACATAAATTTTGTAGGGAAGTTAAATAACTTCAAAGTCCCTCATTTTAAGGCAAGGTCTTATCTCTTCCCCTAACCATTTCCCATTAAATCACTCACTTCTTAACCACCAAGAAAATGAGTAAATGAATGGAACTTTATATAGAGTAAAGAAGAATTTAAGCAGATTTTCCACACTAAAAATCGTTTCTGTGAAGAAAAACCACTATGGCATATAGGATAAAACCTTGAACTTGAAGCTAGGATATCTGTCACCATCTGTCCACCAATTGGGTAACTTTGTTGATTCTGCTTTCTGTGTCTTTCTTTCTTCACCCGTCACATGAGAAGATGTATTCAAAGCATCTCTATAAGTTTCCTTGTGTTAGGAACTTTGGTTGGAAGCTTGTAATTGGTCATAAAATAAAGTTCAAAATGACCCATGAACATGGAAAACATGTGGGGACTGACTATAGGAGAGGGGATGGGGTGGATGGGGCAGGGGAGAGCGATGGGGCAAAATGGGACAAGTGTAATACAACAACAATTAATTTTTTAAAGAAAGAAAATAAAGTTCAAATGTCTATGTGCAGATGAAGATATGGCAAACCCATGGTGAAAAAATAAAACCATAACACTTTCTATGGTATATATGTCATCATTCACTAGTGGCCCTGGTCAAGAAAAGTGCATGTTGGGGCATGAAGTAGGAGAAAAGGTCTTAAAACCTTCTGCATAAATACTACTCAACTTGATCATGGAGGTTTGTTCACCAAATTTGGCTTTGGTGTTTTTGCTTCATTGTGTGTGTGTGTGTGTGTGTGTGTGTGTGTGTGTGTGTGAGAGAGAGAGAGAGAGAGAGAGAGAGAGAGAGAGAGAGAGGGAGAGAAAGAGAGAGAAACAGAGAGAGTACCATATAGCTCTTCTTGGTGCTTCTGCTCAGTAGAGAAGTATATATATATTTAGTTTTTAAATAAATAACTTGTTTCAAGCTCTTGTCTCCAGATTTCTCTGGGAACAATCTTGATATAGAAACAGTAAAGCTATGATGTCTTAGAGTGAAGCAATACCTCACATCCACACTAATAGGAAAAAGAGCTTGATGTAAATCAAGTCTCATCTCAGCAATTAACCCCCAGGTATTTATGTTGGGCAGGGCCCCAATGCCCATGATAGCTGCCATCTCCTTTCTGAACTCAAATTATCCACTTTGCAGTTGTGTTCATTCTGAAACTCCATCAGGAGGATAGGAGGAGGGAGGACCCTGAGGAAAAGTCTGTTGCTGTGTTCTCTAAGTCCTCAAAGACTGGGGTCCCTAGAGTTGGTCATGCTCAGGATGGAGAGAATACCTGGTCAATGTCCCACAGCCTAGGGACATAGCAGGGAATGATTTCCAAGCTTGTGATCCCAGTACATTTTTTACCTTCTTTTGGGTTTAACTGCCAGAAACAATCCATCATCTTGTTCACCCTGTGACTGGCTAAGTATTTAAACTGACTGGAAATAAATATCTCAAGCCTACATCTCCTAAAACGGTTTTAACTTCATGTAGTGAAACTTTATGAAGTAAACATGAGTGAAGCAGAAGCAGGTCATTTTGAAAAGGCAAGAACTCATGCAGGGAAGCCTAACAGTCTGATTCCAGTCTTCAGTGACTCAGTAGATGAAGATGATGATTTTAACTCCTGGCCCCTGGCTCCCAGTTGTGTGCTTATTCCAGCAGACTGCCCCACTGTCCAACCTGGCCCAACTCTACGTATAAACTGCTGGTTGAGCAATCCAAAGGCAGCCCTGAGCAACCAGCCCCAATGTCAGCTGCTCAGATCTGCCAGCCATGAAAACACTGGAACTTTCCCAGTTTCCAGGGTTGGAGAGAGATTTCTCATCCTAACGCAATATAATTCTGACTAGGGACTGTTGGTGCATAACAACATGAGTTTTACCTATCATCTGGAAATAAGTAAAATAGGCAAGTACAAGATGGCCAAATTGGGGGCCACTGGAGTGGTCAAGAAAACTCAGAATTCCCCATCCTCTGAAGATAGCTGAGAGTGTGATAGGAAATGTACCACATTTCTTTCCAATTTCAAATATTGAACAGTAAAAATAGGTGACATTTATGAGGCATATATTATGTGTAGATATTGTGCTAGGTGCTTGTACATTTTCCCATTGAATCCTTAAAAAACTCTTCAAGGTAAGAACAATTTCAGAATAGTGAGGATCAAATGAACTAATGCATGTAAAAGTGCTTAGAAATGATGAAGTATTATAAAGTCACAAAGACCCATCCAATGTATGCAATTATTTTATTAAATGACCCTGAAATTCCTTTTAGCCTAAGATGTAGTGAAATAATAGGTGCCTAAGAGGTATGTGATATAGTCCTATTATATACCACAAAGCATCACCTAGTCAGGTGACATTAACTTGTTAGAGAGGGATAGAAATGCCATGCAACCTGCTTAGGGAACCACATTAATGTAGAACATTCCTTCAATAACCATGAAGGCACTCAGGTGAAGTAGGTTGATGATTGACACAAAAAGACAAATGTTGGCAACCCCAAGGCCTGATGGAAAAGAATCCAGGTTTTTCATTGCCATTTGCACATTGATTAGTGGTCTTGATTAGGCATATAAAATTTACAAGGTTTAATCTCTGCTGGACTTAGTTTTTATATTGGTAGAATGGGAATTATTTCACATATTTACATTAATGCATCAAATGAGCAATTGTATTTGTGGATATCAAAGTGCTTACATATAGGAAGTAATAAAAAATAATTAGGCACCCACTGCTTCAGGTTGGTTGGGATATAAAGACTCAGAACTAGTGGGACTTACAGAGTAAAAAGTTCTATGGAATGGGTGATGTTCAAAAGGAAGTGAGTGTAGAGGCTTTGGAGTTGGTGGAGTATAAATGTCCTTTGGGTGAGAATCTTGTTTGTTTTTAATCATATAATGCCACCCAGTCACTCCTTGTTGTCAATTGTTTTTTTCTGAAGTGTGGAGGCACATGAAGGAGTTTGTGTGTACAGTGTGGACACTGTAGAGTTGTTTTTTCATCTCAAAACGTATTAAGCTAGAGGAACAGAATGAAAACTAAGAGCATTAGATACACTATAGCTGCAGTGTTCAAATGCAGACCTGTGTGTTTGTGGGCCAACCCTTGAACTTCTCTGAGCTTCAGCTTCTAGAGCTAAATATGATTGTCTTTGTAAAGCACTTGACCAAGGTGTAATAGATGTTCCATATTATTATTTTTCAAGGCTTTAATAAAATTGAAATTATAAATTATTTCATTTGAAAATGAGGTAAGTGTTTCTCAGTACCTTTGTTACCAGGAAGACCCAAGTTAGAAGGCTTCCCTTACTTGTTTCTTAACAGGCTCACAAGAATGAATTCAGGAGAGAGATGGAAAGTTTCTCTCCTGATGCAATAAATTTATTTGTGAAATACACTTGAGCATAAAGCGACAAGTGTGCACCCAGGGGTTATGTGCTTGCAGACAGGCTCCAGGGTCCCCTTCCTTCTTCCTTCTCTGGACCATGGGATTAACATACAGTTTCAAAGGCTTCCTTTCCCAGGTAGTGGAAATGATACACGCAGAATCTCAAAGGCTCCCCTCTTCCTGTGCTTCTTGTTGTCTCTCTTGTGAATTTCAGAACATCTGGCAATCTTATTTGACCAGGATCAGGACTGCTGAATTAATGGGTGAGACATGTCTCTCTCCTCTTCCCTGCCTTGGTTTTCTATTTATCCTGCCCAGCTCTTTCAGCTCTGTGTCCTAGTTCTGCTTCCGACAACCACCCAATCAAGTCATCGTTGATTTTCCAGCTGCTCAAGGCATGAAATTAGGCTATATCCTCTCCTAGTGGTGTTTAAAGATGGACTATACAATCCCACATGTTCCAGAAGTGGAATGAACTCTGTCCATATTTGGAAATTGTGGGGTAAGAAGGAGAGGAGGGTGAAGTTCTAATTACGTGGGTGCCACTTAGCCATAGATTCTTTTAAAATATTGGCTGATGAGTTCTGAGAGGCAGGTCATTTCTAGCATTTAGTCCCCAGCATTGCAGAGGCATAGCCCCAGATGAAGGAATTCTTGGCTCTTCCCCGTGGCCTGACTGACTTTCAGAAGGTCCGTGGGAGGGTTTGGCAGCAGAGAGATGAAGACAATTAATGGAGAGCTGGAACTTGTTAGATTTGGAAACTGCTGGTACCTGGTTGGATTCATGAGCTGGTTGTGGTCTGAGACCCTTGAACATCTCTATACATATTTCCCCCATTTAAACTTGCCATTACACTCTAAGGGTTTCTAGTCCCTTCCCCAAAGCCAATCTTGGCAATTTAACTGTGGATCAGAAAGAAAGTGAAGGTTACGTACATCAGAAGAAGCACCTGGGCCTGTTGATTTGCTCAAGCCAACATGCTCTGTGTCTTATCCTCCATGCGCTCAGTATGAAAACTCAGGTTTGGCTATAGGAAGACAAACATAGCTATTGAAGGTGACAGGTCCCAGTGAACCAGGATAACAAAGTCAACACAGTCTTCTGAGAGCCCAGCATCTTCCCTTCCAAAGGGAGTGGCTGCTGAAAGTTGATGCAGCCCTCCATCCATTCTCCACGCTCACACCCAGTACACTGGCCATTGTCAGTCACATAATAGCTATTGTGTATATGTATGTGTGTGTGTGTGTGTGCCCTCAATGTGTGTATTCTGTGTGTCTCTGCTTTGGTTGTTTGTTTAAGATAGAGTGTTATGCTTCAAATAACACTCTTTTGGCAGCAAGAACCCCTATCCTGCAGTTATCCTCCAGAACTTAAGAGTTGCTCCATAGGTAAACAGCTTATTCTGACCTTTTGATGGGTTAGTACTAAAGAAAATCTTCTTCTTCTTCTTCTTCTTCTTCTTCTTCTTCTTCTTCTTCTTCTTCTTCTTCTTCTTTTTGGTGGGATTGGGGGAGGGCTTGGACAAAGTGACAAAGTCTAATTTCAGGGCCTTTAAAAAACTTTTATTTTTTGCAAAAAAATGGTTGGAAAACTCTCCTAGAAATTTCCACTATTAGAGATTCTTTTCTTAAATGTAAGGGTTTGTTCCCTGGCTACATGCTGAAGAAGATCTCTGTAGGACAGGGCACACATTAACACTTATTTCTCAGTTACACTTGAATAGGAATGAGTATCAGCTTTTATAGAGTATTAATTTTGCCAGGGAAGGGATGATGGTTGCTGGACAGGGTTAGCAGGAGGAGAGGAAGAAGAAGATGAGAGGGTTAGGAATTGGGGCTCACTTTATAAAGACAGAGTGTGGTAGATAACTATGCAATGATGCAGAAGCAAAACTTTCATTTTTTAATATAGATGAGGCAAATATGTTCTAATGGTGAAGATCTAGGAACACTGAGAGGCACAGTGTCCTATGCTTTTTCTTTAGCCAAGCCATTGTTACAGGGCAAAGCCACAATTCTTAAATGTTATAAAATAGCCGTATGTCAAAGATTTTATGTCATTTTAAATGAATGAGGAACCAGGTGGGAAGGGGAACAGAGGGGAGCAAAAAGGGGATGGATGCAATACAACAACAATAAAATTAAAAAAAAAATTAATGAGGAACCAGCAGGATGTTACAAGTGCTTTGAAGGGGAACTCAAATCACTTGTAACACAAAAATACAGACCATGCAGAATGCCAAAATCAGTAATAAATAGTGACAGATCCTTAACTTGGCCAAATTTAAATGAAACTGCTTATCAACAAAAGACAAGTGCCCTGTTTATTGACTGTGGCATTGGGTGTTACACCATCACTGCAACTCTCAGGTTTTGAAAGTAATTATTAATAAATAGTGGTTCTTTTGTAGCTAATTATAACAAATTGTTGACCTGTGAAGGGCCATGTTGATTTCTGAAGAGGAGAAGGTCTTACGTTGGGAATGGTGAGAGATGCAGAGATCTTTTTCCCCCTGCACTGTTGTCTTATGTGAGCTAAGGGGATCCACATGTCAGTGCCTTCTTCCCCTAAATAGGAATGATTCTGGCTTTGCCTTCCCAAAATCTTTGAAATACAACCAGAATAATGATTGTTAAGTGAATTTAAATGAGCACCATATCCAACACCCCAGTGCACAGAAGTTGCTTAATTAAGGCCCCGGCAAAGGCATCAGAAATCCAAGTAAGGAAGAGGAAGATCATCCATGGCCTTGTTTAACATGATTGGTGGAAACCTCCTAAACTCACAAACAGCCTCGTTATTTCTCCTGGCTGCCTTCCCCATGCTGTTTGTTTGCAGTGACATGACATGCTGGTGCCTGGAGACAAGGCAGGGCAGGGAGGGCTTTGGAATCTCTACAACTCAGAACCCTCTCCCACCCCTGCAAAGCTTTGTCCACAGACTCTGTCTATGGGGCCCTCGGATCAAATTGCTTGCCTCCAGGTGCCAGAGAGACACTTTTCTGTTTGCTCTTCTGCCCAGACTGCCCTGGGTTTGTCCTTCCCCCAGGTAGGGGTGGCAAGTGACAGGAGCATTTTGAAACAAGTCTTTCTTCTTCCTCCCCTCCCTCTTCTCCCTCTACTACTTAATACTGCAAGAACATTTTGGCTTCTTTCCATTACTTGGGGGTTGTATTAGAGATCTGAATCTGCTCTTATTCCCTGTAACTAGCCCAGAAGTTAAGAGATGAGCTGTTTTGGGGGGATGGTTAGTGCATAGAGCTGGTTGCATTGGTGATGGTGACTCTCCTTTGATCCCAGCCTATGAAGCCTATAGTCCTGGCCCTCCAGCCCCACACCCACCAATTTCCATTCTAATCCATTTGGCCTTGTCACTGGCTTATTTTCTACCATGCCAGGCATAAGGTACTATCCAATTAGAGTACTTTTCATCCCCAAACATCCGGCAAAGACTCCTTGTTTTGTTGTTAACCTTTCTGGCCTATGATCCTTTCCTAAAGATATTTTCGTTATGAAGCGGGTAGCTGTTGGTCATTAAGATGGCACAACTTCTGCATTAGGGAGAAACTTTTATGTTGCAAGTTGATAGAAAGCAGCTCAAACTATAAGTAAAAACAAGACGTAATGCTTCACATAACTGAGAAATACAGGGTGTAGATGAATGAAGAGGTTCAGAAAGGATTACCAAAATCCCAGATTCCTGCTACATAGGTGATACATTTAGCAAAAGAAATGCAAGGCACCCATTTAAGCTCTAATTTCAGAGAAACCATCAACAATATTTTCAGTATAGATGTGTTCCATATTGCTTCCTATATTTTTTTCTGGCTATCTTTATTTGGCACCCTATGTCATTTTTCTCCTCTTTCTAGAGTTGGGATTACTCATAGGCAAGCTTTAACCATGGGGTAGTAGAATGACTGCTGGCAGCACTAAACTCACATCTCAGAGCTTAGTAACCATGGAAGGAGAGCCTCCTTTTCCACAAAGATTTAGCAAAAATCCTAGGGTTGAATCCCATTGATCTGGTTTGGGTCTTATACCCATCTTAGAAGTAAACACTCTGTTCAAGAGGATGAAACCCAGGCTAGGCCTGGGACATGTCCGTACCTCTACAACTGAGGTGTAGATTTAGCCACATATAAACCACCTGAAATAAGTATGGATAGGGATTGCCCCAAAAATTGCTATTGCCATAAGACAAGAGATGAATGCTAGCCAGACATTAACTCAATGATTTAATGGTATGCGTTCTCTAGGACAAAGCTCCCAGCAACTCCTTGAATCACACATTAGCTTCTTAAGCTCTGATGTAGATCACAGAGGAATGGACCAGGTTTTGTTCTCAAAGGTTGAATTTGGAGAATGAATAACAATCTAGATGGCCCCTGAAACAACAGCAATGATGGCACAAAAACGTTCATTTTTATGTATGATCCATGGCACCAAGAATGAGTCTTACATAAAGTTAGAAAGAAAGGTATTGCTGAGATCCATGAACTTACATTCTACCAAGAGATGTTGCATTGTACCCTGTTCTGAAGTCTTATAATACTTTCTTTGTTCCTAAATACAAGGAGTTATGAGTATATAAAGAAGGGAGGAATTTGTTCCAGATAAGTCTTGCTGAAGGAGATACATTTGAAGAGACAGAGTTTAGATGGGTGGATATGAAGGAAAGAAAAAGACAAATTCTAAATATGGCACTAAAGGAGGCAAACCTGTTGACTTCAGGTTGCTGCTATTTGCACTGGATGGCATTGCTATTTAGGAAGATGTATCTTGATGTGGGCCCTTGACTTTACTCAGGGCCAGACATACATGAAGGAAGCTCAGGAAAATGAATGAGTAAGTCCTCTTAATAAGCTAATACTTTTCACTCCTTCAAATAACTTGTTCACAGTTAAAGAGAAGACCAAGTGCTATGGAGAAGCGGGAGTTTGAGGAGAGAGACCCCAAGTAGAGTCACTCATTCCCTTTTCTATTGTCGCTGGTAATTCCACTCTGACCCCAAAGTTACATACTTAACAAGTAAAAGACTGGCAGTTAAATGAACTCATTTTCACTACATAGCAAATTTCTAGGATTACTTAAGCCTAACCTTTGGAGGAAGTGGAGTCTCACAGCCTTGCCTCTAGTTGCCTAATGTACCATCTAAATACTTGCAAATACTCTTCCTGAGGTAAGTTTTGATAAACTCCATTTCCTCATACTGAGAGGATACTGTACTTCCCTAGTGACATTTAGTGTGATGACCTGACACTACCCTCAAAGGGCTGAAGAATGAAAAACTTTTGCTCCTCCTGCCTAAGCATGTTGTTCAGAGGAGATCTGAATGCATGTCTCTGGATCACTTAGGCAAAGACCACTCAGTGTTAGCTTTTCTCCTTGAGTGACCACCACAGGCTGCAGTCAGGAATAGCAGCATGGGCAGAGGTACCAGTCAGGTGAAATGCCTGGATCCCCCATTCAACCCACACTGGGCAGCCCTGGAAATTCAGAGCAATAACTGAGAGGTCACTGTTCACTGATGACCCTCTTCTGAGGGCTTCCATTTTCAAGGATGGACAACTTATATGGTGGTGGGGCACAAACCCTGGACTTTAATTCACAGCTCTTCCTACTCACAGACTGCAGTAACACCCAGCCTGAAGATATTGCATGTACCCTGCAATGCTCCTTGGCCTCAGAGCTCCTAGCAACACTGGCCTGGTCAAGATTCTCCCATGTAAAAATAAAAATCAGCACCAACAACAACAAATTTAATTTTGCTTGAGAAAGTTGTTTCAGGTTGTATTTGGGGTATTTTATTTTTTTAAAGACAAACTCCCATGTGTTATTGTGAGGATGCCCTAATGAAATGAGCTAAAATAGGTGGTTTTAGAAAAAGATGGCAATGGAGAAAAAAACTACCAAGAAAAATAATCAGTTCGACCCATTGTAAGGTCAAGTTATACTTTGGAGTCAATGATTGGAAACTGAATTAAAATAGGCAAGGCAAAAAACAGCATAATGGAATAATAGATCTAAATGATGTTGTATCACATTCCTGCTCCCAGGAGAAATTGCACCTACCTCCCATTGGAAAATTGGGCAATGTTCTCTGCAAGGGAGAAAATGGATCAAACTTGACTTCGTTGAAGGTTTTGGCCATCTTTAAGTGAGCCTTCGGGTCTTTGCAAACAAACTCAAGGTCTCCCTGCTCCAGCCTCTCCTCCTATTACGTGTAGAGTTTATTGTGCCCATGGCCTTCACCTCATGCCAGCATTCCTCCGTTTATCCTGGGACCTCCTCCTCCAGAGTTAGTCTTTTATGTCTTTTAGCTACTGGGAGCCAAAAACAATAGTTAAGCCCCAAATTTGCCTTTTATTTGTTCCCACTCTCCTCATCTCTTTTGAAAGGAACCATTTTCTTGATGTTTTTAAAGAGTCTTCCTGGAGGGATCTTAAATGCATGTTGTTAAGTGAAAGAAGACAATCTGAAAAGACTACAAACTGTGTGACTCCAGTGATATGACATTGTGGGAAAGGCAAAACAATACAGACAGTAAAAAGATCAGTGATTTGGGGACAGGGGGAGATAAGTGGGGTGGATAATGGAGAACAAGGAATTTAAAACTATTCTGTATGCTGTCGTATTGGTGGTTGCATGACATTATGCATTTATCAACATAGAGTTACAAAATACAAAGAGTGAACCCTAATGCAAACTATGGATTTTAGTTAATGATAATGCCTTAATATAGTCAAAAGTTCCAGACTAAAGCAAAGACGTCAAGAATGGGAAAACTGTATGTGGAAGGGAAAGAGTATATGGGAACTTTCTGTACTTTCTGCTCAGTTATTCAATAAATTTATAAAATACTCTAAAATATAAAGTGCCTAATTTGAAAAAGAAGGTTCTTTTTTACTCCAGATGTTCTCTGCTATTTTCCCTATCTCTAAGACTCCCTTTAGGAATGTCTGAATTGAAAATGAATTTGATTTGCTGAGAGTCAATTTAAAAAAAAATTCTTCACCCAAGGATATGTTTACTGATTTTAGAGAGATGAAGGGAGGGGAAGAGAGAGAGGAAGAGAGAGAGAGAGAGAGAGAGAGAGAGAGAGAGAGAGAGAGAGAGAGAGAGAGAAACATTGATGTGAAAAAGAAACACCAATCAATTGCCTCCCACATGTGCCCCCACCAGGGATGGAACCCACAACTTAGGTATGTGCCCTGCCCAGGAATTAAACACAAAACATTTTGGTGTATGGGACAATGCTCCAAACAACTGAGCCACCCGGCCAGGGTCTGAGAGTCAAATTTAGATGACTGAATACTCCTGCCTTCTCAGCATTTCAAATTATTTCATTAAAACAAAACACGAATATATGTTTTTATGCTAGTCATAAATAATTGTCACAGGTTCACTCAAACCATCAAGCTGAGAGTGGAACAAACTTCATGTGAACAAGATATTCTTGCTCCCTTCCATTCTATCCATACAGACCAGAATGCCTTGGTTCTTCTCTTCCCTGTGTCTTCTCACTGACCTAAACACTGTTCATAAGAAATTTCTACAGGTGCTGGTGAACAGGGATCTTGCACATAATTTTACAAGGGTCCCCTTTCCTTGCCTTGGTTGTGAAGAACTTCATTGCTTCCCTCACTCACCCGTCTTGACTATCCTTAGATGCCTCCTGAGACTGACTTGGGAGTCTAATGAATTTGACTCAAAAGTGTGGTTCATTATATTAAAAACCCTGGTCACATATATCTGGAATGATCCCCGAAGACTCTCCAGATATTTATTTAATGACAGCAGCAAACCCAAACAGAGAGATGTGTGGTTACAAAAAAAATTTTAAACAAACTTCTTGATTAGTGTTTGACCCCTCTCTTCTATAAACAGGCACTCTCTGTCATCATGCTAGCTGTTCCACAGGGGCCAGAGTTATCTGTCTTGAGACACTGAAATCACAGGGTACTGCACTTCCTCAAGGCAGAGAAAACAGCCCCAGAGCTCAGGGAGGAGGCTCACAGGCAGATCTTTTAACAGAACTATCTTAGGAGCCAGATTATTAATTTTCTACTTTTAGCCCCAAAGATAAGGTTCTGGGCTGAGAGCAGAGAAAGAAGACTGTTCTTGGGTCATACAATGTGTCAAACACTGTGTTAGCATTTAACTGAGCACTTAAGCCTTGGTGATGGGTATTAGGCCTCCAGTTTATAGATGAGGAGACGATGAGCTGGGAAAGAAAGTAACACACCCAACATGAAATGGCAAGGCTATCCCTCTAATGCAATACTATTCATTGGAAACACAATACAAGATGCAAATGCCAGTCACATATGACTTCATATTTTCCAGTAGCCATATTAGAAAAAAATATTTAACTATTTTAATTTTAGAGAATGGGGAGGGGAGGGAGAAAAAGAGGAAGAGAAACATCAATGTATGGTTGCTTCTTGGGTGCCTCCAACTGGGGACCTGGCCTGTGACTCAGGCATGTGCCCTAACTGGGAATCAACCAGAGACTTTGGTTCACAGACCAGTGCTCAATCCATTGAGCCATACAAGCCAGAGCCATATCTACATCTATCTATCTATACATACATACATATATACATACATACATATATATAATTTTAAAGTGTAATAAAGAATCAAGTGACATTAACTTTAATAATATACTTTATTTAACCTAACACATCAAAAATACCATTTTAACATGTAATTAATGTAAAAATGTTAATGGGAATTTTTTTTCTCTTAGTTATATAAAGCCTATAGAACCTGGTGTAGCTTATAGCCCAAATTAATCTCTAGACTAGTCACATTTTAAGTGGCCAATTGCCTCTGTATTAGACAGTGCATTCTAGATCTTTTGCTTTCATCTTTGGATCCAGTGGCATCACCCACAGTCTGTGTTGCCCAAGTCCTTCACTGAATTGTGTTTTAATATGATACCCTTCCCTTTCAGTGAAGAACACAGCTATATGAAGTGTCATAGTCAGCAGAGGCAGAATGGGAGAGTTGCTGACTATTATTGGATCATTCACAGCTACTCACTATTTAAAACAAGTATTTTATTGTTTTCTTTCCAAAATGATATGCCTCCTCCTTTGTTATAATGAGTTCTTGTAGCTGATTTTATGTTTTGTTTTGCATTAGCTACCAGGAGACTTAGGCACAAATTGGACCCAATGTTAACTATGGATAGGTTCAAGATCTAATGGAATAATACAATAACATATCTTGTAAATGTTCTGGGCTTTATGAATATGCATAACCTGCTCAGAGTAAAGTTTTATTTCCAATAATGGACTGTATTCTCTCTTCCAGTCAAAAGGTGCTACATATAATTCAGTATGTGACCAGCCCTGGGAAGCCTGCTCTTAAGTTATGAGAAATAGCATGGATCACTTTTTAAAAGTTGATTTACTTTTGAGGCTTTGTATGTTTTTTTTTTTTTTTTTTTTTTTAATTTTATTGTTGTTGTATTACATCCATCCCCTTTTTGCTCCCCTCTGTCCCCCTCCCCACCCACCCATTCCCCCAAAAGTCAATCCCACCTGTTGTCCATGTCCATGGTTCCTTTATACTAGGTTGTATGTTTTTATCTTTTATTATTAGTGTTTAAATTTTTTATTTTATTGGATTTATTAGAGTGACATTGGTTAATATAATTATATAGGTTTCAGGTATATAATTCTATAATATATCACCTGTATATTGTATTGTGTGTTCACCACCCCAAGTCAAGGGTCTTTCCATCATCATTTATCTCCCCTTTACCCTCTTCTACCTCCTCTCACCCATCCTTCCCTCTGGTAATCACCATACTGTTGTCTGTGTCCATGAATTTTTACTTCAGCCCTTCACCTTTTTCAACCAGGCCTATAAAACTGTGCTTCCATAGATGATTCTCTCTTTCCTCTGTGAAATATAAAGAAGATAGAAAGGGGAGAATAATGTTTTTTTTTTTTTTTTGAATGACAGCAAGAAGAATTTCCTTCCTCTGCAGAGATGGTAGATAGATATAGATCTTTTTCTGCCTCTCCCCAACTTCAGTTATATTTACAAAGAGGTCTGGTGCTTTTGGTATACTTCATGAAGCAGGAACCCACAGCAGGTGATGTCGTGCTGCTGGCTCTCTAAAAGGCATTTGCAAAAAGTTGTAGATGAGATGGATCTAAAAGGAGCCTTTCAAGTCTTTGGGATTTTCCAGTGTAACTCCCTTATTTTCCAGATGAGGAAGCCATAGCCACATCCACCCACAAGGCTGGTAACATTTGCAATAATGTCTTCTTTCAGAGTTACAAAGAGCAGATGCATTCATTAATGGATCTTTAGGTAGAATGTAAGTTCAGCTTGGAGTCATGGGAATTTGTGGGATGTATCTTTTTATCCAGACTCCAAGTTTGATCATTTGAGCTCATTTGTTTTTTAATTCCTTATTGGTATCACCCTGCCAACTCAAGCCCAAGTTCTCATGACTTAAATAACCTTAATTTCTGTCTAAGTAGTGTTTTGTTTTTGGTTTATCTTGTGTTTGATGATTTGAGTCACCATCTGGAATTGAAAGAGAGAGAGAAGTTAAACACTGAGATAAGTGACAAAAATAATAGCATATCTATTCTTTTCAATTCCTCAGGCATGCACTAAGCACCCACCAAGGCCATGCTGGTGGACACAGATAAGCATGACAAGCTCATGTCCTTTGCTTTTAAGTATGAAGTGGAGCCCCTCTTTAACCTCCTGGTTTTCCCACTCCACCACCTAATCTTTTCCTCCTAGTCTCCTCCATCTTAATCTAACACATTATTCTATATTGAGGTACATTAGCTAAAACCCAAGTTTTGCTTAATTCCAAACTCTTCCTTACCATTTTCCAGACCTCTATCTAACGATCATCCCTGTGTTTCTATCTCTAAAACAATGCCTTTCCATCTTCACAGCCATCAGGTGGGGTGGATGGTATTACCTCTATCTAAACTCCCAGAGTGTTCTGGTTTCACTCTTCCTCCTCTATAATCCATCCTTCACAAAGCAGCCAACGTGAGCTCTTAAAAACCAAATCAGATTATGTAACTTCCTATTCCTGTCCCCTCATTGCACTTTGAATTAAATGCAAACTCTTTAAGATCGTCTATGAGGTTAAACCCTTTCCCACCTCTACAGCCCCATCTCAATCTATTTTCCTATTCACTGGCAAAACTACCAGGCAGGTAGTCTTTCATCCCCTTGGTTGTATTGTCTGTAATTCGCTTAACTATGGTTTTGTTTAAATAGTGTGATTTTTTTCATGTTAACTGAGTGTGCAGGTTAGTTTCTATCTACACCCTAGGGGGTAGTTAGTTAATATTTGAAATCAACCTAATAATGAATCCATACTCAGAGACAGCCTCAGCAAGCACTTTAAACCTTAATTTCTAAGTCTGCATTATAAGGCATATTAATTAGTGTGAGCAATGTCACAAATAATTTTTCATTAGTGAAATGAGTGCTGTTTAAGATACGTGATTGACTGGGGACTTGAATAGCACCTCTACATCTGCATAAATAAAGCATAAGAACCTGGCAGGCCTAGCAACCCACACTGTCTTAGTGACCCCCTTGGTCTTAGAATTCCATTGACTTCTGCTTGTGTGCCTCTACTTAGTGGAGGAATCTGATGGCATATGTTGCTGTTAGAATATTGTTACCTCTACCTCAGTGCTCACATTTTAGATAAGGTATTATACTTGTGGGTTCCCTGAAGGACAGAGCAGGTTGCATGTATTTCTGTGTGCTCACCAATAAATGTTAGGGCATCTGGTGGAATTTGGTCTGAGGCTTGCTTCCGTTGTAGTATGCCATCTGGCACATGGTTGTGGAAGAGAAGCCATGTGGCTAACCTCCTACTCTGATGGTCTAAAGAATGTGAGAGTTGTAAATAGCCAGACTGGGCTTAGGTGAGGCCCCACCTCTCCCAAAGAGGCAGAGCTCTCTTTAACATCTCAGGAACTTTCCACTGCAATTTCCTTTGCCAGGAATGCTCTCCCTCTGTTTCTCCCTTGATGACCATCTTCTAAGTTAGCTAGCAACTAAACTTTTGGTTTCTCAGAGTGGCCCTACTTGACCACTCTTTCTAAGCAGGTCTCTTTGTCTATCAGTCACTTTCCTGATTATTCTCTGACCCAATCCATTGCTGTTCCTCTTCTATTCTAATCTGAATTATAGGAAACAAGCTCCAGTCAGATTTGGCCAATGGGAGATACTGGTAGAATATGGGAAGATGGAAGCAAGGGAGAAACCTGGGTGGTTTTCTATTTTGGTTGGTTTTTCCAGTAGACAGGCCCTCATTTCTAGTCCTCATTTCAATGAATCAGCACTCCTTTTATGAGTCTAGCTTCCATATAGTCCCAGGTTCTGGGCCCTGGTAATACCACTTTGTCCATTGCTCAACCAACTCTGGAGATGGCATGGGGCTTCTGTGTTGCTAACCTCTGACTGCTCTCATTGCCTTCTCTTATTCTCACACTGTGTACAACCAACTCCTGGTATTAAATCCCCTCTTTTTATAATACCTGAATGGCTTCTGTTTCCAGATTAGAGCCTGTTACATTATACCCCAATAGTAAATTATATTACCCTACTTTGTTTTGTCCCTATATCTCCTTTTCCAAGTTATAATTATTTACTTGTTTATTTGCTTCCTAGCTTCTCATCCATTTCCCACATCAGACTGTGATCTTCATGAGAAGGAATACTACTAGCTCTATTTGGTCACCATCATAGCCTCAATGTTTTTAGAGCCTCAGGTTCTCAATACTAATTTATTTTTAAAAAATACACAAATATAGTGTCTGGCTTTCTAAATCTTAGAACCTTGAGCCACTCTAGGTACCCATCACTGAATCTAAGAAGGTAAATAAAACTTTTGAAATTGAATGGAAATGTTTATAGAAATTTGTATCCATGTTCTTTCCTCATTGGTAAGAGTCCACATCTTTCATTAGAGTTTCAGCATAGGAAAACCTAAAAGTTAAGAGGCAATGAATCTACTGGGAGAGGTGTACACCTTCATTATGAGAATTTTATAATGGTGATATTAACAAAATAACATGGGAGTACAGAGGAAGACTGGGTCTCTCTTTCCACTTGTTCAAGCCAAAAACTAAGAAGTCATCCTTGACATGTCATTTTCTTCACATCTAGTCCATCAGCAGTTATATTAGTTGGTTCTACCTTCAAAACATATTCAGAATTATTCAGAATTTATCTTCTACTGTCATCATTCCAGTTCAAGCCACCATTATGTCTTCTCCTGATGTATGAAACAGTCTTGTCTCACTGTTTCACTTCTTCCCCTTGTAGAGTCTATTCTCAATCTTATAGCTCAAAGTCTGACAGGAGTCAGTTCATGTCAGATTTTTGCTCAAAACTCTCCAGTGCCTCTTATTTTACACAGTTAAAGAAAAAAAAAAATCTCTGTGATCCAGCTTCTTACCCTTGCTCTTCTCATTTTCTACCTTTCTCCCCCATGGCCCAACCATCCTACTCAGTTGCTATTTCTTCTCCTCCCACCAACCCTGGCTCTGGTTGTTTTCTCTGCAGGATGCTCTTCTCCCACACAGCCTCTTCTTTGTCCTTTCATTTCTTTTAGTTCTCTGCCCACATAGCAAATAATCTCCTTGCTTCCCCCTTGCCTGCTCATCCTGCTTTATTTTTATTCATATCACAGATCACTATCATACTGTTTATTTACTTACCTGTTTGTGTATTATCTATCTCCTCCACTGGAACATGAACTCCAACAGAACAAGGACTTTGTTTAATTCAAACCTGGAACAGTGCCTGGAATATGGTTGTTTCTCTATATATTTGTTGAGTGACTTTGGTGACAGATTTAAAAGGTGAGTAGACTGTGAAGGGGCAAAGAAGGATAGGTGATGGTAAAGAAGAAAGGTAATTGACAAGCATCCATCAAGTCTTTTTTCTCTTAAGCATGTTTTAATTTTATATACTTAAGAAAAGAATTTTATATACTCATCACCCACTTTCCCTTTCCAAAGTCTTCCCTGGGTAAGTTCACTACTAGATAAATATTCTGCTTTATTGGCTCTATTATCATCATCATCATCATCATCATCATCATCATTACTATTATTATTATTTGCTTAGTCCATGGGTATAAGTATAAGATTCAACTACTGAGCTAAAGGAATTTAGAGGTTAGTTAGTACTGTTTAAGGTAAGTTTTGTCATATCTGATAGATAATGCAACAAGTATTTGAACTAGAGGGGAGGCAGGAATAGATGGGGAAGTAGAGCAAACTTGAAAGAATATACAGAGAGAAAGGGGTGATGAGGGGGAGAAGGAGAATGAAGCATAACAAAAACTTACTAAGGAGTTGAGGAGTTCCAGGTCATCCAATAATTCTTTTCCAGCCTCTCCTATCTGTCATTATGAAATGCTGGTGAGATTGACTTCAAGGAACACAGTCAACTTTTGTTTTTGGAGACTGCAGGGTAAATATTTCAGACCTGAAATGGTTGGCTCATGACTTCAAAGCCTTGAATAAAGCTGCTGGATGATTTGGAAGCCACCTGGCAGGAAATTTAACTTTTTTAGTTTTGGGGTATTTTTTTCTTCCATTCCTTAATTCCTACCTCCCCCATCCTTTCCAACACCAAATTAGCTATTTGGATGCCATCAATGCAGTTCAGACCTGGGTACCAGCCAAGGTCACGAGGCTCAGTGTATAAAAAGTGAATGCCAGCTGTATTTGAGACAGAATTTCCAAGGCCAGGGAGGCAGAGAGAGGGGGTCTGGGTTTCCTGATCTTGGATTTTCTTTTCTCTTACACACACACACCCACACACACACTATCCCTTTCTATATTTAATTTTCTGCTTCCAGAAAGACTGGTGTGACAACTTCTAGGCCTTCTTCCTGGTTCAGTCTTCTCTTGGTCCCTTTCCCCATGGATGCACTAAGTCTACACATGAAATGGTAAAGGCAGAGAATAGTTCATAGGGAATCAAAGAAACAAAAATAGTAAGTAGACCAGAGGAGTCTCCAAAAGTTGCAAGAGCTATTGAAACTAAATCCACATTTTGGAAGGGAATAATAAAGTGTAATCAACTGTGAAAACTCAATTCAAATATGTGATTATATTTGTCAGGAATTATACAAACCTGGCTCTCTATTCATGAGTTGGCTAATTAATGCCACTGTTTTAATGTCAAAATTGAGTATCAGGCTTTCCTTTATATTATTATATATAAAAATAAGCTACATTGTCTACCTACATACCTATATCTATACAAATAGTGATAGTGTTTGTTTCCATAATGGTTCAATGTTTGCATTCTGTGGTCAAACCATATTCCATATTCATGAACCCTGGTGTGAGTCACAGTCTTAATTTCTGCCTTCCAAATGCTTAATATCAGCTTTATTCTTTAAAATGGTGCCAACCATTTTACTGTGGTCCTCTGAAACATCAGACCAATAAAAAATATTTAAAATATAAAGACCTAAAGTAAAAGCAAAAAATATCATTAAGATATGCACCTTAATTAGTTTCCTGGAGTCCTTCCTGTGTATCATTGTGAACATAATATTTAACATAGGTTTCCTGGTCTATATACTGTGGCCCTTTTAAAATTCTAAAACAGTCTATGTTTTAGCAGTGGATTGATAAACATGAATCCTTCACTCATTAAGTGTTTTTGAGCATCTACTGTGTACTAGGAATGGTGTCACACAGCAAGGATGTAAAGTAAACAGTCTTTACTTCAAGGAATTCAGAATGCCGAGGGAATTCAGCAGTAACTCCAGAGATGATGGGTGCTGTAATACAGTTAATAGGCACTGGATATGGTGTGGGAGCCTCCAAGACCTATATCTTAACCTTCAGAATATTCTGTGAGGAAGGAATAATGGGGGTGCTGGAGTTCTGAGAGACGAGCAGGAGTTGGCCAGGTAGAGGGGATGAGGTGTGATGTCCAAGGGAGTGTAGTCCGAGGGCAGTGTGTCAAGTCAGCCAGGAGACCTTGTGCCAGTGACATTCTGTGCCTGGAGTCTCTAGGGTGAGGGTGCCGAGTGCAGTAAGGCTGACCAAATAGTGAGTTAGAAACAAGATCTTAAAACAGCAACAACAAAAAATAGGTACATGGCAGGCTAGAAGTTCCCATGATCAAGTCTGCATTTTGAAAAGATCTTTTCTTCTTTAACTCTAGCTCATTATTATCTCAAGAACTAGGTATATGTTTAGCCAGTCCACATTCATAGCTCCTGAAAAAGTGACTTACTTAGAAATTGGATTCTGTAGAATATTTAGCAGCAATGAAAGTGGAACACAAATCAAATAGAACTGTTGAGTATAAAGTAACTCAACTTTCAGAGACGTAACCAATGTTGTCATTACAAGGTGCCTATTGGTTCATTAGGGTTGGTGAACTTTTAAGCATTGGCAGGACTTTAAAATCCTTGGTGATGTAATGGGAGGAGATGGTGGTCAACAGGGACTGTAACACAGCCCTACACCAGAAGGTCATCTTTGATTCCGCCCCTTGGAGAAGCTGTTGGATAGAAGAAGAGGGGGAATAAACCTTTTCCAGCACGACCTCAGTGAGAAGCCATGTATCCAGACTGAGGATGGAGAATCTTGTGTCCAGGCTGGATAGTTGACTTGGGGCTAAGTGAAGGACTCTGGAGTTGACCAGGGTGAAATCCCAGCTCCTCTACTTAGTAGCACGAGCCTTTCTCAGCAGCTCTGTCTCTTTATCTATCTCTACAGCGTACCACTTGAGACTATGTGAGAATTAAATATATGTTAATGTGTTCAACACTTAGACTCATGCCAGCAACTAGTAGCTTTACATAAATGTTCATCTTTTGTCATATTGTGTTGTTCCCGTCATAAATTCAGTGAAGCACCTGGCACATAATTAAATGCAGTAAATATTTATTTTCTTCCTCATTCAATATTAAGAAAATAAATACAGGATGTGAGAGGTATGATGAAAAGAATGCTGTCCAAGAGGCAGGGGATTGGCTCAGATGACCTATTGGTGACTCACCAGGCTCTGAGCTGTGACTTTCCAAGCAGAGCCAGGGGTTTCTCTGTGGTGTATGAGTCTACAGTTATTACCCTGCAGAGCCCCCTGCCCTGCCCATGGGAGGGAAGTGAAACTTGGCCTCCTGGAAAATTGCATCCCTGCCAAGGCTGGAAAAATGCTCTGTGCCAACCTGTTTCCTGTTGGCCTCAGATTTTCTTCTTTAGGCCAAATACATTTGCATTGTTCTCCAAGTCTGACGGAGGTTAGAGGGGATTCCATATAATCCTTGGTTGGTTTCCTATGATTCGAAACGCCCGCATGCACACACACGTGTGCACATGCATGCTCGCACTTCATTCTCACCAGGTTCCCAGGAGGAGAAAGTTCACATTAGCATGTGCCAGGATTCAGCTCTGAGGAGCCCAGGGAATTCTCCACCACACAATGACCTGATTGTGTGGGCTTGTCTCCGTCCAGTGGCAGATCAGCAGGCCAGCTGAACGCTCATCTTAAACAACCACCTCAAATCTTAAACCCAAACACCACAGCTGCACTCCTGGAACCAGATCTGTTTTCCTAGAATATCTGGTTACAGCATTTAAAAAATGAGCAACCTCATTATCAATAGTGTTTCTGAGAACCCAGCATTCCTCTGGAAAATGCTGGCTCTCCAGGGCTGGCAAGAGCTGCAAAACAGACACTTTCCCTTGCCTGACGCCCCCTCCCTGAGGCATCGTTCAGCCAAACCCAACAGCCTAGCTTAGCAAAAATGAACACTAGGACTCCATTTCTGCTAAAGGGCCAGGGACTTTGGTGACTGAGGAAGGGAGTGGTTTCTCCTTCCCTAAAGATCTTAGAGACTAGGAGTGGTATTTGTTCTTGTGTTGAGTTAGCATCACACTACTTGAGAGACTATTGCATTAGAACTTGGTTTGTTTCCCAGCTTTTGAATCTATTAGCTGTGTAATCTTTGAAAAAGTATTAAAAAATTTCAAGCCTCAGTTTCTTCATCAGTAAAATAGCGATAATTATTGCGAAGATCAAATGAAATGACGTGCGGCAACATGTCTTGACGTTTAGAAAGCCTTCAGCATTTAAAAGGAATGACCTTATTTCTTTTAATATGATCTTTCCTTGTTTTGTATATACAAGTGTATATGTGAATATGTGGAACTCTCTTATCCCTCTTGAACTACAGAACTAACTTAAGAGTCTTGGAGGATAAAAATTAAATTGAAATCAGTTTAAAACATTGCTCTTGACCCAATGTTTGGCACAGAGTGGACATAAAATAATATATGAAGGAAGGTTAAATTATGTTGTTCATCATCTCCTATTTAAGAAGGTAGGGAACTATGTACTGAGTTTTTAAAAAATTCCAAATCTATCTATCTATCATCTATCATCTATTTACCTATACCAATCATCTATCTAATTATCATTCTATAATATTACATGTGTGTTTACGTGCAAAGTATGACTTTCTCCTCCCAAGAGTTCCTTGTGTTTGAAGCAGCTCTGGCTTGCACAGGACGTGGGATCTTCACTGACAGATACCTTTCAAAAGTCCTGCTCCTTACTAGCTGTGACTTTAGGCACACTACCTAGCCTCTTTTCAGATATTACATTAGCACATTGGATTATGCCAACCTCGCTGATTGTGATGAAGATGGGATGAAACGTGCGAAGTGTATATCATCCTCCCTGGTCCTTACTACCCATTCAATACAAATTTGACATTCTATCAACATAAGAAATGTGGAGGGTGGAGGGACATAAGTGCCAGACTTATGTCAGAAATAACACATGCATCAGGAGTCCAGGGGTGAAAGGAAATGTTCTCTGAAGGACTTCCTAAAAATGAAGCCTATCCTGTTGCTGAGAAAAACCTAAGGGTACAAAGAGAACAAAATCAGAATTCTTCTGTACTTCCATTGCAACAAGAAACTTATGGTTACTCAAGGTTGACCTCTCAGGAGACCCATTCAAAAGATACCAATGGGCTTGTCCAAGAAAATAATTGAGTTTTTGAATCCAGACAGGTTAGGAACTAAGTTAAAAACTGGGAAACACAGTAAAAAACTGGGAAACGCATTATGAACACTTCCTTTTTCTCTATTCACTCCCAAGGTGATATTACCAAGTCTCAAGCTTTAAACAAAGCAGGGCAAAGCGAAGCACCCAAAGAGTTGTACTAAAGATATGATATTTTGAGCTGCTTCTTAAAAATGATGAAAAGGTTTTTGGTGGGTATTGTAAATGCTGTGGTCCTGATTCATTATTCTCAACTTCTTTGAGAGGATTAACCATTCCCACCCTAGAGATGAACTTTGGCCATGTCAATTAACATTTGCCAAGTGGAATGTGGACAGAAACGCTGGAGGCTACATTTGAGCAGAAGTTTAAAAGGAATCATCAGTCTCTGTTGGCCTTTTCCTTCTTTTGCAAGAATAGTATGTTTGAGGGATAGCTTTCTCCTTCAACCTATCTCACAATGAAAAAAATTGATGAAAAGGAATTGCAGCCAGCATGAAGGCCAGTGAGAAGTAAAACTTTGTTTTGGTAAGGCAACAAGATTTTGGGGTAGTTTATAGCTGCAACATAAATGAATAAAGCTGACTAATAAAAATAATGGTACCAGAAGTGCAACTGAGAGCCGACATTGGCTCTCAGGTTAAGTGTTCTACAGTAAGGGAACTTCTTGGTGAGTCACGTTCTTCAGTGGAGAAACATTTGGTAGAACTGTTGCTTGCGGTACCTTAAAAGGCAGATTATGTAGCTGTAACAGGAGCTACATACATAAAAATTCTGTGTGACAAACCACCCCAAGGCTCAGTGGTCTACAAAAGTAAGCATTTATTTCTTATTCATGTGCCTACAAGTTGTCTGGGGTTTGGCTGATCTAAACTGAGGATAGCTGGGCTTGGTGCCAGCTATACATTTCTTCTCCAGCTCCTTGGAGCAGTGGCTAACAGAGGCAAGCTCTTTGAGGGATGAAAGGTAGTAGCAGGGAGATACACTTTTTCGCCTGGTGTGGGTAGGAGAGGCAGTGGATACCTGCTAAATTGTAATACAGTCAACCGAAGTACCTTATGAACTAGTGGCTTTAGGTAAGTGAGGAGGAGCACAGAAATTGGAGTCATATGTGCTAAATTCTATTTGTGGCCCAACACTTAGATGCTTGCCTTTGTCAAGCCCCAATTTCTCTAAATCTTAGTTCCCCATTTGAAAATTAGTGAAAAACTAACTTCATTTTTTTTTTTCTGCGAGGAATAGCAATTCTAGTTAGCTCAAATAAAGGTAGTGAGCAGGTGATAATGTAGATATTCATAGAAACCAAATCTTATGGAGTTTAAGAAAAACTCAACAAATAGGACTTAGAACAGAGGAATAGGCAGCCCAGGGGATCTTCTGTACCCCTTAGACTTTCATCCAATTGTTCTAGCATTAATGTGCCACAGCTGAACCCCATGCCTCTGTTTCTCTTCTATTGAATTTCAGCTAGATGTATAGACATGCATGTATTGCAATATACTCTCAAGTTTTAAATGTTAATAGACTTTAGTTTGCTCCTTGAATGGAGGGGAAAGCAGGGATAAAAATGAGACCTGTTCAACACTCAAGTCTTCAATAGATTTGAGTAAGAATAAGATGTTTGGTATGAGAATGTTTTCCCTAAAAATTTGCTAAGTAATGGCATCTCAAGTTTGTGTTGTGGTGAAGCAAAATAGGAGTAGTATTCAGATGAAGATTAGCCAGAATGAAGGCCATGAATACACAAACCCTGCAAAAATAAGATATTATGCAGGGAGCTTTAGGCTATGAGGGAGTTTGAATCAAGTATAAATTAAGCCTGATTAGCACAACCCCAGACTGAGGCAACAGGGGACCCTCCCTTTTCTAAGCTCTGCATTTCAGAGGTCCCCTTCCTGGATCTTCTTCAGCTGTATCCTTCCCTTCAGAGTAAGGAGTTTGTGGGGAACTCATGGGGCCCTGGAATCCACCTGTCCAAATGGTCCCAAGCTGGCTTCCTAGGCCTGAACAAGCCACTTGGCTACTTGATGCCCCTGGAGAGTGGATCCCCCCACCAATGTGTACACTTCTGGACCAAAGGAGTTTTTAAGGAGATTTATTTGCAGAGATGTGGATGGAAGTTGGGAGTTGGACCCTTGGTTGTCTACATCGACACATGTGAAACTCCCCTGGGCTGAATGGAGCCTAAGGTGGAAAGGGGTTGGGCCAGGGGCTTCCATTAGTAACACTTTTACCCCACGCCCTGCAGTTCTGAGAGAAGGGCTTTTGTCTGAAAGACAGGGAGGCCCCAGGTGACATTTCATGTAGTATATTTTGAGGGGCATTCGAAGCCCAGCCTATAATAGAGTGTATGCTTCAGCAAAACCTGTCCTGTGAATTAACCACAAACCTCCTTCTTAACCCATATAGAAAGAGGCAAAAAAAAAAAAAATTTTTTTTTCCAATTAAAGTTTTAATTTTCAAAAGTGCATACATCTGCATTATGATCTTATAACAAAAATAGTCCATCCTCAGCCATCTGTAAAGTGAAATAAGCAAAACTTGGTTCTCATACAAGGCAATAATTTCTCCATTTGGAATGCCAACAATGTTCCCTCCTTGGAAAGTTTATAGAGCTTATATCCTGCCTGTTCACCTTTAATACAGAAATGTTCAATATTTTAAAATAAACTTTACTTAATGGGCTAGAAATACATATCCTCAGCTTTTTTGCTCCTTTAAACATCCCGTGGGCTATAAAATTCTCTAGACTGAGTACCATGTCAGGGTTGCGCCCAACTTGCTTGGTTTGTGAGGTTCTCTCTGATTTGTGTGGCTACACTGGGCAGGGGGAAGATTCCAAGCATCACTGTTTCTTTATTTGTGTTCATTGTCTATCTACATTCTTCCTGCTACTTGACTGAGTAACTGAATTATTCTTAGCTCCTATGCTTACTTTTCTTTGTGTGAAAGGATGTAAATGCTCCCCATGTGCCCATCATTCACATGACACCCTTAAAATACAATGCAGTGTTTAATCTTGCATCCCTACAGTCCCTCATTCTTCTCCAGGAGTTATCTCTTAGCCTGCAGAGAGGAAAGAGCACTGAACTTGAAACCAGGTTGCCAGATTACAAATCCAAGGCTCTTCACTAACTAACTGGACAATGTTGGGCAAATCATTTAAACATACTTTGAAATGGGAGTATCTCAATATAGTCAGGTAATCCCCCCAAAACAAAATACCTTAGATAATGTCCAGCTTTTCCCTAAAAAAAAAATACTCAGTAATATCTTGCCCATTTCCAAATCTTGGATAATTTATCTTGACTTGCCTTTGAAAGGACTTTACCAGCTAAATTCTCTCTGCTTCAAGCATTCTTCGTACATATCTTAACCTGGGTCATTTCCTTCTCAGAGAGAACTTCCCTATAATGTATTGGTTATCTCTTGCTATTTAACAAATCACCACCCCCCAATCTCTGACTTTAGACAATAATTATTTATTACCTCACAGTCAGGGCACATATCTAGATTACAAGTTTGATCCCCCATTGAGGCACCTATAGGAGGCAACCATTCAATATTTTTGTCTCACATTGATGTCTTTCTCTCTCTCCCCCTTCCTTACTCTCTAAAATCATCTAAGATCAATAAACATTAAAGGAAAAAAACAAAACAAAACACATTCCCAGGACTACTATTGTGTTAGATAGCATGAGATGTATGTACCCAGAAAACAAAGATAAAACACCCAGGTAAACAGAGAGTGAGCAATTGCCTTGTAATGTCAGTATTTAAAGAGATTGATACACCTGCCTTGTCTCCCTCCCATAAAAGTTGTGAAAGTCAAGTTCACACATGTTGTATCTGTGCCCTAGATACATAAGCAATCAATTGCTAACCATAAAAGTGATAAAAAAGAAATTATTTCAGAGATTTACACTGAAAGTTGGTGTACAATAGCAGTCTGAATAGAGTATATCTCCCTTTTCAGTATTTATAATTGTTAATTTTTTAAAAATCTCATCCACAACTTCCTTTAAAAATATATGCAGGAGTGAGTACACTGAGGTTAATGGGAATTTCAATAAAGTTTGTTTTGATGATTTGAAAATGGCATCCCTCTCGGGTATTGCAAAGCTGAGCTTGGGACCTTGGTTGAGGAAAAAGTAGGTGGTCTTTCATATTCAGAGGAGAAAAAAGCAACAGGAGGTCACCACTCAAACAACAGAGATCATTGTACAACTGGTGGGACAAGCAGGTCAAGAGTTAAAACCAGAATAATCTGAATACAAATCATAACATAGGAAAAGGAGAATTTCCATCCCACCCAACTCCTTGACTCCATTGATTGGAGGTACAGATACAGCTGTTCTCTCAGAAGAAATGTATTAAGACCATATGTAAAGATAAATATTCTGGTCAGAGCAAGATAGGAAAACAAAAAGCAAAGAGCGAGGCAATGGGGTTTCTCACCAACTGCTGTGTTTCCACCCACAGTAAAGAATACTTGGACCTGTAGGAGGCCTAGATCCTGTTCACCCTTTCATTTGCTCATTTGTTCAGCAAATATTTATTGAGTGCCTGCTGTGGGCTGGGACTTCAGAAGGAAGCAAAATCTAACATAGTCCCTGCCTTCATGTGAGTTAGTAAAAAAATGTTAGTCAAACAATCACGCAAACTCATGTTCAGCTCTGGTGGTGAGGATTGCTATAAAGGGGAAAAAGGGAGGTTATACTGAAGTGACGCTTGATGTCTATTGCCACTGTCATGGCATCTTGTCTGTCTCTTCTGTTTTTCTCTTCTATCTTTTAGGGAGCCTTGTGGTTATATTGGGCTCAACTAGATAACCTATGATCGATCATCTTCCCATCTCAAGATCCTTTAATCACATCCACAAAGTCCCATTTGATGTAGAAGATAATGCATTCACAAGTTTCAGATGTTAGTATGGGAATATACTTTGAGGAGTCATTTTTCTGCTCACAACATCAGGGCATGTACACTTAAACCTGAGGAGGAATTAGAGGGTAAGTGGTCTATGGAAAACCATTTTCAGCTTCAAACAACTGGAGGCTGCAGTTTAACAACACTCAGGCTCAGCAGATGGAAGGTAAGCTTTCAGCAAAAGTCATGCTAAGTAAATGAGAGGCAGAGCCCAGAACTTAATGCCTGACTGAAATGTTCATGGTGTGTACGGCCAGTCAATTCTAAAGGCAAATAAAATTCTTGATAATCCAGAGGATTTGCAAATTGATTTGAAAGCACAAGGGTTCTGGAATTATGCCTGGCTGTGGTATACTCGGATTGCAGGCCTGCCTGTGACAGCCAGGAGAGTTATTTCTCTAAATGCATCACCCCTGCCCTTGGAAGTAGTCTGTTTTTCTGATCTTTTGGAGATTCCAAGTATGCTCTGTTTATTAGCATCACCATCCACCCCCTCACACACACCTCTTCCCAGAAGACTCTAAATTGGTTTAATCATATTGCATGTTTCTCTGGTAGAATTTTTCCAGTTCTAGTTTTCCCAGTTTGCTTATACAGATTTTTTTTCTTTCCCCCCTTAACTTCCTTAATCATAAAACATAACCTCTTGTGGAAAACTCAAGAGGCCTCTAGTAACAAAAATCAAGGTAAAGTGAAGACAAACAATTCCACACCACACCTCCTGTGCCCATTAGGCTAAGTGGACACCTGTTGTTGACAGTACTTGGCAGATGTTGTCTTAAAGTCCCCTTTTCTCTCATTCTAACTCCCACAGAGAGCTCAAGTTATCTCCAGTTCCACACAGAATACCTTCCTGAAGGGTCAGGGCCTTGTGAAGGTGGGGAGAGGTACAGGATTTCACGAATAGGCTGGGGCTTTTCCTGGGAGTCTTCCCAAACTAGACAAACAGAGACATCACAATGAAAGGACATGATGAGGGGTCCAAACCATCATAGTCAGGATACTCCCAAAATTCACTATGAAACCAGAGAGTTCATTTTTTTTTTTTTAAAGCCACTTTCTTCTCTCTCTCATTAGAATGTTCATATATCAGCATTAAGTGACGAATTTTTCGGGAGGGAGGAAAAATTGGGAAGTCTGAATAAGAGTTGAAATCCTCTGAACATCTGTTCTCTCAGTCATGAACACTGAAGTTGGATTTTGCAGAAGGTTAAGGTTTCTTTGCCACCACTTTGCACGATATGAAAGAAAGACCCTTCCTATTCTCCTGACCTGCTAGAGGCTGATAATCACATCTTGTCTTGGAAGAGTTGATAGCACACCTGAAGCACTTCCAAGATGCCTGGCATCCAATAAGCTGTTAGTAAATGCTCACTAATAGACAGGATGGTGATGATAATAATGATGATGATGATGGTGAGCTATTTGTTCAAACTTATTCTTCTGGTTGAATTTTCAAGCTTTACAAAGGTAAGAACAGTTAGAAAATCTCCTGGTCCTGTCCCTATTGACAAAATAAAATTCGAGCAACTTAACCTTCCTCTTATTTAACTGGCCTACACATAATGTTTTTTTTTTTTTTTTTTTAAGTTTAGTTTTAATTCTGTTATTCATGTCTTTGTTGGTTTCCATCAGTTATCATCACTAAGTAATGTCTGACTGCTCTGAGGTTGTTGCTTGGAGATTATGCTACTCTGGAGAGTAATTCTAGAGAGTCAGAGAATTCTGAAGCTTCTAAGTTTTTAGATCCTACACAATTTTCCTAAGGTACTCTTTTCAAAATGTGAACTGTTAAACATGTTGAACAGGTCTGGCTTAAATCATCAGGTCTTGCATTTTCCTTCTCCTTGTAGATTGGACAGTTGAGAGTGGGTTGTGAAGATGATCTGCTAAATGTTCATCTGTTGCCCAAATAAGCAAGTTGATTAGAGACAGACCAGTGTCTTGCATTTTCCTGAAGTCCTCTTCTTGACCCTTCTGCTCTTTCATGCTTTGTCCCTAAAGAGCCCTTTCTTATCTCTTTCAGAGGGTCTAACTGCTCATTTATAAGATACACAGAGTGAAAGAAGAAAAAAAACCATAAAACTATAAAAAAGATGGTTCATTTCTCAGTGGAGTCCCTGACAACATATCCCTCTGCTTCCCCTCTTTGAAACCCATAAACTACTCTGTAGAAACTGAAAAGTGTAAACTTATAAAGCCTAAGAGGAGCCAGAAGGTGAAGACCCATCTCCAACCAATGGATCAATCGTACTGATGAAGTATGATGAGGCCATGCCAACTTCTGGCCAATAAAACATCTTTCCTGCCTTTGCCTTCTCAGTTCTTGACCTTCTCTTTGCTCTGCAAAACTAAATGGGGGCAAAATGAAGGAGAGAGGTAAAAAAAGAGGAGCAAAACACCCAGTATTCCCTGACCTTATAGGGGGACAGTTGGATTACAATGATCTTCCTCCTGGGCTCAATTTTTTAGGATCCCCTGTTCATCCTGCCAGCTTAACCACCTCCTGATTTTCCACTTCAGAGAGGCCTTGGTTAGTCACTAACAAATAATTGTTGTCAAACTAGTTCTAGATGGAAATAGAAGCCCAAGGTCCTATGAAGGTTGAGGTGAGTGAGTCCTGTAGGCTATAAAAGACACACAGGAGGTTGGGAGACATGCATGGAGCATGCTGGCATTATGACTTTGGCAGTCCACACTAACCTTTATTAGTCTCAGCTTTGAGATTTCTTTGATAATCTATAGTTCTTAAACAGACTGGTGGCCCAAGGAAGAAGAGGTGGGAGGAAATGGCAGGGGAAGCATCATGAGACAATAAGGAATGGAAGAAATCTGGGCTCAACCTTCTGAGTGACCTATGTTACCTGCATTTTGCCCATTTATCTAATTCTGGCCAAGATTACTTTGACTTATGTTCACATGACTGGGGATCCTTTTAATTCTTTGAATTTGAGAAAGAGCAAAATGAGAGAGAGAAAGAGAGAGAGAGAGAGAGAGAGAGAGAGAGAGAGAGAGAGAGATTGAACGAATGGATTGGGTAATAGGAGTAACTATTATAGAGGTATCAAATACTGGGGCAGACAAAATTATGATAGCATTTCAAAAGAGAAGGTTAAGATAGCCCTCCAGAGCTATGCAGACTACAGGACTGCTGGGACAATGAGATAAATACCTGAACTAGAGGATAGGATAGTTTCATCTGTTGGATCATGTAATTTACAAGGTCCAGAAAATAGAAGTACTATATCTAAAGTTACACAAATGACTAATGGATGGAATTATTAAAAATTATTATTTTATTGTTGTTGTATTATATTTATCTCATTTGTCCCTACTGCTCTACCCTGCCCCACTCTCCCTTTCACCCCTTCCACTGTCAATCCCACATATTGTCCATGTCCATGGCTCATGTATACTAGTTCCTTGACTAAACTGTTCTCCTTTGCCTCTTTCTCTCTCTCCCCTTTTCCCCTCTGTACACTAAAAGTCTGTTCCTTGTTTCCATATCACTAGTTCTATTTTGCTTGTTTGTTTGTTTTGTTCATTAGTCTCATGTATTAGGTGAGATCTTATGGTATTTTGTCTTTCATTGACTGGCTTATTTCACCAGGCTCTCCAATTCCATCCATGTTGTCACAAAAGGTAGGAGTTCTTTCTTTCTTTCTGCTGTGTAGTATTCCATTTTGTACATGTAGATGGCCTGGAATTGATGTTCAAGTTCATTTACTCAGTTGCCAATGGAAGTCAAATATGCCATTTTCTGGGTTGGGTGCTGTGTGCTTCAGTCTTCTGATACATTGCCTGAAATTCTTCCCAGTGGACCAGGATGACTTGGTTCCTATTGAATGCACAAAATTGGCAAAGCCATACATTGCCTCCTTTAACAACTTTTTTTTGGGGGGGGGAGGGTGGTCAAGATAATAGCATGGAGACAAAAGCACTGGTGACAGATATTTTTTTTTTTTAATTTTATTGTTGTTGTATTACATCCATCCCCTTTTTGCACCCCTCTGTCCCCCCACCCACCCACCCATTCCCCCCAAAGTCAATCCCACCTGTTGTCCATGTCCATGGTTCCTTTATACTAGGTTCTTGTCTAAGCTGCTCCCCATCTTTGCCTCTACCTCTCCCTCCCCCCTACCCCGTTCCCCT